>JBAMBO010000272.1:0-22721 GCA_037044535.1 Lordiphosa magnipectinata | reverse complement strand
AGCAGGCTTGTGGTCTGCATTTAGATTGATTTCCATGCATAAACAGGCGGCAGCTACATCCCCTTGGGTTGACCCAGTTTATCAAGTTTTCACTTATCTGGAATGCGCCAAGTGGCCTGACCAGCACGACTAAGCTTCTCACAGCGGCTCCCTCCCCCCACCAACACATGCATACTGCATTCTGTTGTTTGGCAAAAGATTTTCCTCTTGTTGTGCCAACACACAAACGCCTTTTGGGCTGCCTGTCGACATCAATTTGCATCTGTGTGTGAGTGTGTCTGCGATTTCCGCTCGATAAATTGTTTTTGCAAGAAACAAGAAAATGCAAATCAACCGCGAGACTGCGGTCTGGGTAAATAATATTTGTCACTGGGCACTTCTTGGCACTTGACAACAACACCCACCCAATTAATATGATGTATTTGCGCCGAATTTTTCCTAAAATTTTGCCTTTGATTGTTAATTTAACAAAGGCTTGAGCTCATTAGTGACTGCTTGAAATAGATATCATTGAGATGGCAGCATCTTAAGCGATGCGTGTAAACCTTTTCCAGCTAATCCCTTGCCTGCTTTTGCTTAACTGTGTGTGTGTTGCCTGGTAACTAGATAAATCAGCTCTAACAAAAATAAAAAGGTTCATGGGGATTTCAACTTGGCAGAAATTCAATATTCAAATCGGATATAAATTGTACAAAATTACACAAACAACAACTTTATCCCGGGCATAACAAGTGGTTGACAAGCAACACACACACTCGCAGAGCAGCAGTCGTTGTATGCGTAAGCCTGTTTATTCAAATGTATTGCATTTATTTCCGTAGTTGTTGTAGCATTTGTTACATATTCATGGCCAGAAAATATTCACACACACACACACACAAATGAGAGAGGATTTCATGTATAGGCCTTAAGCCTTATTTCATGCATGCATGTTGTCTGTTGTCTATTTAAATGATTCAGTCTAAAAAATACAGTTTACTGCGGTCTGTGTCGAAGTTGCGATACTCTTTGCAGCGGTTTTAGGAGCTATCTAGTGGATTCTTTATGGATACAATTCTGATCAAATAGTGATCAGAGAGATTGAGGGAGTTGTACACTGTTTAAGTAAGCTGAAAGATCAGTCACAATCCGCAGCTTTATCATAATATTTTGAATTTTTCTGTACATCAGTTTGACTCCATTCATGTAAGCATTATATTCGCGTATACTTGTATACAGTTTATTTCGACCAATTTGTTTCTAATTTCTATCTTACCGAATTGCATTCGCTGTTTGTTAATTAATTTTGGTTTCCGCAAAAAGTTTCAATACCAAGATACACACATAGATGTCAGGCGACACCACCAGTTGATGGTCCGGTATTTTCAACAATGGAGCATCCTTTGAGAAAGTGCTTAATTCATGAATTTGTTACTACTCTTATTTATAAACGAATGTTGATGATGCATCATGGCTGTTAAATTTGCGTTGTATCGGATAACAGCCGTGTCATCAGCTTCATTCATTTCCTGGATACATTTCTCAATATCCTATACATCACTTAACGAAAGCTGATCTAGGTTATCCGGCGGTATGTTGTCAATAAGAATATCAACATCCAAAATCCCTTTATCGCTACTAAAAGCCTCATCTATTTTTTCTCCTAAATCAATGAGATCTTTCAAAAATGGATTTAAATCGTTCTCATAAATATTAAATAAAAGAAAAGTCATGATTTGATATGTATTTGAACTTCTATGTGCACATACACTATTTTGTTTGCTTCAACTATAAAACACAACTAAAATAAACTAAAGAGGTGTCCCAGCAATCTCTAGAGATGTTTTTACAAGCGCTTGGACTTCAAACTTAACTAGGAGGTCTTTATATGAGAAGTGTGATGTGTTCAGTGAATTTTTCAGTGTGACCTGATCAGTGACTGTTCACTTAGTCCGGTGCAGGGGCCGACAACAAATAAATGCACGTTTTGCCATTGCGTGTGTGAGTGTAGCCATTGACACAAAGTTCTTAGCCCCTGATGTAGGAAAACTCTGTATTAAGCAACTTTATAATGAGGCAAACACGTCCCTTTTTATACTCTATACCAAAGGTACACAGAGTATATTAAGTTTGTGCAAAAGCATGTTACAGGGAGACGAAATCATTTCCGAACCTCTTAAGTATAAGAATATACACTTGATCAGCAGCTCTGCTTTCAGCTGCCACTGTAGGTACAGAGTATATTACATTGACCGACAATCTTACTTCCTTTTATGCAGAATGTCTTTGATCAAAATGCACTGGGATATTTGGAACCATTTCAAGCACCCAGCTGCAGTGGAACCAGTTGTCCGACAGAACGAGAGCTCTACCCTTAAGGAAAATGTCGAGCAAGTCAGACTTATAAGCCAACAAAGGATTACAAGCTTTGTGTATAAGCCAGCAACTGCAACTGACGGAATTGTTCCGTCAACAGAATCGAATGATCGCTACTCGCCACCTTGCCTTCACTCAGAGAAAAAATAGAGAATTTCTTTCTTGAATCAAGAGCCTTCGTTCTCAAACGTACGGTAAGATTGAAAATTTTTGATCCAAGAGTGAAGTTCTTGATCAAAGAGGGAATTTTTTATCCCGAAATTATTGATGCAAGAGTTAGTGCTTTTGATGCAAGTGCGAATAAATCTCAAAATAGAAGACTTAAAAAAGTATATTTGGAGTGGGGGGGTCTTCTTCTGGGACTTGAACTCGGTATCTCGAAGACTGTAACACACACAGACGACGTAGGGCAGCTTAGCTCACTCGACTATCATCCATAAGCTAAATGTTGCGACAAAAACACACTTTTAAATAAACGCTGTTGGCATTCGTACGCATCTGACAACGACAAACTGCGCATGCGCTCTCTGTCTCTGCGAGAACAAGTTCAACGCTATTCTACTACTACTAAAAACCAAATTGAGAACGGATTTATCTCGATTCCAAGAGCGATATTCTGGGAAATTCAAGAACGAATAATTTTTTATTCAAGAGCGTTCGTACTCAAATTATTCGTTCTAGTTTTCTCTTAGTGTTAGAGTTAGTTGACGAGCAAGTGAACAGCAGAACAACTGAGCAAATTGACTCAACAAAGAACAATTGAACATGTTCAACAAGCTTTACCCAACTATATTTTGAAGTGTTATGGAAGAAATGATATTAAAAGCATATCGAAATAAGCAAGCCCGTATCAAATTGATATTGATCTTATTTTTTGCACAACTGCGTTAGGGAGTTAAATGCCAAGCTTGGGTTTCCACTCTCTCTTAGTTCTGTGCCTGCTGTGGTGTTTCTAAGTCTCTCTGTTCGGTTTCTACTGTAAAACTCTCTGTTTTTTGATTTCATGGGAGTTATGTTTTCTAGGACCAGCAACCAAAGCCTTAGGTGAATATACTTTCTAGTGAATGTTGTGATGGTTTTTAAGCTCCTTGGAGAAAGCAATGTAAACGAAAGAGAACAACAATCCCTCTTGCTCAGAGTTGGCCAACTAGAGGGGATGCGAAAATAAGGCTCCGTGAATTTGCCTCGACCTGACCACATCAAAGCCTAACCAGCGACTGAGAGACTTTTTGCTTTCTTCTTCTCATCTTCGGCATGCGTTCGGCTCGTATATGTGTAAATAGCGAATTTGTCTTCGCCCCCCAGGGGGTACTGGGGACCTTCGCTGCTTTTGATTACTCTCACGAATGTTAGGTTGCGGTTCGCATGCTATCAGTATGTACGTAATACTTGGGATTTTGAGCATACCAAAATCGTTCGTAGCGAAATTAAAGTTACTTTTAGGGTTGAGTTACGAATCGATTCCGATTCTATTCGGTGCCAGAAACCGTTCAAGGACTGTAATTTGACGTAATTGAGTTGCAAAGTGGTCAAATACCTAACAGCTTAGTTGGGATGCAAGTCTCATCGAATACTTTGACTATTTTCGAGGCAAGTGTGTTTAATGTTAGTACGATAGAAATCACATACACAAAATCAATTTTGTAGGGTATTTTGTAGTCGTGTGACATTCAACTGCAGCGTTCATAATTGTTTTATTTATTTGTTGTGAATTTTTCAATGATTTGGCTTTTTTTATAGGTATTTTGTTAGTGTGTGGTACTTTTTTAGTACAGATCACTTAAATGGTGGCCCAAACGAACAATTGCAATGGCCTCGGCTTATACTTTAAAAAAAAGTGCGATATTGTTGCAACAGAAATTAAAGCTTATTGAAATTCTGGCAATCTTAGGTGATAGAAGCATTGTTTTTCTGCTGCTTGCTGCTTTCCCATTGCATACTTACTTGAGAAACTGTTTAATGTTTCTATGAGGCATTTCGTTAATCACCCATTCGTTCATGGAACAATATTGACAGATTGCCGAGGACAAGGCACATATAAATCATAAACTAAGCCCATTTCCATGGCTTACTAGCTGGCCTAGTTCGAGCCTAAATAGGTTGATTGATCGTGTGTGTGTTTGTTTATGTACACGGAGGAGGGAGTAAGTATGCGATTGTGTGGAGTTTACTAATTAGCACACGCACTTTGACCTCTTGACGTGCTTCTGGTAATTGCGTAATGAAAATTAATAGACTAACGACCCATTCAACCTTAAAGACAATGGCTCTAAGCTACGCTTTAAAATTTTGGGATACGTGGCCCAAGGTTGGCCGGCAATAAAACCAAAACAATGGCAAACAATAGCAGGAGCAGCAGAACCCTTCAGGCGTCCGCTTTTATTGCCCCGAAAAGTGTATGACAAATGCGACGCATCGCTTCGCATCGGTCGTAAAATCGTCGACGCCTCCATTGTTAATCTCCACTCATGGATACGCAAGTCTGTTGGGCTTTTGTTTTATTGTCGCACTTATTTTTATTTGCACATCAAGTGATGATGCCCGAGACGTAGAGCCTTTCAACTTGATTAAATTATAAAAATTGTATTATCATAATGCAAGGGCGCGAAACGAGATAGAGAGAGAGAGCGAGAGAGAGGGAGACAGAGAGCTAAATTCGTATTCAATTTCAGCGCACAAAAGTAGGCTTTAAATTGTTGGCAGAATCTGGTATTTGGGTCAGCAGATGCATCCACTTTGTACTCTTGTTTCCAGGGTATGAAATGTAATTTAAACTTTTGCCCATCTCCAGTAAACAAAAGGTACATAAATAAATGTGCATTTTAAGAAGAGCAACAAACATGAGCAGCAATGGTAGGCCAGACATGTCATGCACTCAAAAAAAAAAAGATTGCCCGAAAGGATATCTAAGATGTTGAGTATGTCTGGTTCTTGGCTAAGCTTAAAATAAGATGAAAACATTCTTATGTTCTAAAGAAAAACATAAGTTTTATTAATATAAGTGCGAGCATTTTTGAATCAAGAACTTTTTAAGATTACTGTAAGTCAGAAGAAATTCAGGAAAATAAATGCTTAGTTCATTGTCAAGAAAATAATGTAAGAAACTTTTCTGGCATTTTAACAGTGGTCGGCCAGTTGAATAGAGAAGTTGCCACTAGAAGCTTCGAAAATATTTGTATACATATAAAGAGAACCGGCAAATGCTTCTCTTTTTCTTTTAAAAGTTCGTTAGTTGACGGTTCTCATCACTTTGATGACTTACAAAATACACTTGGAGTGGCCGGAAATCAGCATACGTTTCTGCACATATTGCCGACACCGGTTCTATGTAGTCTTAGTCGTTGTTAAGGTCAAGATCTTTAAATTTTTTTTAGCCTCTTTTCAGTCAATACCAAGACCTCCTACCAAGCATAATTCGGTACCATATAAAGAATTTTTTATTTATTTATTTATTTAGTCGACAAAAAAAGGCTTTACAAAATAAATGTTTATTAGCTAAGAGGAAGCCTATCAAAATCTAATAAAATAACAAAATAGTCTTATAACGACTCCGACACGGTGGGGGAATTTTATTTGCCCGTCCGGCCAGCTATGCCCCTATGCACAGCCAATTGTAGTCGGAGACGTTATTAGAGATAACAAAAACTTTGATAAAATAGAGAACGAGAAGAGGAGAAAAAAAACCTATAGTTATGTAGGAAAAAATAAAAATAAATTGAAATAATAATAATATAATTTAATAAATTAAAATAAAACAGAGTTAGAGAGAAAAAAAACTATCTAAAAGTAAACTTTAAGAAAAATAAAAAATGTTTACGTAAAACTTAAAACTAAATAACCGGAAAATCTCTGACCCGGTGGGGGAAGATTTTTCAGCCAGTCCGGCAAGCTATGCTACTCACCTACTCACAGCCAGAAGTGGTCAGAGATTTCGACGAAGATAGTTATAGAGAGACGTTTTTAGTGAGAAGAGAGAGATAGATCTGTTGAGAGCAGGTGATAGAGATCATTGTAGTTTTGACATAAGACCCGAAAACGATTGTGCTGGGCATAATCAGTTTTTCATCTAGACCAGATAAAAGGTATATAATTTCTAGTAGGCTTAGAAGGAACGGAGAAGTTATGGCGACCTAAGAGTTCGGTAGGGTTTACATCACCTACAGTTAGCTTATGAAGAAAATAAACGCCTAGGACTGTTCTACGATTAGCTAACGAAGGAAGATCAATAAGCAAGAGTTGTATTTATTGAGATCTTCCTAATACTACAAGTACAGAGACTTATTAATTGTTGTATTAGTCACAAAAATGATAATCACTAGCTTAAACATATTACATTTATAAGTCAAACGGTGGAGAGAAAATAGATTACTTATTCTAACTTAATCTAACAGAGGGGAATAATACTAATTTTATGGTGCAAATGTTGCTTCTAATTGAATTCTAAATTGTGCGGCGCTTCCTATTGTCGTAAGACTGTTGGGTAGGTGATTCTAAAGCCTAACAGCATGTACAAAGAAGTGCTTGTCTGAACATGCCAATCGATTTTTAATAATTTTAATATTATTTGTTCGCCGTGAAGCAGCAAAGTCAATCTTATAATATGAGTATGCTGGCTCGGCAGTCATTATAATTCTGTAAAGTTGTGTTAAGACTCTAAGTTTGACCCAAGATTGCATAGGCATTCCAAAGATGTTATCTGCATATTCACTGATGTGGCCGAATCTACTTATGTTAAACACATATCTAGCGATGCTATTAAAAGCGACCTTTAACCTCTCTTGACTTACTGCGCTGCAGTTTCCAAACAGTTCAACTCCTTAGAACAGAGATGGTATTAAATATGCTTTTGCCATTAGCAGTCGTAGGTTGGTCGGTATCAGAATTTGGCTCAAGTACAATTGCCTTAGCATACCATAGGTTCGGCCTGAAGTTTTATTTATGTGTTCTTGCCATGATAGAGTGCTAGAGTTTAAATCATCTTGCAGTCTGATGGAATGCATCGATTCGTTGAAAGATAAAATAAGTTATACATCATCGGCGTACATATGTAGGTATCCGAGAATAACATATTATTGTGAGGAGATCGTTAATAAAAAGAGTAAAAAACAAAGGACCGAGGTGGCTGCCTTGAGGCACACCAGAAGTGACAAAGACAGGCTTTAAAGTATTAGAGCGAACTCTTTGAGTTCTATATTTTAAATAGGACAAAATGCAAAGCAGAAAAGAGGAAGGAAATGCTAAATGATCAAGTTTAAGGAGGAGAAGATCGTGGTTCACAGAATCAAATGCTTTACTGAAGTCGTTGTAGATGACATCAGTTTGATTTTTTGAAAGGAAACCATCGTTAACCATTGAGGTAAATTCAAGTAAATTGGTCGTAGTTGACCGACGCTTTGTAAATCCATGCTGGAAAGGGAATAAAATCGATTTACAATAGTGCTGTAAGGATGAGGTTAGAATCTGTTCAAATAATTTTGGAATAGCGGAAAGCTTGGCTATACCCCTATAATTGGATATATCAGATTTTCCGCGCTTTTTATCAAGAGGAATAATATAAGATTCTTTCCAAAGATAAGAAAACACAGTAGATTCTTGCGATAGATTAAAAAGCTCAAGCAAAGGATTGCATAAAGAAATACAACTCTCTTTGAGCATGCAGCTAGGAATGTTGTCAGGCCCAGGGGAGTCTAAGGATTTTAGAGATTTCAAATCCGAAAGTAGGGGGCTTTCACTAATTGAGGGAGCACAAATTGAGTTAGAGGAAGAAAGGTTATAAGAATAAGAAGTGTTAGTAAAGTGGAGAGAGGAATAAGTTGATTGAAAAAAGAGTGCGAATAGGTCGACGGCTACGGAATCATAGCTAGCCTTTTGGTCACCCAGAAAAAAAGAAGAAGGTAATGACAAAGATCTACGCTTAGAGTTCACAAAGCTTTACAATTGTTTAGGGTTAAGGTTGGACTCAAGATGTGCGCAAACGTTAACAAAACGAGAGCGAAAGTTAAAGTCGGCCCTGCGCGACTTCGATATACCCGTTACTCATTATAGTCTTCCTGTGTTCCAGAGGGGGAAAGCCGGAAAGTATGCATCATTTTAGTAACTTGGCTCTTTATTATCCGATCTTTATGAAAATTTGTGGGATTATAGATATTGCGAATACCAATTTAAGTTTTAAATCGATATCTTACTAATTGTCGGAGCTGAACATTTTTTTATTGTGGCAGCGGCAAACATTTGAAACAAACTTGATTTGCGTGCAGACAATAGGTTTCTACATTTCAAATTTGATTGCTCTAACTCTTCTAGTCTCTGAGATCTAGGTGTTCGAACGGACATGGCCATTTGGACTCGGCTGTTGATGCTGATCAAGAATATATATACTTTATAGGGTCCGCAATGATTCCTTCAGTCAGTAACATACATTTGCACAACTTTAGAATACCCTTTTTAGTCTACGAGTAACGGGTATAAACAGTGTAAGAACGGTTTTTCTCATTTTAGAAACTTGGTTCATCTCACTTCTTCAGAAACGCAAGGAAAAATGTTCGTCGGACTTGTCTGGCGGAATCGAGCCCAGGACCTTTTGCACTCAACGCACGAGAAATGGAATGGCGTGCACGTCTAAATGGCTACTTTTCGGTGTGGTGGTTGAGTGAAATAAAATTGTGCTCATTTCAAACACTTTTAAAACATTTGTACTCAACATTATTGAGAATTTTCGAACTTATGTTTAGTTGAAGGCAACTTACTTTCTGAACAGGGTTTTTTCCTCTGTGTGGTCTTAAGCAGAAAACATATTTTCTTCTTATTTTGTAAACACTTTTGGTTAATTGGGATGGATTCAAGAATTTTTTAAACTTAATCAAAGAATATATCTAAATTCTGATTTCAAGCGTAACTCAAGATTCACCAATTCGACCTTAAGCCTAAAATAGTTTGACTTGTACAAAGTATATCAAAAAAAGGTCTAAGAGCAAGTATTTTGGGAATCAAATAATCGCACTCAAAATATGTTGTAAAACCAAGTGGCTGGCAAGTGCAAAAATCGTACTTAAAATCTGCTTTTTGTACTAAAACTGAGTATTTTCTTACATAACATTGATTAAAGTGCAACATTCATGTTTTTTTCGAGTGTGCACGTATGCACATCTGCAGTTGCTCTCTACGTTCATTGAAATGGTTTCGCAACTTGCATAATAACTCAATTAAATTCCAAAGGCAGGCCAGCTGCAACAACAACCACAATAATGAATGACTAAAACTAAAATTAAAATGTCTTCGGCCAAAGCATTCTTCTTTGCCCCACCAACACCCCCCCCCCCCCCCCACACGTTGCTCGACTCAAAAGTCTTTTTAAAAGGACTTTGATGGCGCCTTTGGTTGTTCTCTTTTGCGGCTGTATGCTGCAATTGATTAAAATGCTTTCAAATGAACTGCAAATAGTCCTTCGGGCCAAAAGAGGCAAACAAAGCAAACAAAAGTCTTGGCCAGGACTCATTGCACTGGCTCCTGCGGCTGTGGCTGATGAAAATGTTTGTGTGTTTCTATTGTGCACCGGGCAGCGAGGTGTTGTTAAGATCCTCAGCATAAGTCCATCTCATTGTAGGCAACCGCATTCCAATCTGCCTGAGTGCTCGCTTTTGAGTCTCAAGTGCCCGCATTCGTCCTTCTCAAGTCTTTGGCAAAAACTCCTGTGCAATTATTTAATTAAATTAATTTAGGGCCAGATCAAAGCCTCCCCATGTCTCAGGCAGTTGCTTTGTCAAGGCCTCACTAGAAAAAAACACACACACACACTTCAAACAGTCCTTAGAGTCCGGTCATTAAGGACTTGCTGCAACCAAGTTTTAAAGGCTGCTTAAAGTTTGTACTCAAGTTTGCTCTTCTCTTCTCTTCTCTCAGTCGAAGACCTTGGCCCAGTCTCTAAACGCTTTAAACTCGCCTAATAAACTCGCTGATAAGCTTAATAAACTAAGAATCGTTCTCTTGGCCAGTAATTTAGAGGCGCCGGCCAACTCAAGCGGAAGCGGAAATTGTCGCCAGCAACAAAAAGAAAAAACAACTTTCTTTTTTTTTTGAGGCTTAGCTGCTGTCGGGCCAGAAATTGGATTTATCTGCTTCGTTAGTAAATTGGTTGTGATAGGCGCGACATCACGTCCCGCCCTGCCCACCCAACCAGCCAGGCAGCCTTAAGCCAACTTTGTCCGGCTGCAAAACCAACTCGGAACTCATGCCAGAGCCAAGTGCAAGCGAATGGGGCGACAACTAAATCAGCCTGGGACAATGGGCGCAAAGTCACTGAAAATTGGCCGCATTTTAGCATGGACATGCAAGAGTCACTTGCAACCAGATAAGATTGATAAAAGTTAAGTTTTGGGAAATGAATTAACTTTCGACTTAAAGCAGCGTTTTCTATGCTCTGCATTTGGTTTAAGAGTATTTTTTAGCCATGAAATCTTACTTAAAGAACATTATTATTTAGAAAGTTAACCCCGAAATTTTGACGCTCGCCAATGTCTTTCAAAAATGAATACAAAAATTTATATTATTTCAGCCTTCGGGTTTTATTAATCATCATCGACTCAAGTCTTGCCAACAGGATAAGGAAGGTTCTTGTCACGCTCAGACGAGTGGCGACAGTCCGCATGCTGGAAAAAGCCTGCTGACGAGAGCTTACTAAACGCTACAAGCGGCCAGTTCAACGCTCTGAGGGGGTTCCCTTAACTTGGAAGAGCGGTTGCAGCCGTACCACACCTCTTCGGCCTGACGAAAGAAAGTGGTCTCTGATGCCCTCGATGGCCCCCTGCAAATGGTCCTCCCAGTTTCCCCAATCACCTACGCCGAGATGAAAGGGGAAATCAAGGAGACTAATCTATTTCCCATCTCCCTGGAAGAAAGCCAGATTCATACCCATACACCACCCTTCTGCCTTGATTCCTGCCAGCCGATCCTTCGAAGAATGGTCGATGTACGATCTGCTCGTAAAGACATTTCCGAATTCCAGCAAGGCTTACGACAGAGTCATAGACCTCCATAGTAGGGAATTACATCCTCAAAGGTACAAAGCGAAGAGTATGTGGTAGCAGCATACCTTGACATCTAGCTGGCCTTCAATAGAGTATGGCATGAAGGTCTGCTCTCGAAGACCAAGGAGCTTTTCCCGCCCTAACTGTTCGTACGCATTAAAAGCTTCCTAAAAGAACGACCTCTCAGACTCGAATCATTCGTGCTGATGTCCCACAGGGTAGCGTATTGCGCCGTACCCTATACTCCCTATACACTCACAATATGCCAAGAGTAGAAACATACCGCTTGACGATCCCAACGCAACATTCGCCTACGACACGGCCATACTTGCACGCAAAATATGCATCTATTTCGCCACAGATGCCTTTAGGAGTACCCGAAAACGTTAAGATGGAATACCACCAGCCGTGACACCTGTCCTGGAGTTTTCTTTTACGGTGAACTACTGAAGCACAAAGCAGCCCACAAGTATCTCGGAGTCACACTGGACAGAAGACTGACTTTTGGGCATCATGTCAAGGCAACTGGTCAGGCAGTGGCAACCAAAGCACAGCGCATGGGCATGAACTGCAGTTGATGAGTCAAGTGTATTGAAGAGACTTCCATAGGAACCAGCCTCCATCGAGCAAAAGTCAATCTCATGTCATTTTTGATAAAATCGTTTATCGGATTGGATGTAGTTTGAGTATCGACCTCAATGTAATATCGTGTACACTTGCACCAAGCCAACTTCGAGATGAAATCAAGTAAGAATATCGAGCTTAAATCAATACTGGAACTTCTTGATTGGATCCGACTGAGGGATTAAAGCGAGCTCGAATAACAAGATACAATCAATCCAGTGTGAGCTAAAGTCGGGATCAAGACAAGAATTACGGGATTGAAAATTCCGTAATCAAATCCATCCTTCTCGTACTTGGTTTGAGAAAATCAGGGCTTGACCGACTTCTGACATCGTTTGGGATTGATTTCAGCCCGGATATCTCGGATTTTTTTTTCTGTGTAGGAAATCACAGTGGTTAGAGCGAGACGGACATATTCCCAAACGTATCCGGAGAGCGTAAGTGAGAGCGAACAGCTGACCAAATTTATCCAGAGAGCGTAAGTGAGAGCGAACAGCTGACCTGTTTCAGACAGAAGCGGTGTTGACTACGCAATCGTTCAGTCTCGATATCCCAGTCTATTAGAGAACCGTGCAGCTTGACGGCCGGCTTGCCGCCTCTTCTCTCTCTGAGGTGGGACAGCCGAAAAGTATGTATCATTTTTTAAATCGGCTATTTTTCATCCATTTTCAGGGCTTATAGATATTATGTGTTATTATATGTTTATTATATGTTATTCAACATTTATTATTGTGGGGGCGGGGGCGGGGGTGGTCGTGTTTAAATCTGAAATAAACTTGATCTGGGTGCTTACAATAGGTGTCTACATTTCAATTTTGGTTTCTCTAGCTCTTCTAGTCTCTAAGGTCTAGGTGTGCATACAGACAGACGAACGGACGGACGGACAGACGGTCATTGATGCTGGTCAAGAATATATATAGTTTATATGGTCAGAAATGATTTCTGCTGCCTCTTATAGCCTATTTCCACTGGCTTCATTTCTTATCATTTTCATTTCTAAAAATGATGCTGTTTCCATTGACAAATCTTCATCATTTTGATATTCGCAATGCCACGTTGACAAAAACAGCTGAATGGTTAGATTTAAACAACAGGCGCCACTTTCAAACTCACGGGGAGTTTTTGCAATATTTACCCAAAAAAGACATACCCGGCAGGAAAGCAATTACCCTGGGCGAACGCATTGTTAACGCCCTGAATAATCAGCAGAAAGCTAAATACACAACTTATTTTGACTAAATTATATTATAAACAAAATTGCGCCTTATTTTTAAATTTAAATCAATAGTTTATTGGTGATGACACTTCCAATTTCCAGAGAGTAACGAGTAGTGCCAGAGAGTAGCGAGTACTTTTTAAAAAAATACCAAATTCCTTCGTGGGGAATGTCATCATTTTTGAGAAATGAAGGAAATGAAGGGCAAAATGCAACAACAATTTGTATGGAAGAAATGATATCATTTTCTTCATTTCTTGTCATTTCAAGAAATGAAGCTTCATTTCTTTGGTGGAAATAGGCTATTACATACATATGCACGACTTTAGAATACCCTTTTTACTCTACGAGTAACGAATATAAAAATATGATAGGTTAGGACTTGTACTCAGAACGACTGAAAATTCCTTTTATCCCAGTATTCCACTTAAATAGAAACACTTTCTAACAGCACATGAGTATCAAAGCAAAGCAGGGCTGCAAACCTGCAAAACTTTGGTCAAGGTTTGATCCGGAGATTTGAACCCTTGGTAAAGTGAAATGTTCGGTTCAAGGACCGGTTCCTGTACTTATCGAACTCAAGGTTTTGGTTCGACTCTGGGTTCATAGATTATTAAATAGTTGACAGATTTGTGCATCAACATTCGGGCAAAATTAAGACATATATTTGATCAGGAGAACGCGTCAAGATTACCAAGCTATGTATATGAGTCAACAAGTAAACTGGACCACATTCCTTATTGTTATCATTCCTAGGTGTTCTAAAAAGTCTATCAGAACTACCTGGTCTTTGAGTTTTGGAAGCCTCACCTTCTAAGTACATACCCAGCCGGCATTTTGTTAAATTTCTGATCACATTTGAGTCTTATTTGAGTCCTCTGTCTGATTAAAATTGTCATAAATGATACTTTGGTCGGGAGAATATGGTGCCCAAGCCTATTTTTTTCATCAGTTTTGACACAATTTCAAGTCATGTTTCCAATCATTTGCGAGTCTTTTTCTAGTCGTATTTCAATATATCATGTTTTGTGCATATCCTTGAGTAATTTTCGAGTCTTCCTTAAATCGGACATGAATTTAATCTCTTTATTCTTCAAAAGAGCTTAACTAGGACTCATCAGGGCGAATCTTCTTAAACTGATCTTCCAAATGCATTTGCTTTCCGCTTTTCCGACTATACTTATGTTTTTCTTTCTTCTTTGTATGGCGGGGCTTCGGTTCGGGTACAAGGTTCGTGTTCTCATACATATATTTGAAAGGTTCGGTTCATGGTCCGGTTTGCAGCCTTGAAGCAAAGCCAAGGTGTTTCTAATTGTTCGAAATACTGTGATGAAGGAATCTTCAGTCGTTGAGTACGCGGCATTAATCAATCTTTTCCAAATATGAAGAAATTAGGTACTTAGGTACCACTGACCCAGAATCGGCTGGATCGGATGGCTAAAGCATTTAGCTGCCATAGAAACGATCGGTCGAAAAACTATTTTTAGCAAGAAAAACTTTTTTGTTTTTACCTCGTAATTATGTTTTTACCTCGTATTTATAAGTTATCTATGTTTTTTCATAGTTTCACCAAGCTTGATGAAAATTGGACAACCATAAAGTCGGTCTAAAACGAAGTTCTAGTGAGAAAAACTTTTTTGTTTTCAATGCGTCTTTAAGCTATCCAATTATGTATATTTTCCGCTTCAGCACAATTTTGACTATTTTGATCAAAATCGGATGAATATATCAGATAGCTGCCACATAAACAATTTTTGGTGAGCTTGGTAAATAACTAACATTGTTCAAAGCCAAAATGAAATTGTTCTATGAAAATCATACAAAAGCTTTACTTCTATACAGTTTTCGAGCTGCAAGGGTAAATAAATCGAATCTAACCCACCCACTTTATTTAGGCCAGTTTTCCTGTTTGGGGTTGCAGTAAGTTATTTAAAACTTATTAACAATTTACAAATATAAGGAACAAAAACAAGCTGTGCAATTTTTGACTCTTACAGGAATTTCCATAATTCGTGACATTTTTTCATTTAAAATTTCGCATTTTCCCCGCACACCCATGGTGCGGCTGTGTACTCCCACAGAAAATCTCTGCGCTGTTTTGTGTTCTGGCAGTTGCATAACATTTAAATCAGCTTTCCACCGTTTGTATATCTGAGCTGCTTGATCCACTCATTTTGTCGCTTCTCTGGCCAAGTTGAAGCTGGCGAAATATTTTTATGCGAATTTTATTACATTTCGCAGAGCTGGCGGCGGCTTAAAGCTGTGACCACTGAAATATTCGCTATTGACTTTCAGCTGTCAGCTGCTTAAATAAGCCAGAGGCATTTCAATTTCAGCAATGTTTTAGTTTGCCCGCTGCGTTGCGTTTCGGTGTTTATAATTTGCGTAGCAAATTGAGCAACAGAAATTGTGACATTCATGGGGCCAGGGCAACTAATTTCAGATACCAGATGGGAATGAGCCTAACGATGGTGCTGCTGCCGCTGATGTTGATGATGATGATGAACTGCCCGCAGGCGGCTGATTTATGAGGCTGACCAAACCCGAAACAAAGCTGGCTATGTGTTGGGCGGCCATTCAACTGCATGGATTAATGAGACACAGCGGCCATCACATTGGAATTTTTGTAAAGCCTGATGCTTTGGTTGACTTCGTTCCCCACAGAGAATGGCTGCAGCACGGCCCCGGATAGAGGCACATCCTGTGTGTCTGTGTGGTTCACTTTGAATCCCTCTGGCCGGTGGTAAAAATTAAATTATGACAGCAAATGAACAGCCGCCGCAGGTAAGCGCAGGAAGAACAGTCGAGTCGAGTCGAGCCGGAAAGGCTGAGTCGTCGCTGGGCTCGGGCTAATAATGAAATACATGAATTTTTTAGACAATAATCACAGCAGCTTAGCTGAGATTAAAATGGTCAGAATAAATGGCGAGGTGCATAACGAGAATTGTGGTTAGTTTTGCCATTCAAATGGTGGGGAATGGCAGTTAAAACGAGAAGGCCAAGCTAACTTCGTCTGTGCCGAAGTTTTTATACCCTTGCAAATGCTGTTTTTGAAATGTCAGAGTTTAAGAACGCTTACATAAAAATCCAAAAAAATTTTAACTATAACCCATTTTCCGACAGATAATCATCTGATTTCGACCAAATTTCGCGAATCTTTTTGAAAACATATCAAAATATAAAAATCGCCGAGTTTAAGAACGATAAAATTTAAAACAAAAAAGTTAATCTCACAAAAAAAATTTCTTACTAAGAACTATTTTCGACCGATCGGTCCTATGGCAACCATAAGATATAGTCACCCGATGTCGATCAACTTCAAATTAGTTTGAAAGCGTTTAATATTTAGAATCACCGACTTAAAGAACGATTTACTTGAAAACAAAAAAGTTTTTTTCACTAAGACCCATTTTCCGACCGATCGGTCCTATGGCAGCTATATGTTATAGTCATTCGATCTTGAACAAAATTTGCAAATCTGTTTGAAAGCATATAATATTAACAATAGCCGAGTTTTATGACGCTAGCATTGCAAACAAAAAAGTTTTTTTCACTAAGACCCATTTTCCGACCGATCGGTCCTATGGCAGCTATACGTTATAGTCATCCGATCTTGACCAAAATTTGTAAATCTGTTTGAAAGCATATAATATTAACAATAGCCGAGTTTTATGACGCTAGCATTGAAAACAAAAAAGTTTTTTCACTAAGACCCATTTTCCGACCGATCGGTCCTATGGCAGCTATACGTTATAGTCATCCGATCTTGACCAAAATTTGTAAATCTGTTTGAAAGCATATAATATTAACAATAGCCGAGTTTTATGACGCTAGCATTGAAAACAAAAAAGTTTTTTTCACTAAGACTCATTTTCCGACCGATCGGTCCTATGGCAGCTATATGTTATAGTCATCCGACTTTGACCAAAATTTGCAAATCTGTTTGAAAGCATATAATATTAATTATGGCCGAGTTTTATGACGCTAGCATTGAAAACAAAAAAGTTTTTCTCACTAAGACCCGTTTTTTGACCGATGGTTCCTATGGCAGCTATAAGATATAGTCATCCGATCCGGTTGGTTCCGACATATTAGCAGCGTGCAGTAAAAAGAAGACTCTGTGCAAAATTTCAGCTCGATAGCTTTAAAACTGAGAGACTAGTTTGCGTAGAAACAGACGGACAGACGGACAGACAGACGGACAGACAGACGGACAGACAGACGGACAGACAGACAGACAGACAGACGGACGGACAAAGCTCAATCGACTCAGCTCATCGCCCTGATCAAGAATATATATAGTTTATGGGGTCGGAAATGAATATTTCTATGCGTTGCAAACTTCTGGGCAAAATTATAATACCCTTTGCAAGGGTATAAAAACAGTTATTGTGGCCGTTTTTTATACCCCGAGCCCATTAAAATTGTGCAAAATTTATAGCAGGCAGAAGAAATCAAAAGTGAAAATACTTTTACTCTTGCCAAATGTCAGACATCAGATCCAGACATTTCGGTATTAGGGAGTGAGGGACAGCGATAGCTACGCAACCAACTGGGCATCAGCAAACCTAAAAGCGTCGCAAAAGGCCATTGAAGAGTAATTTTCATCATTTTTTGGCAAATTTTTCAAAATTAATCGTCGTGTACAAGCCATTGCGGTGGTTGGATTTTAATTACAACCACTTTAGCATGTAGCCTAAGGGCTCTTAAATTTTCACAAATTTTGTTGCACTGAAATCAGCTGGATTACAGCCGGTTAATCCCAAAAAAATAAATTAAAATTTTATGGCAGGACAACTAGATTGATAAAATGTGTATGGGAAATATTAATTGTCAAGCAAATGTACAATTACATTCAGGCAGAACTAGATTCAAACAATTTCTACCAAATTCATATTTCGTTAATATCAAACAACCTAGCAAGAATGACATCAAAATTTTATGAATGGGTCAAATGAGTTCCGCAAGGACAAGACGAAGTACCTAGTATCCGCGGACAAGAAGTCTACGCGTCTTGGACTATTTGTTACTATGTGAGAGTACAACTTTGAGGTTGTAGAGGATTTTGTCTACCTCGTGACGATGATTACCGGCGACAACAACATCAGCCTGGAGATCCGTAGAAGAGTTACTCTTGGAAACCGATGCTACTACGGGCTCAGTAGGGAATTCAAGAGCAGAGCCTTTTCTCGAAGAACAAAAATTGCGCTATACCGGTCGCTCATCATCCCAGTTCTGCAATATGGCGCGAAAGCATGGACAATGACAGCAGCGGATGAGGAGACGATTGGCGTGTTCGAGCGAAAAATCTTTCGGAGGATCTATGGTCCTTTAAAAGTTGGCGATGGTTACCGCATTCGAATGAATCACGAACTGTATGAGCTCTAAAGGGACATCAGTCTAGTCAAGCGCATAAAGCAACAGCGGCTGCGCTGGTTAGGACATGTAACCCGGGTGGATGAAAAAGCTCCAGTAAAAAGTCGTACAAAGCGAAGGCGAATGACTTTGGAGGACAATGCAGGAGGGGTCGCCCACCACTAAGATGGGATGAACAAGTGCGGAAAGGCATTTCCAACCTTGGTGTGATCGACTGGTGCCAGCTCGCACAATACAGAAGCGAGTGGAGGGCATTCATAGCAGAGGCCAAGACCGTCAAGCGGTTGTGATGTTGTGTGTGTGTGTGCAACATCGGGCCAAAAAAGAAGAAGAAGAAGTTTGATATTAAGCAAATTTTAATTTGGGGGAAATTGTTTGAAGGTCACGTTGTCTTTTAATATTTCATATAAACATTTTATGTATCAATCTAGTTGTCCTGCCATAAATTTTAATTCATTTTTTCGGAATTAGCCGGCTGTAACTTTGTCCATCCAACTGATTTAAATTCAACAAAATTTGTGCAAATATAAGAGCCTTTAGGCTACATGCTAAAGTGGTTGTAATTAAAATCCAACCACCACAATAACTTGTACACGACGGATTTGGATTTGCTGATGCTGATCCTATGATTGTTTTAGGCTGCATTAATATGTATACTGTGGCATAAAACTCATAAATACAAATATTTTAGCTTGGTGCAACTTGCATAATAATGCTAAGATCGCACAGCAGAAGTGCTGCTACTGCAGATACAGAGTAGATTACAGTCGGGCTGGACCGACTTTCTTGTTTTTTGCTCTAATTGTTCAAAATATGACGACAAAAAAGGTTGAGGTTGCTCCAACGGTCTTTCTGTAAATTCTGTCACTTTTAAACGCCAATCGGAATGTTGTTTTTGCTATCTAATTCGATTAAATATTTTCAATTACTCGATCTGCATTTTTAATTATCCACATTTGTTGTCATAATTTTCTAATCGATTTTTGTTTGTGCAAAATGCTAATAAATAAACAATTCAATGCAATTAGTTGGGCCTAATGACCCACATATTTGTTTTGGCCCACAGCAATTACGTGAAAAACAAAAACGATTTACGACCAGCACAAACATGAAAACTTCCCTAAGGATTCATTTGCATTGCGATGTTTTTTTTTTTTTAGTTTAACTGTCGAAGCCAGCCAAAGTCTACAGAGAATTGAAATTAAAATTGAATTCACTTTTTGCCATAATTGGAATTTTAACTAAATTCAACTTTACACTAAACAAATATCAATTTGATGCTTGTTGTTTTTGCTTGTGCTGCCACTGTTTCTTAAAATTCAATTAAACTTGTAACACAATTAATTCGATATGCAGTGCCAGCGACAGAACCAACGACAACAACTTTGGCATCAGCTAGCAAAAGCCACCCAAGTGGAAAATTTGTGTAAAAAGCGTTAAATATTATTTGCAACATTTTTGTGTATAGAACAGAAGAAAACACACACACACACACGTACAAACAAAGGATGTGCAGAGGGCATGCTTTGTGAATATGTGGAACAATAGAGCAATATTAGTTCGTTGCTGAAATTGTTTTCATGAGCAGTTCGTTTTTTTTAGAGCTAGTTCAAAGTTGAGAACTAAAAGGCGGGTTAAGGTCTCCGAACTTGGTCAAACTCTGCAAACAAAATCACGATATATAGCTAACTAAGTTAAGACTAGTAAGTAATTGCGGCACCCATCGAGCTAAGTTTATTTTTCTATTCTGATGTTTAATTAAAATGGAAAACACTCTTAAAATATTTGTACAAAGACTTCTCCAAAATGGCCACACGATGGCATTTGGAGTCAACTGTAAACCCATCGAGTAAAATTCTATTTCCTTTCTTAACAATAATTTAAACTTCTTTAAAATGGTCATCCGATATCATTTAAAGCTAAATGTAAGCAATTTCTAGCTTTTCTAATGTTTTATTAATATGGAGAAATATTTTGACATATTTTCAAAGACTTCTATGAATTAGTCACACGATGTCATTTCTAGACAACTGTAAGTAATTGCGGCATCCATCGAGTCCAATTCTTTTTCCTACCCTTATAAATAAGTTTTTTACTTCCATGAAATGGTCATCTGATATCACTTGTGGTCAACTGTAAGTATTTGCGTTTCGTTTCCTAAAATTTGAAAAAGTTTCTTAAAATCTTGTTACAAAATCCAAATGTTTCTCGAAATTTCTTCAAAAACTGTTTAAGAATTTACTTCTGTGATAATGATTTGAGTCAGGACCCAAGCCCAATAGTTCGCTATGGACGAACAGACTCAGAGCTTAAAAATTCCCACTGAGACCAAAGTGCCATATGAATTACTGATGTTGTTCGCTGTAACGAACTTATATGCACAACTCTAGGTATTATTGTTTGTCCACATTTGATGTATTTTTATACTCTGTACCAAAGGTACACAGAGTATATTCAGTTTGTGCAAAAGTATGTAACAGCCAGAAGGAATCATCACCGGCTCTATAAAATATATATATTCTTGATCAGCATCAACAGCCGAGACGATATAGACATGTCCGCCTGTCCGTCTGTCCTCTGTGTCTGTCTGTCTGTCCGTCCGTCCGTATGAACGAAAAAATCTCAGAGATGGTAAGAGATAGAGGTTTGACATGTACGGGACATATATTTTTTATACTTGCAGGCAGATCAAGTTTATTTTAAATTTTTGCCACGCCCCCTTCTGCCCCCGCAGTTTGGAAAAAACGTCATATCTCCCACAGTTTTGATGATAGATTGTTTGTACTTTCTAGAGATATCTAGTTGTCAATATTATTTATCGATTTGCTGAAGGAATGATAAAGATCGGATGAGCGATACACAAGTTATAAGCAAAAAACGGCCAGTTAACAGCACCACCCCCCCACCCAAAACCACAACATTCCGTTCAACAGAGCCAATCTTACTTTGAGAGAGAGAGAGAGAGACAGAGAGAGAGAGACAGAGAGAGAGAGAGAAACTTAGAGCTGCGACATTAAGGGTACAGAGTATGTTATAGTCGGGCTTGACCGACTTTCTTTCTTGTTTGTTGTTCATTTTTTGATTGCTGCCAATATGATATTTGATATTTAATTGCAGTTTGGTTTCCTTTTTTTATCTCATTTTTGCATTTCCATAATTCGAATTTTCATGGGATTTCATTGGTCTTGCTTTGGTTTTGCGGTTTCATAATTAAAATTTGATTCTTTGCCCCAGGATATCGAGAATCTTGCCCAGGGGCACATTTTCAGACTGACAAACTAATTGATATGCATGTGGTGAATGCAGGATTTTCTATTGTTGTAAAGATACAAAATGCTGTGGATATTTTTGCATTAATTAAAAGTGTCACCGGCAGAACAATGGCCCAACAAATTGCCATACGGAAAAGGGCGCCAGCATGTCGGTTGCAGTTTGAATTTTGAATTTATTTGCCTAGGTTTTTGCTTTTCAACATTTTCTGGCCAGGGCATAAATATTTGACAGCTCTTTGCTGCTTATTTTGATGGCATATTTAGTGACAATATCGGGTTATACGGTTTCAGCGCTCTGCTAAAGTCAAATAGTGCCGCATTATTGACTATGTGTTTGTCTGTGTGTAGTTTTCTGAGTTTGTTTAGCAAACTAAACAAAAGCGCTAAACAAATGCCGCAATGTGTTGCCACAGCAGCTTATATTTACAGTTTTTAGTGCGCCAACTAAAAGCAAATTATGGATTTAGTTTTTTGCTGGAAATACAATAAGCCAAACCAAATTGTTATCAGTTGAAGGGAAAATTACAAAAATAATATAATTATAATAATAATGTAAATATGAATGTTTTTTTTTTCCACTGTTAGAATTATTTAGTTCATTAAGAGCTTATTAAAACACCTTTGTAAGGTGAACAAAAAATAATTATGAATAAACAAGCAAAGCTGAGATAATTTTTAGAGTATTTAAAAGCAATTTAATTGAAATATGTGTAACAGACAGAGGGTTTAGCCTCTGTATATTTTCACTCAGCTCTGCACACATCAAAGACCATAGAATGTAGGTAGAATCTGCTTCGGTCTGTGCTTCGCGCTCACAGTAAAGTGGATCTAGTTGAGCAAACAGTTCTGATCTGT
>JBAMBO010000270.1:0-416535 GCA_037044535.1 Lordiphosa magnipectinata | reverse complement strand
TCTATAATGTAAAATTTTGCTATTTCCATGAAAAGTTATCAGGGAATTTGAGTAAGCTCTTTAATTTTGGGCCATTTTTGTCTAATGGTGTCCATTGCTAAATCTATGGGTATACTGGGGAACAGGGACACAACATCAAAGGACACAAGAATTTCGTCATCACATATATGGGTATTGTTCACTCTTTCTTTAAACTCTGACGCGTTTTTTAAAGAAAGAGTTTAGTTTTAGATTTTTTATCATCTTTATGAAAATTAAACAATAACTGCTTAACAATCTTTCGGAAAATGTGTGGTCTAAGTTGTTTGGGCAAAGTTTAATTCTAGAATCTAGAAATTCAAAAATTTCAAGTACATGACTTTTAAATTATGGAAAACCTACCACAAAAGTCGGAAAATTGCCGAAAAACTGTTGAACTGTTTTCAAAGCTTTACATCTTAACGCCATGTTAAAAATTTGGAACATCCAGATAATGTGCGCAAAATTTTTTCAACCAAATTTGTTTTGTTGTTCATTCGCTAGCGTAAAGCGCTATACAAAACTATGGAAAACTTGACTATTACATTTTAAAAATATGACCGGAAGAGGTCATATGAGTCGGAAGAGGGCCGAATGAATGTTACTTTTCAGTTTGACATCCAATCAGCTTCAAACTTATTTTCAAAGCTGTGCATAACAGAATATTAACTACGTAATGGTAAAATTTTGAAAAACAATGGAAAATTTGCTGAAAACTGTTTCAACTGCTTTCATTTTCCATACAATCGGCTTCAAAATCATTTTTAAAAATTGTTTTTCAAAATAAACATTTTTGTTTTCTATTTTTGTGTGTGTAAAAAATAACTAAAACAGGGTGACCATGTACCTAAAAGGTGCATCACTCTGATTAATCAGCTGTTAAGCACTGTTAATTATTTGAATGGAAGGCATGCTTTGCGGTGTAGGTGCTACTTTATACTATACTAGAGGATGAAAGGACGATGGCTGAGCATGATACTTTGCCCGGATGGCACAAAACTTTAATGCAGCATGTTGTTATCAGTACAACTTTAAAATGCAATCATCTTCAAAGTAGTAAGTAGAAAGGGTTGGCAGCCAATCAAATGAAGTCTCTCATGGGCGGATACAAGATTGCCTAAATATATTCTCAATAATAAGAGTGCTGCTTGCGGGCTCGAGGTCAAGAAGAAAACTCATTTGTTGATGTGTTTCCAATATATTTCCGATGCACATCGGCATCCGTCTTCAGGGAAACTACAAGGAACAATTCACCAATTATAACAATACACTTAAACAAAATTTTGAACATTTTTACATACAATATTTAACACGTCTGTACCGCTTGACGTGGGGTTTACCACTAAGCTATTGTTTGTTCAGTAGGTGTCTGTATATGTGGGCGCAGTTGTCGGTGTCCGTTTTGTAGTTTAGTCTCTTGTCTGTTGTTGTATTTATTATATGTAACATTTCGAGAGTAAAGCGTTTCTTGTAGTTGTTCTCTTGTTGTAAGATTGTGGTTTCTTCGAAATTCGGCGAGTGTCCGCTCTCCATACAGTGTGTCGACAGTGCAGTTTTTTATATGATCGTTTGGTGTCGGAGTTTATAATCGGTTTTATGCTGGGATATCCTCGTTTTGAGTTTTGACTTTGTTGTTCCTATGTATAGTTTGTTGCACGAGTTTTCCGAATTCCCATTACATGGTATTTTGTATATCACATTACTTTTGTCTGTTTTGTCAATTTTAGACTTCGTCTTGTTGAATAGTTGTCCCATTGTGTTTGTTGGTTTGTGAGCTATTTGTATGACATTATTGTTGAAGCAATCGGATTTTGCAAAACGTTCTGAGAGGTCCGGTACATAGGTTAGTGACCTATACGACTTGGGTTGTCTATCCTCTCTTGGATTTGCAATCTTGTTTCTCTCTATTAATGTTTTTATAACACTCATAGGAAAGTCATTATTCTGCAGTATAATTTTAATTTCGGAAATATCGTCATTGTGGTATGTCTCGTCGCTAATACTCAGCATTCTGTTAATACAGCTAACCGCTGTATTTATAATCATATTTTTTGGGTGTTTTGAGTAAAAATTGATTATTCGTCCTGATGCTGTGTGTTTTTTGTACCATTTAAGTTTTACTTTATCTCCATGTCTATTGATAGTCGTATCCAAATAGGGAAGTGTTCCATCTATTTCCAACTCCGTGGTGAATTTCAAGTTCCGATGGAAAGAGTTGAGTGCGTCTAGTGTATTTTGGACCTCGGTTTCCTTGATTATCGCAAAAAAGTCGTCTACATATTTAGTGAGCTGTCTTGGTGGGTGGGGGCCACTGGAGGGTGCATCTAAAGACGAGCAAATTGGTCTAAGTGGGGTTCCTTCCTTGTGAATTTTGGGTAGTCCGTATATCCTAGGGGGAATAAGGATCGTCGTTGATTCTTAATATTAAACGCTTTCTAACTTATTTGAAAAAGTTAATCCGGTGGCTATATCTTATGTTTGCCATAGGACCGATCGGTCGAAAATGGTTCTTAGTAAGAAATTTTTTGTGTTTTAAATGTTTGGGTGGTTAAACTTACTGATTACTAATTCTATATGCTTTCAAATATATTCGCATAATTTGGTCGAAATCGGATGACCATATCTTAAGGCTGCCATAGGATTGATCGGTCGGAAAATGAGTCATAGTGAGAAAAAGTTTTTTGTTTTAAATTTTATCTCTCTTAAACTCGGCGATTGTTAATTTGATATGATTTCAAAAAGTATCGCGAAATTTTGTCGAAATCAGATGTTTGTTTGTAGGGAAATGGATTTTAGTAAGAAAAATTTTTGTCTCTTATGGAAGCGTTCTTAAAGTGTGACATTTCAAAACCAGCATTTGCAAGGGTATAAAAACTTCGGCACGGACGAAGTTAGCTTGGCCTTCTCGTTTTTTCCTCAAATATGACATCGTCAAATGATAGCTTATATGTATGGAGCGTTCGTTAGGAATCGATCAAAATGCACGCTTTCCATTAGTATGTTTCTATTTCTTTATGTAAAAAAAGTACAAGTAAAAAGTCATTCGCTAGTCTCTTTCAAGACAGTTGCCTTTTAAAGCGGAATCAGAAATGTTCAATATATTTCCGTTTTCAAATTTCCATTGGTTTTCTTTCGACGGTCATGATGACAAAACGTTTTTACCGAATTTTAGAATAGTTTTTGGTAATCGGAACTTTAACCGATGTAATTTTGATGAAATTTGGAACAAGAACAGGCTTGCATGTTTTTCCCTGTTGGTTCACAAAACGTGATCAGTTTCATTCGAAATTATGAAACTGAAAATGAAGAAAAGTTGAAATTGCAAAATCTTAAAAAAGTCTGTGAACGGTTAGTAAACTTATGAAGTTTTTAAAGAACCTGTAAGTAAGAGATGTAGAGGGGCCACACTCACTTGCTTGGATAGTTGCAATATAAAATTTGCACGCATTTCTTCTTGACAATAGGAGCTTGAGCTATTCCTTATATCTTGTGTGTTATGAACATGAACATGTGTCTACATTTGTGAAGCCACAACTGATAACAAAAGTTTCTCACAAAATAACCTCTTCCTCTTTACTGTAATTAACGCTCGGTAAGTTCCAGTTGGAAAAATATCTGCTTGCAATACAAATACGAATTGGTCTAAATTAAATTTGCTCAAAATGCAACTTTGGAATTTAACCAAAATGATTTCTGGACAGCTGATAAATAGTGAGGGAGGGAATATAATAACCCCCCCCCCCCCTTGCTAAGTAAATGGTTATGACTTATATCATAGCTACTTATAGTGGCCCCATTTGCCAATGATTAGTTGACCTAGATTTTGCTTGGCATAACTTATTATACAGAAGCTATAAACTTGTATGACTAGTCGAATCAAATCGAATAACGAAAGATGCTCCACATCCGTTGCAACTGCAAACACACTTTGGAATATTGAGGACCAGGTCACTCTCCCCCTCGTCCTACTCACTCACACTGTGTACTCGATGGCTGTCAATGGTTCAGGAGCTGCTCCAACAACTGGACCGACAACTGTCGTATGTCGTTCTGTCTAATGTTAAGCTACTTTTCATGTAGCGTGAATGGCAAAGAGGGGAGCAAACTTGCGCACGAACGCACACGGAGCAGAGTCCAAAGTCTCCTGAGCTTTCAACGCCCGTTAAGCAGGGTAATTATTCATGTTTATGATGCGATGACGTTTCAGCTCCAACCCTCTTGAATTTGTACTTAATAATCAAAGCTCTAATAAACCAGTCATGAGGGGAGCGAGGGAGGAAGGATGGTAGGGAGGCAGAGTGGTCTGGGAGTTGGGTTGCCGAACCTGCTCATCTCTATAGATGAGGCTGAAAGGGTTTGTCGGGTTTGAGTAAAGGCCAACTTGTAATCAAGTTTCAGTGGCTGTTACACTTGCTTAACAATTGTCTCTATATTGACTTGAGTTGCCTTTTTACTTTTGCATCTTATCTACCTCATAAGGAGGTACTACCCAAACGAGGCTGCAGCAACACAGCAGCATTTGTTTTTTTTGTTTTGGGGTAATTGGCAAAATTCTCAAGTCGCAACTTGGTTAGTTAGCGTTTTCTACACATTTTCTAATCTAATAAACTCCAATTTGTGTGTTTAAGTCTGTGCATATTTATTATAGATTTATAGTTTTGCCAATTGGATTAGTCTCCCTTCCTCTTTCTCTCTCTCTCTCTCTATCTCTCTTTCTCTCTGTGTGTATTTTGCTAGAGTAAACTTATTTCAACAGTAAACTTTTGTTTTTGCCAGCGACATGATATTGGTCAACAACTAATAAAACTTTTCTGTGGCATTCAAAAAGCGTAGAGCACCCCGTTCCCTGTTTTTTCACCTGCCAGGCGTATATAAATATTTAAAAAGTTCAAAAAATACAGCCATCCAGCAACAACAACAAAGTGCAAAATAATACAAACTAATTGTTGAACATAATGTTTTACGTCGTTCCAAAGTGGTATAATGTGCACAACAGTTGTTTCTTTTGCAATTCGATTTCTGTTTTAACTTTTTTCCGCCAGACTTTTTTTTCCGGCTGTCCAAAAAGTTGCACAAATTGTGCGGAATTTAAAATATATTCTTTTTTTTTGTGTACCACTTTTTACCGCATCAATTTGCGAAAGAGCAGCAATTGGATTTTGTGTACGAACTCAATTTTAGGTTTGGATTATCGCTGATGTGCAATAGACTGGAAAAAGTTGGAAAAGTCGTTTTTTTTCTTAGCTGTCTATTTAGAAGTTTTGCTTGTTTGCTAGTTGAGCTTAGATTGAACATTGTGAAAAAAAGTGTGTCAACAGAAATTAATCTAGATGCTTGTAAAGAATTCTACTGGCTGATTAGATTAGCTGCGTTTAATTTAAACGTTTACACTAGCCTGAGTTTTGGGTACTAGAAACATGAATTTTAGAGGATAGCTTAGATTTGTGGAAAAAATTAGCACTAAAGTAACAGCTTAGTGACCGTAACCACGACTTTCTTAAATCTGAACCAAATCGTTAACAAAACCATGTATCGGCTGTTAGACACTTATCTAGCCCGCAGAAACACAATACCATACGAATTTCCGAGTATCCCCAAAATCTCATTAATCCCCTTCAAACCAAAACATCTGCAGAACCGGCCAGATCGGATGACTATAGCATATAGCTGCCTTAGGAACGATCGGTGGAAAATCTAGTTAGCTGCTGCAGCGCAGCAGAAGAGCTTGGCCGACTTTCTTACTTGTTTCAACTGCAAGCTACTAAAAGCTTCCTGAAGCGGATGACCAAGAAGACACCCATTATCAAACCAAAAAGACACGTATCAGTATCTTTGAAACTGCTAAATAATACAGCATAAAATATATATCAAGCCTTAGTTAAAGTTTTTAGACTATTTTGGAATCTTTCACAATTCGATCTTTAACGTTCGTGAAAAGAATGCAGAATGATGACATTTAGAAATAGTGACAGAATGTACTAAATTAGATATTGTGGAACCGACGGTACCAGACTGCAAGCCGAAAGAAGAGGTAGTTTTAAACACTGAACAACAGCAATAAAAGGCTTTTCGTTTAGTTAGTTTTTCTGATATATTTTTCTAAATTTACTTAATTTAAAGTAGGCGAAGTGTCATCAAAGTAGTCGATGAATAAATCGAACCGTAGCCTTTTCACCAGCGGTTTGCGCTTCGATTCGGCGTTTTTCATCAGACGCCGGTTCGGTTTATGTGCACTGAAGGAAAAATGCTCTGAAATTTCAATATTTACACTTTGACTTTAACATTATCACCATTGATTCAGCAAATATGGAATTCGTTAATATAAAGTGTGAACACTTTAATTTGAATATGAAAATATTATAAAAAAAATTTTTTTTTTTATTTAATTTTCAATCCAATTGGTTTTTTCTGAATATCTAGAGTAGGAATCCCCCATTGAAGCCACCACCAGTTGGACTCTGAAAAACACCGAATTATATGAAATTGTATTTAAAAATGTTTACTTACTTTGCGGCGATTCGAACTCGGGACCCTTGGTCTGAACACAATTGGAACATCCTCTTTACCGGTTGCGCTATTGCGCGCGCTGGCGGGAGCTTTCTAAGCCATCTGCCTAAGAACATCAGATCACTTGTAATTCTCAAGTTCTAGGTCCCCGAATAGTTCATATAAATGGCGCAAAGAAAGTTAGGTGATTAAATATGATTCTAGTTGAATCAAAGTGCATATTAATTGATTTTAATACAAAAATTTCACAGTAAAATCAAATATGATTGTTATAGTTTTTACTATGCCATTTTTCCCAGAGTGTGGTATTTATGTATCCTCAGTTTTCCGAGCTTATTTTTCTTCTCTGTGATTATATTTTCCGACAAAGAAAACTCACACTTTGATGCTGCACTACTATCCGGTATGGTATGAGAAGTTTCTGATGCTGTCATCACTGGCCCTTGACGAAGATTTGAGTAAAAAACAACATGCTATCTGTATGACGAGGACTTGAAATATTTTCTGCATATGTAGAATCGACTGAAAACCCGTCAAAGGAGTCCATTGTAGACATGGAGTGTGACTCATTAATCTCCATGTTATCCTTTATGCGCCAAACTGCATAGTAAAAACTATAATCATCATATTTGATTTTACTATTGTAAACCACCGACTCTTCGGCGTTTTCCGGTCTTTATTTACACATAATTTACACAATTACTATTTACATTATCAATACGGTCTCTGTCCCACATCCGTCGCGGTCAGCGTCCATCCTCTACTACTCCACAATCCACTAACGCCTTCTTCTATGCTGCATCATCCATCCAGTGTGACCATCCTCTCAACCATTAGCACTAGTTCGGTATTGTTATTAGAGTACTTCAGACTAGTTCATCCAGAGGCCCAAAGCCAGTTCATTACATTAATTTGTTTACACTAAGTCATTATAATCAATTAGTAAGCACTTTGTTTTGACTAAAAACATATTTAAGCGGGAATTCTCCATGTCGAGGCTGTTTTTTGATCTTTTTTAAAAAAATCTTATTTGAAAACGCAAAGTGTTTTCCAAATCTTGTTTTTTTTTTTATTGTGTTACAAACAGGTTAAAGTAAACCAAAAACTTTTTCTGCTTCGATATGAGGGCTGCTTAAAAAGTTCACGGCCGTCAAAGTGGGGGGTCCAAAAAAAAGATATAGTGCTGGCGGCCATGATTTCTCGTCTCCAGGTTGTCTGAAATGAAAAGTAAAAACGCGGTTATAATCAGTGTAGATGTCATTCTGGTCTGACCTTCGAAAAAATTTTGTGATTTTTTTTTGACGAAATGGCGGCCATTGAAATTTTAATTTGTGCCCTTTTTTAGTAGTTTAGTGTAAAAAAAATTAGTAAAATTTTTTTCAAAATTATGATTGAGGGTCAGACCAAAATGGTGACAATTCTTCGTCGATTTCACTTAGTTGCATCAAAATCGGTTCAGTGTTACTGGAGATATCATGGCCGCCAGTTCGAAAAACGTGTTTTCGAGAAAAATGCGTTTAAAGTATGAAGTACCTTTTTTGAAAAAGAAAAAATCAAAAATGTACAAATGCAGTTCGAGAATGGTGACAATTCTGCGTCGATTGCATTTTGTTTCATCAAAATCGGTTTAGTAGAACTGGAGAAAAGTGGCTTGGCAATTCAATTTTTCCCTTGCATGTGGCACAAATGACCAAAGTCGAAAGTGTTGCTCGCAAAATTGGTGTCCTCTTCTCTAAAAATGTTGATTTCCAATATACTGGCGTTTTGTCACTCGACTCGGACGAGAGCTTTCCCTTTTAGCGTTTGTTTTATTGCTTTTTCTGTCCATATTGCAGCAAAAAAACATTTGCAAAATTGTACTTTTGCTAGCTTTTTATATCGTTTGCTTGCTTTCGGCTCGCGCAGCGTGAGCATTGTGAAGGGTAGCCTTCGCCTTGAGGCGACAACATGTTACCATTCAAATTCAAGAACCATCCGTTATTTCTCAGCTTTATTTACTCAAAAATGAAGGCTTTATCTTCTACAGTATTTCGAATTTCAAAAAATCCTTTTAGGGTTATATTCTCAAATATCGAAGCTATAAAAAATGCAAAAAAAAAATTGAAAAAAAATGTTGGAGATGAACAACTCCCCCTTAGACACCAAAGTTTTAGCTGCTTACTTTTTATTGACCATGCACGGAATTCCAACTTGAGAATTACAAGTGGTTTAATGATTTTAGTCAGTTGGTAGATTCAATTCAAATAAAAATTTCATAATATTTATATTTAAGTTAAAGTGTACGCACTTTATACTTACGAATTCCATGTTAAACGCTAATTCAATGGTTAAAATGTTAAAGTCAAAGTGCAAATATAAAAATTTCAGAGCATTTTTCCCTCACTGTGGTTGTGGGGATGTAAAAAAAATAGTGGGTGTCTTGGGACGCCCGGTACAAGCGAAGCTCTTTACGAAAAGAAATCCGATACTCAGTATTCGATATTCACTACTCCATACCTTTGGTACACAGAGTATGTTAAGTTTGTGCAAAAGTATGTAACAGGGAGAAGGAATCATTTCTGAAATTCTTCATCAGCATTTCTATTAGGATATGATGTCGATTTGCTTAAAGTGCTTGAAATAATTAAATAATGGAAATTCCGATGAACACAACTATCAGTGCAAAAATCTGATTCAACACTGCCAATAGCAACTTTGCTTGATTTCATCTCAAAACTCTTTCTTTTTATACCCTTGCAAAGGGTATTATAATTTTGCCCAGAAGTTTGCAACGCATAGAAATATTCATTTCCGACCCCATAAACTATATATATTCTTGATCAGGGCGACGAGCTGAGTCGATTGAGCTTTGTCCGTCCGTCTCTCTGTCTGTCCGTCTGTCTGTCTGTCCGTCTGTCTGTCTGTCCGTCTGTCTGTCCGTCTGTTTCTACGCAAACTAGTCTCTCAGTTTTAAAGCTAACGAGCTGAAATTTTGCACAGAGTCTTCTTTTTACTGCACGCTGCTAATATGTCGGAACCGACCGGATCGGATGACTATATCTTATAGCTGCCATAGGAACCATCGGTCAAAAAATGGGTCTTAGTGAGAAAAACTTTTTTGTTTTCAATGTTAGCGGCCTTAAACTCGGCCATTGTTAATATTATAAGCTTTCAAACAGATTTGCAAATTTTGGTCAAGATCGGATGACTATATCTTATAGCTGTCATAGGAACAATTGGTCGGAAAATGGGTCTTAGTAGAAAAAAATTTTTTGTTTTCAATGCTAGCGTCATAAAACTCGGCGATAATAAATATTATATGCTTTCAAACAGATTTACAAATTTTTGTCAAAATCGGATGACTATATCTTATAGCTGCCATAGGACCGATCGGTCGGAAAATTGGTCCTAGTGAAAAAAACTTTTTTGTTTTAAAATAAAAAGTTCTTAAAGTCGGTGATTCTTAATATTAAACGCTTTCAAACTAATTTGAAAAAGTTGATAGACATCGGGTGACTATATCTTATGGTTGCCATAGGACCGATCGGTCGGAAAATGTGTCTTAGTGAGAAAAACTTTTCTGTTTTAAATTTTATCTTTCTTCAACTCCGCGATTGTTCATTTGATATGTTTTCAAAAAGATTCGCGAAATTTGGTCGAAATCAGATGTTTATCTGTCGAAAAATGGGTTTTAGTTAAAAATTTTTTTGATTTTTATATAAGCGTTCTTAAACTCTGACATTTCAAAAACGGCATTTGCAAGGGTATAAAAACTTCGGCACAGACGAAGTTAGCTTGGCCTTCTCGTTTTTTCATCTGATTTCTTTACCTTACGGAAAATTGTTCTCGTGCAACACGTGTTATTTACGTATTTACGTATTTACGTAGATGACTAAGCACGTCTTTAACACGTCCAAATGATAAAATTTTTCAGCTTAAGCTTCAGCCGAGAAAGCAGCTTAAGCTTAAGTTTAACTCTTGCTGAGGAAACGTGACTTGGCACCCAAGATCGTGCGATTTAGCCCTGCTGGACTTTTTCGTGTAGCGTTTTCTGAAATCCCAAGCCGCAGTCGACCAACGCTCTTTCAAATTCAGCGGATATTGTAGATTACCTTTACAAAACTGGACAACGAAATAAATTGAAAACCTAAATAGGAACTTCAACCGAAACACCTATATATGGATTGGCTTTAAAAGCTTTGGCTGACCGCACTGCCTTTTGTGACATCCTCTTCAATTTGATATCCTCAACGTGACACCTCCCCCCCCCCCCCCCCCCCAATTAATTCTATTTGTATTTCATAGTTTTTCTTCAACCTCTTTGGCATCACTCTTGACACCTTTCATTAAGTTGTGTTTGTCTTGGGAATACACTTATAAGCGTATAATGCAATCTTTAACAGCTTTGCCAGCATAAATTATCAACTTGCCAGAGCTCAGTGTCTGCTGCTTCTCATTTATACCCCTTTTTTCCTGACTCGTGACCTTTTTGGCAGCATTAAAAGTGATAATTTTCACTCACACAGCCACTTGGAAGACTTTTATTATTTAATTTTGCAGCTTGTGCTAATAAATTAAAAACAGCAGGGCAAATGCCACACCCATCACCCCCCCACACTCATACACACTGTGTGAAATTAACACAACAACATATGCAAAACTAATCTAAAGGGATTATGTGCCAAAAGTTTTTTGGGCCAATGCCTGGGAATGGGATTTGCCAGGGCTAAAAATCGCAACTAATAAAAATCAAGGGAATTCTTAAGCCAACGAAATGTTTTTATTCAATTATGTGAATGGAAGAAGGGCTTACACACTCACATGCTTTGCTCTACTTTACTACTGTTTTTTTTTTTTTTTATAAATTAAGCAGTTTAGTCTGGCAAAGTCTGCGGCATTTCGTTCGGGATATGAGCGCGGGTATTCACTTACGCTTTGGCAAATTTGCATAATAAATCTATTTTCAATGGTTTCGCTTTCTCTTATTCTTGCATATGCGGAAAGTTTTATCTCTTGCTTCACTTTTACGTATCAATAGAAGGCAGTATTATACTTTTGGTTATATTCTTCTTCTTTTTCCCCCTTCTAGGGCATCCCCATCTGCCCAAAAAGAGAAGTTAGGGAGCATATTTGGTTAGCAGCAGGCGGCAGGGAGTGTGGATTTCTATACCCCCCCCCATTTTTACATACACTTAACGACCTCTTAAAGTGTACGATAGAGCCATTTATGTACGCTTGCCTCTGGCAGGAAGCTTTTAATAATGATTCCATATTTTTTCAAGTTAGTTCGTTTCACAAGTTGAAGTCGGTTAAATTGTTTATATGTAAAATTAATTGCAAAAAAATATATGAAATAATATAAACTTGCAGTTCGATTTGTTTTTATAAATATAACATTACATAAATTTGATTAATAGAGTGCGCCTCTATTCAATATATTTATACGATTCTAATCAAACCCGGCAATATTGTACTGCGGGCCGATTCCATTTCTTCAACCTGATACTGCCACATAAACTAACATTTAACAGAATAAATTTGTAGTTTATGGCAGCTTTATGATAAAGTAGGGATGTTAACCGCTAATAAATAAGTACTGGTTCGGTTCAGTAGTTCACACAGCTTTAAACCGCCGGTTTAGTTCTTTACATGGTTTTTTTAGGCTACTAAAACCGCGGTTTCGGTTTACTCTTAATTTATTGAATATTTTTTGAACACCGTTTTTCGATTTCAAATTTCGGAAAATTACACAGTGTTACAGCCAAAATATACTTTTGAAATGACCTAGCATACGCTGTAGAGTAGAGTTGGAAATTTTAGTTTATTTCAATGACCTAGTTCATTAGTTCATGTTTTCATAAACTATAGTTCATTTGAACTATAGTTCATTTTTTGAACTATGGTTAATTTTTTGAACTATAGTTCATTTTTTGAACTATAGTTCAATATTTGAACTATATATATTTGGATTTGTTGAGCTTGCGTGCGCGTTAAGTCAGGGCTTCGACACTTGCTCTCGCAGTTGCACGGTCAATGTGTTGAGAGGAAACTGTTTTGCTATCTGCATAAATGTTGGCAGGGATTTCTAAATGTTTCTATAGCCAAAATCGATAGCTTTGTCTTCATAGATGTCGCAGACATGGATCACACCTTGTCGTGTTGGGGAAATTCGTATAGTCAGGGCGTCTCCCTTTTCCTGTGCCTCTAGGCTCATTTATGCCCATATAGGCGTTGGCAGGCTTCACAGAAATTTTTCCCTCCCGGACGGCTACGATGTTACCGTCTTCCAAATAACCACATAACAAGGCTTAACAGTAAACTTCTCGGCACTATGCTCGGCGAAGAAACAGTCAATGGTATCCAGTACCACCTTGGCCTTGGTTAAATGCGCGGCTTTTTACTCAATAAGCACGTTTTTGGTATTAAGTGAGATCTTCGAATGATCACCATTAATAATGGGCTGAAGACCTGCAGATCCACTTTAATGGTGGAAAGAGAGAAAGTCGATTTACCCTCAGCTCTATTTATACATGCAGAAGACACTATGCATTGTGGGCAATTTGTGGCAACATCAGTTCCTTCGGAGCGTCTGATTTCTTTGGCTGGGCAAATCTTAAGAGAAAGAAGAAGCTTATTACTTCCGGAAAATGTAAATGCTCTAGCGATTTTGCATAATAATGTGAAAAAGTAATGTAATGGAGTTTTAATATAAACATTTTTCAGACGCATTCCGTCTCCTTTAGCCTGCGATGTCGCCTGTGACTGCTCGGAATATTTATCTGATTTTATACCTTTAAAGATGGTTTGATAATTTTGGCCATATGTTTGTAACGCTTAGAAGGGTGCATCTTCGACCACATTCCTGTTAATTTATCTATCCAACCGTCTGCCTGCCCATCCGCCTGTTTCAATCTACTCTTTGAGCTTAAAAGCTGCACGGGTATATATAAGGTTGTCAAAAAAGTCTTGCGGTATTTCCGCAAGCTTGTCTTTGCAAGCGCGTAGTTCTAGTTGTATTCGTCGCATCGGTTCACGCTAGAGCTTTTTGGAAAGCTCTTTTCACGCGCTAACACGTGTTTGATTTATTGTTGTTTGTTTTTAGTCGTTCGTGAGTTATAGCGTCGCAAACATGGAGCAAAATAAAGAGAAAATACGGCATATTTTACAGTACTACTACGATAAAGGCACAAATGCATCTCATGCTGCCAATAAAATTTGTGCAGTTTATGGACCCGATACAGTTTCCATTTCCACCGCACAACGATGGTTTCAACGTTTTCGTTCTGGTGCAGAGGTGATCGAAGATGCGCCACGGTCCGGAAGGCCTGTCGTCGAAAATTGCGATAAAATCGCTGAATTGATCGAAAGAGACCGGCATAGTAGCAGCCGTAGCATCGGCCAAGAGCTGGGCATGAGTCATCAAACCGTTATAAACCATATGAAGAAGCTTGGATTCAAAAAAAAGCTCGATGTATGGGTGCCACACGACTTGACGCAAAAAAACATTTTTGCCCGTATGGATGCATGCGAATCGCTTTTGAATCGCAACAAAATCGACCCGTTTTTGAAGCGGATGGTGACTGGCGATGAAAAGTGGGTCACTTACGACAACGTGAAGCGCAAACGGTCGTGGTCGAAAAGCGGTGAAGCTGCCCAGACGGTGGCCAAGCCTGGATTGACGGCCAGGAAGGTTCTTCTGTGTGTTTGGTGGGATTGGCAGGGAATCATCCACTATGAGCTGCTCCCCTATGGCCAAACGCTCAATTCGGACCTGTACTGCCAACTGGACCGCTTGAATGCAGCACTCATGCAGAAAAGGCCATCTTTGATTAACAGAGGCCGAATTGTCTTCCATCAGGACAACGCCAGGCCACACACATCTTTGGTGACGCGCCAGAAGCTCCGGGAGCTCGGATGGGTGGTTCTTTTGCATCCATCGTATAGTCCGGATCTCGCACCAAGTGATTACCACCTATTTCTGTCCATGGCGAACGAGCTTGGTAGTCGGAAGTTGGCCACAAGAGAGTCCTGTGAAAATTGGCTCTCCGAGTTTTTGCCAATAGGGAAGCGAGCTTCTATAAGAGGGGCATTATGAAGTTGGCATCTCGTTGGGAACTCGTCATCGAACAAAACGGCGCATATTTGACTTAAATCGCATTATTATAACCAATTTTATGAACAATTGAAAATTCAATAAAAATACCGCAAGACTTTTTTGACAACCTTTTATTAGCAGCGTGCAGTAAAAAGAAGACTCTGTTCAAAATTTCAGCTCGATAGCTTTAAAACTGAGAGACTAGTTTGCGTAGAAACAGACGGACAGACAGACGGACAGACAGACAGACGGACGGACAAAGCTCAATGAACTCAGCTCGTCCCCCTGATCAAGAATATATATAGTTTATGGGGTCGGAAATGAATATTTCTATGCGTTGCAAACTTCTGGGCAAAATGATAATACCCTTTGCAAGGGTATAAAAACTTCACAGGAAGAAGTAAACAAAATGAAAAAGTTCAAACAACCTAATCCATAATGCATTTTATTCAAAACCTTTCTTTACGAAATACTTAATAGGGCCGATTTCTGTTCAAGCTGCTAAAATTTTGATCTGTAATTTGTTAGTTTATGTGACATATATCTCTATAAAGATCATGAGAAATCGGCCCATAGTCAAAAAATAATAATAAATGTATCGAAATGTATTTTTGGCTGCATACACACTGTTTGATAAATGAGTAGACAGCGGTTTTGGCATGTCCGATTTAAATTCTGATTGCACACATCTTATATTTATTGAATGATCTAGGTCCGCTAAAAGCAATATTGCATAAATTGCATATTCCACACCTCCTTCATTCACCCGTGTAATCTCGCCGTTTATCAAATCTTCATAATAATCTTTGGTCTATTTTGCCAATTACGCGATTTTTTTTTAAATTTTATCAACACCTATTTTGGCCAGTAGTTTTCAAGTTTCGCAATATATTTTGGGCTGTTCAATCTTCAACTCTTATTTATCAACGTCTGCGCTTTCATTAATAATCAAATGAAAATTTTGCAAATTTCGCGATTTTTGGACCATTGTAAGCTTATATGAATAATATTCAACTTTCGAATGTAGATGTTAGCTGGCTCTAGGTCGAGAAGAAAACCTCAGGTTTTTGGTTTGTTTCCGATATATTTCGGATGTGCCTTTTTGATCGATCGGTCTACAACTTCTATTTAACTGTCCATATTTGCCATCTACCTATTCATAATGGTAAATTCAAATGAGAATTTTAGCTAATTTCGTAGTTTTTATACATTTTACATATTTTGCATATATTTTTATATTTTTTGCATATTTTTCTTGTTAATATTTTAGTGGTTAACAAAATCAACTATAGTTCAAATGAACTATAGTTCAAAAAATGAACTAGAAAGAAATTCGGTCAAGCCCGACTATAACATACTCTGCAAGCTTATATGTTGACCGACAGCATCGATTTGACTTAAGACAAAATAAAGCTATTGTTAAAGCTATCGATAATATTTTCGATCGCTCGGATAATGAAAGTGCTTGGTACGAGCCCGAATACTGCTGCTCAACGTGTGCTTTAAGACTAAAGCAATCAATAAAATGCAACTCTCTGTGCTTGCCATTTTCGAGACCCACGACTTGGCATCGCCCAACATATCACAAGCCGGAAAGTTGCTACTTCTGCTAAACCAAATCAAATGGTCAGAGCTACAGAACTTGTGATGGCATATGATACGCCAATGTGTCAGCACTGCATCGAAAACAGAAGCAAGGGGAAATGTAGATAGCCAAGCAGAAAATAAAATTTCGGAAGAATCTACTGAAATTTATGATTTTGGCAACATGGAAAGCGATCCTCCTAATGTTTTAAATGGCACACTTTACTAGGAGCTTTATTTAGTTTCGAATGAGGATTACCATGATCTCGTAAAAGACTTGAGTCTATCGAGACGACAAACAGAAATATTGGGATACCGTTTAAAGCAGTAGAATATTGTCGATAACGATTTTATAATAACATTCACCCGGGATATGTACCTAGCCTCACTTGAGCAAATTTTTAAGCCTGACGATATCGAAAACAAACTCGAATATTGCTCAGATGTCAATAAATGGTTTGAAAATCTTGATTACAATCACCAACTAAATGAATGGCGCTTATTTCTAGATGGCTCATGTAAAAGAAAGTTTTTCATGAAAACAAAGAATAAAATTATAATTTATAACTTTTGTATTAGGCTTGAAAGCAGTTTTATTACATAATATGAATTGCCATCAGTCCCTCTAGCTTATGCAACGCTTATAAAAGAGTCATATGTAACCATGGAGAAGATTTTAAAATTAATAAACTATGGAAAACATCAATGGCAGATTGTTTCTGACCTCAAAGTGTTAACTTTTCTTTTTGGTGGCTACAAGAAATATCCTTGCTATCTTTGCGAATGGAACAGTCGTGGCAAAGACCAATTATAAATTTAAAAATTGGCCATTCAGAGACCCCTTTCAAAAAGGGAAAAAGAATGACGAGATGCCGTCTTCATTATTACGAATGAACAGGAATAAACTATAATACGATAAAAATAAATAATTTAAAGAAAGAAAAAAAATGAAAGCGGTTTATTAAGAAAATTAGATATATGTAAATATATCATATTGGTCCAGTCTGTACCGTCGCTCAAGCCCGTTAGCGAGAGACCCAAACGAGTTAAGAAAAAGTAGTCAAATAAAATATTAAAGGCAACAAAAAAATAAAGAAAAATAATATTTTTTTTTTAGCATTATCCAAGCTGGGCACAATGAAATCCCTAAGGTCTTTACAGTTTGCCAGTTGATTTCAGACTAAATTAATCAGACTTTAAAGTTCATATAGGTGCATACATTTTGACAGCAACAGCCTACTAAGTTCTAAACGCAAACATTTCAACCAGTGAGAAAGTCGGTTAAGCCCAACTATAAAATAATTTCTGCAAACGAAAATTTATGCTCTGTAGTAGCAACAGAAAGCAGCGCTGCTACAGCGAACTTTCTTTTGCTCATTGCATGAGCGGCAGGGAGCGTGACAAAAATTGAAAATCAACTTGATCTGCCTGCAAGTATAAGAAGTATATGTACCATACATGTCAAACCACTATCTCTTTCCGTCTCTGAGATCTCTTTGGTCATACGAACAGACTGACAGACGGACACGGCTATATCGGATCGGCTGTTGATGCTGAAAGAATATATAGACTTTATAGGGTCGAAAATGATTCCATCTTCCTGTTACATACTTTTGCACAAACTTAATATACTGGATATGCTGGAATACTGAAATATGATTCTAAATATGTGAAAATTCAGTCATGTGTTGAAAATTTAAGTTTAGAAGTAGTTTCTATATTTAAGACGTTTTTTCCAAATGTTTGGTTACGCTGGCCCAAGTTCATCCGTCCCATTTGGATGGGAATGGATGGAATGAAAAACGGTGGGTTATTAAATATTTTCCTAATATATTTCGTTCCCTCATCGGAGTCCGTCTTCAGGAGGCTAACAAACAACATGGAAGAGATACAATTTAACAAGATTTTTCCTCGAAACAATTTTAACAACATTGAAACCTATACATACATTTATACGGGACAAAACACAAGTGCTTGCCACGGAGTTTGATATAAAACTAATAAAACCTAATGTTTGTTTTGGTCAAGTGCCTGTATATGTGCGCGCAGTTCTCTGTATCAGTTTTAAAGTTAAGCCCAAAGTTGATTATGTGTCACATCTCTAGAGATAATAGTTTTAGTTTTGTGTGTGTCAGTTCTTGTGACGTCTTAGAAAATATCCTTAAGACCAAATCAAATGTAGTTTGTCTTGACGACCTTAATCCAAAATTTTCAAAGCTTCTTCTTCCCTTTCTGCTTGAGCATATTACACACATGTTTAGCACAGTCCTCACCACTTCATTGTTTCCTGAAATATGGAAAAGAGCCAAAATCTTGGCAATACCTAAAGGTAATGATGAGTTCAGGCCAATTTCCATTCTTCCATTCCTGGCAAAAGCATTTGAGCGTATTATGGCTGCACAAATACAAGAATTTCTTGGTAGCAATTCATTGTTAAATGAAGTGCAATCAGGATTTTGGAGGAAAACATAAACATACATAGCTGATGAAATCAGAAAAGAGGTGGATGAAAGCAATATTGTTTTCCTGACGCTCCACAGTGGTCGCTCCCATACGACAAAAATAAAAAAACCGATATCAAAATTTTACACTTTGAAGCATGTCGATCATATCATAAATAAATTATCTTTTTGAAACAAACGTTTTTTTTTTAGTTTGACCATTCGCTCTCTGTGAAAAAGTCCCTTAAAGTTGGACCTCGTGCTAGGCATTTCAGTGCGTTGTGTTTTGTCTCAAAGTGACAATAAAGTTAAATGAAATCAAATTAACAAATTAAAGGTCCAATAGCTTCTTAATGATATGGATATCATTCGAACAGGTATTAACTATGATTTGAATTATTCAACACATTGTTTAATGTGGTATATCGTATAAAACAAAAGAAAGTCATAAATGACCTTTTGTGAGTGTTTTTCGTTTACTGTTTGTACTTTCCCTTAAGCTTTTAGTTGTGATGTTGATCGATTCCGATGTTTATGTTTATTATTATTAATTGTTAATAATAATAGATTAATATAAAAAAACAATCAGCTGCCCGGAGCTGCCCAGCGTCATAATGTTCTGATCCGAGTGCAGCAGGTATTTTTGTTTTGTTGTTTGTCCCTTCCATGTTATGTGCTCTGGTATGTGTTTGTTATTGTTATATGTGTAGTAAATGTCACAGGTCTTGACAAAAAACTTAATTAACAGATGCGCCACCGTTTTGCAGGCTTTAAATTCTGGCTGCAAAATTAATGTAGACAAATTTAGAGATTATGCGCCGGAGACAGCAAGGGGACTTGTGGAAACTTATACATGGTATTACATGCCAGCTTCGGTGCATAAAATATTAATACACGGTCCTGAGGTTATTAACAGAGCATTAGTATGGATTGGAGAGCTCTCTGAGGAAGCTGCAGAGGCTAAAAATTAAGATATTAAAAAATACAGATTTCAACATACTTGAAAAATCTCGCGATCCGCAACTAACTCAGACCTTCTAAATAGATTACTACTGAGTTCAGATCCTCTCATAAGTGGATTAAGAAAATTACCTTGCAAAAAACAAACTTTATTGAAAGAGTCTGTTTTTAAATTATTTGAGGATTAATTAATTGCTTTGTTTTTAAAATGCATTTAAATATTTTCTTTATAATTTTTGTTAAAAAATTTTGTGTTCAGAAGTATTTTAAGAAAAGATATTTTATTCAAATTATAGGTATATAAATATATGTAAATGGGTGGTATGGGCGTATGACCATGCCCAATTTTTTCAAAATAGTTTTATACTATTGTTAAAGGCTTACAGTTAAATTATAAACCTGGAGGACACGTATAACTATTTATGTCGCATACTTCCATACAAGTCCGACCACTGTGCGCTCCTTGATCACATCAAGGCTTTTGATACCGTGAATCATGATATTCGATGCACTAAGCTCAACAATATTTATAATTTTACTAGTACTGCTACCAAACTTCTCAAGTCTTACTTATCAGATAGATTACAAGCCATGGTCTCGGGATCTTCCACTTCTGATTTCAAAAACCATGTCCAGCTATATGTTAGTCGTCCGTTAGCTGAGATTCTTGATTGTTTCAATGTTTGTAATGACAAACTTTTAAAAATAGACAGGGTTTCTAGGGATAATGGGCTTGGATTAAGCCCTTAAATATAAATTTATTGTTGTACATAAAAAATACCTGGATTGTACACAGCTGCCAAAACTATTTATCAATGATACATAGGCATCATTTTTAATAACACACTTTTGTGGAGTAAACATGTTACTAAAGCGTGTGGTCACTGTCGCAAATGTTTCTACCGGTACAAATTAGCCTTTTAATAGCAAAGACATACCTTATACCCTCACTTTTGTATGGAATCGAAATCTTCGAACACTCCAATGTGGATGACATGAGAAAATTAACTGTATCTTTTAATTCAATTGTTTGTTTATATTGATATATTTATAATCGTCGAGTCTCTGACCATATTACTTTTTTAGCATGCACTATTTTTGACCTTCGCCTAAAAGAATGGATTGACTTTAGAACATTAATATTCTTACAGAAAATTATAGAAACGAAAGAACCAAACTATCTGTACTCCAAGTTAAGTTTAAGCTATCTTGCTCAGAGCGGCACTTCTTCATTCCTGCTATCCGCCTATGGAATGAACTGCCAAATCATTTAAAAACTATTCAAAGCGAAACGCTATTCTAAAAACTTTGAAAGCTCACTTACAAGGAAACCAAATAGTTTAATAATATATATATATAAAAAAAATAAAAATATTTAGTCAATAAGCTTAAACAATTGTTAGTCCTAAGTCAAATCAATCTTCCATATAACCGTTATATGTCAATGTGACTGGAGCAATAAATATAAGTTGTAACTTGTAGCACTGGGATAATTATCCCAAACCAATAAATAATAAATAAATAAATCACAGAGTGAATCGCTTGTTGTAGTTACGTTCTTGCTGTAGAATGCTCGTGGCATCAATATCGGGAGATAGAACACTCTCAGCACAGTGGGCCGCAAGTGCTGTTTTTTGTGTGTTGATCTCGTTTCGTTTCTTTATATCTGACTTGTGTCCAGAAAGTCTTGTCTTAAGTTTTGATTTTGACGTCCCAACATATATTTTGTTACATATATTAGTACCGTCTCCAGCGCAAGGTATTTGGTATATTAGATTATTTTTGTCCAACTTTGCAACTTTACTCTTCATATTGTTGAACAGTGCAGCCATGGTGAATGTTGGTTTGTGAGCTATAGTGATTTGTTCCCTGTCGTATAAGTCAGCTCTGGCGAGTCTTTCCGAGTATTGTGGAATAGTGTTGGATTGTTCATGAGTGAGTGAACAAAATTGAGTTGTTTTTTAAACTGAACAAGTGAACATGTTCCTTTTCAATTGTTCATTTTTGTTCAGCGAGTCTTGTTCAGTCTATCTTCTTCAATCCATCTTGTTCTGAGTTGTTCTCAGAGCCGCTCGGTCTCTGTTGCTCAGAAAGTTGTCTCGCTCTGAGAGTATGCTCTGTCTTGCTCTAAATGTTGTTCTCTGTTCTTTGCTCTGTTCTTCTTCTTCTTGTAGAAATCTGAAAGCTACAAGCCACATGCAGAAAAGAAAAGCACTAATATCTAAACGCCTCGTGTAGAGAAGCTAAGTGCTGCGTGGGCAAATGCAAAATCTACACGAAATTAGAAAATCAGCTTATTTCCAAATAACGTCTACATTTTTCATGCAGCAATCTGAATATCACACGAACGTGTATGTTTTCTACACGCGGCGTGTGGATATTCAAATCCTACACACGCGCGTGTGTAAATTCTAAACGAAAAATGTAGTTCTAAGTCAGTACTGAATTCTTACAGTTTTCGATTAGAAATCTGATCTCCACACGCGACGTGTAGGTTTTCTGCACGAAACGTGTAGCTTTCTCATTTCAACAAGCGGCGTGTAGCTTTTTTCTACACAAACGATTAGATATACAAATGCTGAATGCTACATGTTGGAAATCTACACGGAGCGTGTGCAAATTTCATTCCCCTATATAAATAATTAGACCACTGAATTCGAACTAAGAGATGAAGTGCCTCTTCTGCCCTGAGATTATGCGCATTGCGAAATTATTGAGCTTTCAAGATAGCAGCAGCAGCAGCGCGCGCGCGCAGAAAAGCTACACAAACGTTATGGGTTGAAAGTCCCGGTCAAAACGTGTAGAAATCCCACATTTTCGTGTAGCTCTTGCATATTTTTTTACTCTGTGTGTATTTATAATCAAGTTTGTAGGATGTTTTGAGAAGCAATTTATAATGCGTCCTGAGTCTGTAGGTTTTTGGTACCAGTTGACCTTTAACGTATTATAAATTCTGTGCACTGCTGCGTCTGAAAATTGTAGTTTGTTGTCTGCTTCTAATTCTAAGGTAAATTATATGTCCTTGTGATAAAAATTTAGCACCTGTAGAGTTGTTTGGATGTCCTCTTCTCTGACTATCGCAATATATTTGGTTAAAAGTCTGGTGCTCTTATCTTTTTTAAGGACTTCTCTCATGATGATGTCCGCTATTATTGGTGAGGCTGGAGATCCCATGGGGAGACATTTCAACTGAATATACAGTTCCTCCTCAAACTTGAAGTATCTGTTCTCATTTATACAAAAGTTTAACGCTTCCAAAAACAGTTTTTATGGCATATTTGCGTGGTTCTTGATAATATCCCATTTGTCACGAATTACGTCAATTGCCAGGTCAGTAGGGATGCTAGGGAAAAGTGATATCATATCGAAAGAAACCAGTTTCTCATCGTCCATAATGTGGGGGTCATTTATCTTTTTTTTAAATTCCGTTACGTTTTTTACGTTGAATGTGGAAGTCTGTCGTCAAGTTTTATGAAAATGTCTGACATATATTTGCATAGTTGGTACGAGGGAGAATTGATCATAGAACAGATAGGTCGAAGAGGGGTGTCTTTTTTATGGATTTTTGGTAACCCATAAATTCTATGTTAACAAGAAGGCACTTTCGCATCTTCTCCAAGGACGCAGCGCTGAACCAAGTACGCTTGATATGACTCGCAAGGTAAGTATGTAACAGAAACATGGCCGCAAGGAAGAGACGCCAACTTTTACCGGACGCAAGCACTGAAGGGACATGCTTTAGACAGATTTCAAGTCATAGATAGAAATCAAGCTGAGCTGTGGAACAGCGAGAGTGAAACAAAGATTTGGTGTTGTTTTTGGGTTTGAGGCAGTCCCAAATCCCAGACTTTTTGGATTTCAATGCTTTTCCCCCTACGGACTTCGCTTACCTGTCGAATAGCTGCGAGCGTAAAGAGCTCTAGAAGCTTTAAACTCAAAAATTTGTGGTTAAAATTTGGATTTTAACCAACTGTTCTTACCTTTTTCCTTATTGCTCGCTTGCAATTCATTTAACTTTATTTAATACCAAAATGTGATCAGAAACATTCAATGTAAATTGGTTCTAAAAAAAACTCCGCTGCGGCTCTTAATATAGCTTTCTGCTTTACACACAAATAAAAAGTCCACATTTATCACTTTTTTATAATTTTTGCAACTTTATTATTACTTAAATTTCATGTTTATCTTCTCCAATTTGTTATCATCGCATTTTGGTTTTTTGCTTTATGTGTAACCGTTAAATTAAATTGTCCAACAATTTTCATTTGCTGTTTTTCTTTTTTTGGTTTGTTCGTTTATTATTTAGTGAGACTTTTCTGTTTTTGTTTATTTGCTAATTTCTTCCGCTCATCTCGCACTCGTACACATTTCTAATGCAATAAATTTGAATTAATTTCTGTTTTAATTTGCATTTTGCCCTCCACTTGTTCAGTTATGCAGCACACTATATAGATTTATGTATATACTTTAAACATTATTTGTTTTATGTTGCTAGTTTTACATCATTACAGTTATCTAAGTATGCCATACATTGGCCATATTTGGTTGGTTTGTTTTTTTTTTTCAGTTTTAATGTTCTACCTTTATATAATTTACAATGTACTTTCACATGCGCCCAGTTAATCGTTTGTAATTTGCGCGTTGTTTCATTTTAATGAGCATTTTTTTTTCTGCTCATTTCATTTTCTGTTTTAATTACACTTTGGGCAATTGTTGGTAAATGCACAAAACCAAAAGGAAAATGATAAATATTTTGCCATGTTCCAATTGGCCGTTTCCTAATGGAATTTTTAACTATTTTTCTTTGCGGTTGGAATTGCCTGTTTGTGTTTGGTTTTTTTTTTTCTTTTCTATATGCATTTTAATTTTAATAGATATATAAATATTTATTTAGTTACATAACAAAGTAGCTGCATGCTTACAATTAACAATACATTTCATTAGTTTAAGTTTTGGTTTCGTTTTACTAACAGTTTTTCGTGAAATTTAAGTTTTTTAGTTTCACTTACTATTGCCTGATTTTTTGAAGGTGGAGTAGGGGGGAGTTTGAAGGGAAACAAAATTTCATAAATTATGTTTTGTCTTTTGCTAATTCCATTTGGATAGAATAGTACGCTTATGGAGTTTCTTGTCACTAGTTTTATGTACACACACACACACATACACAATTATAATTCAGTCTTTGGAAGAATAACATTAATTTTTATTTTGGGTTTTAGGTAAATTTTTTGGTTTTTCTGTTATTTGTTATAGTTTTCTATGCATTTAATGATGAATTTTTTTCTACAGTTGATTTTTATTTTTATAGAACTAGTTTAACAAAAAACAAAAGAAATGTGTTTGATAGTAGCTTTTGTTGGTCCTAAAAGATGAAAGTCATGAGAAATGTTAAAAATGAAATGAAAATCAAAATTGAGAAAATTAAGGTAACATTCAGAATTTCTTTGTTAAACTATGATGGAATTTCGAAGATTTTTTTTTTTGGAACTAAAGAGATTGGGAAAATAGGGTAGCTCGGAAATTCGGTAAAATAAGTTTCGGAACCTTGAAAGGTAATGGCACACTTACTCTCTAGCGCTTTCGGCATTTACTCTACAAGCGTAATAAATCAAAATTAAAAGCAATCTTGCTGTTAACATGATATTCTATTCACAAGTCTACAAAGCTTTAAGCCTTGACAACGAAGGAAAAGGCACTCAAGATGAAGCACGAGTATAAAATGCAGCGGGGTACAACCGGCTGTCCAAGGACAGCGCGGAACAAGCAACGGAACAGAGTAGCACAGCCTAAGTGGGAGTACAGGCAGCCGAGAAGGGTAAGGACTCTCCATCCACATCTAAGGCAGTCAAAACACCCACCAATGACAATAGATACCGCCGGAGACCGCCCACAACGTCGACCACACTTTCCCAAAAGGAGGGACCGGATGGCGGAAAGGGTAATAAAGTCAAGCTGCACAGATCGGAAGACTCCCTCAAGGCTTCGAAGAACAAGCGAATAAAACCAGCAAATTTTCTGGCTAGCTTAAGCTCCAAGCCGGAACTTCAGGTGACAATTATCGACCAAAAGGACCCGGAAGAAAAGTTTTCACCCGAAAATTGGCTCGCCCTGCAGAAAGTCATCAGGCAGGCCATCCACGATGCCATGAGGTGCACCGAGAATCCATTCCTAGCTGAGTTTGATGGCATCAAATGGTATAAGCGAGCTAAGATCGTGGCTTGTGCCAACGAGGAGTCCATGAGATTTCTCACCAACACAATTCACGGCGTTAAGGCGTAAGGATTGAATTCGTAAAACCGGATCAGGTTCCTAAACGTTCGATCATGAAAGTATGTATTACACTTCCAATTCTGGAGGATCGAACCAAACTCAACATGATCAAAGGTGAGAGTAAGGAGTACAAAACTGACGAATGGAAAATTGTGAGAGGGCTATTACGCGACAAAGGAAACGGCAAGGATATCTGAATCAGCATTAGTCGGGAATCAAAGAGCCTCATCCTGAAGGGGCAAAGTCAGCTTAAGCTTGGAATGGGCTGCCTTCGGGCAATACTTCTGAGCTAGGATGTTAGGTCAGCAGCAGAACAATCTTAGGGTGGTACAGATTAATCTGCATCACTCTATGGTACCCTCCGTTGGAGGAGTGGCCCTCGTACAGAAACCCTAGATCCAAGGAGAAGGTGCTCGTGAAAACCATCTCCTTCTCCCTAGGGACGTAGGTAAACCAAGAACATGTATCGTGTTAAGAACCGGGCCTAATGTGCTCTTCTCTTCTCTTCTCTTTACAGTGACAGGAACCTCACAGTGGTGGCCTATCTTCCATAAGATGAAAAAGACCCCCCTTGGAAAGCTTCGGAGCTCTCATTCGGCATGCGCAGAGTGAGGGCATCGAAGTTATTCTGGGATGTGACGCGAATGCCCACCACTCCATATGGGGTAGTCCTCGGACATAACCGCTAGAGGAGAGGCACTGTTAGAATACATTTTGAGCATCAACCTTATACTGGGTAACAGGGGCGTGCAACACCCACCTTCCGAAATAAGGACCGTGCACAGGTTATAGACATAGCCGTAGCGCTAAGCAGAGGCTCTCTGACCGTTCACAACTGGACCACTACAGGATACTATTTGATGTCAAATGGTGCAGAGAGAAACCCACTCCGTACAGAAACCCTACAAAGACGAACTGGGATTCACAAGAAAGCCCCTAAAATTCGTAAGAAAGCGCGGTCCAAAAGTTTGAACCCATTTTAAAATCTAAGCTGAGCAGAATTTAAAAGCATCGTACTCGTGGTTTTGTTCTGAAACTTGGTTCAACACTTTATCCCTTCTACACCGAAAATTTGCAGTCAAATCAAATATATACCCTGTTTATACACAAAAAAATTATCGTGATAAATGCCCTTAAAAGTATGCAAACCATATTTTCTTTAATAATTACCAATTTAAATAAGAAAATCGATGGTCAGTTGTGGCAGTAACAGCAAACATTCACTCACGTATTCGGAGCAGTTGAAGGTATTCAAAAAATTAAGTGTTAAGCTAAATATAAATTCATTATTTTTCTGAATTATTGCTTTTTATAAGCAAAGCATACTTTGAGCAGCACTTATCATAATATTTTGTTTGTGTATAAACAGGGTAACACACTCGTTGTCGTATAAGGATTTTTGTGACTGAGTGTCTTGTGTGCTCGTCTGTCACTGCTTAGATCGGCTTAGTGTAAAAGCCGGAGGTTGATTTCATCTTCGAATGGCAGTCGTACGCTCAGAACACTCACCTCAGTAATACTAAAGTATGCATACATTTTTTTTGCTCTCGCTCTCTTTTGCTTTTGAACAAGTTAGCGCTGCAAAATTGTTAATGTGTAATCGAGCGATAGGCTCCAGTAAACTCTGGGAGGCGAAGACAATTCGCTATTTACGCATATACGAGCCGAACGCATGCCGAAGCTGAGGCCAAAAGTGTAAACTGGCCTTCGGTCCAGTGTTGCCAATTTATTCTTTTTGCGGACAGATCTGTCCTTTTTAAAACTGCGATTTCCGGAAAACTTTTAAGGCGTTCCTACACTTTCTCAATTTCAACTATGTGGCATCGCTTTCAAATTGATTTTCCGCACTCGATAAGCATTTTTCAAAGCGATGTGAACTTGTTTTATTACAAATACGAGACGAGTAATCGAAATCAGAACTATCGAATATCGGTTATATAGGCGTTTACTTACGAATCTTGGTTAACAGAACCTGAATAAAAGAATTGGATGTGCCGTGATGCCAAGGATTCGGATTGCAGCTTTAATCCAAAGATTGGCCTTAAAAACACATGAAAAATGCATTTTGGGCGATCGAGAAACTCTGATAATGGTTGATTTTTCTGTTGTTGTTGTTGTGCTGCTCTCAAACTCAAATTTGATGCCCACAGCTGGTCTACATCAGTGCAGGCCAAATGGAGAGTGTGCTTGTGTTGGTGAGCAAGAGAGTTCCCTCCAGACTACAGCCGTTTAACTTGCAATTCAGTGTTCGGCTCGCGTTTGCGTAAAAGCTCGACTGACTTTGGCGCCTGCTAGGTATGGCTGGTCGGCTCTGGTCTAGATATGACAAAATAAGACAAATGAGAGAGAAACAGCAATAAAAAGTGCTGCAAAAAATTTGCTGGTGCTTCCATCAACACACGTTCTCTGCTCGCACGAGTATAAGAAATGAGCCATAGGAGTCGCTGCGGGTCTTATTGACACTGCATACGCAAAGCACAAATATGCCACTAGTAGAGTTTGCACAGCATACCTTTTTTGCAGTGATTGAGACACTCGAGTGTGCAAAATAAAAAGGCAAATCTCTGTTGTCAAAGTCGTGCCTCACTGAGTGTTTATTTCGCACCTCGATGTCGCAGTCTAAAGCAGTTACTGCATGCACACATTTGATGTCCTCTCTTCTGCTCTAAAAGACTGTACAATTTTTGAAGTGGACCCACGAATTTACAATTGTGTGCTGGCTGTGTGTTCATTTGTTCGGCCGACTTTGATTCTTTTGGTTAAATTTTTTGTTTTTTTTGGCCACTTACAAATAACAGTTGCGCGACAACCGGTTACCGAAATCTTTCAAAAGCGAGTGCTCGCACATCAACACTTGGAGCATATGTACATGTGCATTTGAATTCGCTTGCCTCAACAAAGGAACTGCCAAAACACACATACTAAAAGTAACCATTCTTTTGTTCTGGGGCAGTGTGGCCAGATTTTAAAATGTATGCATATAATTTGATCACATTGCCTAGTGTAAGCATCTTTGGGGGCCTAAAGTATGTGGATCATGCTTCAAACTGATGATTTCTAAATCTAGGCAACAGACAAAAAAGCTTCTTTTCTGGATTTTTGAAAATTTTTCTGCAGCTAAATTTATACATTTTTTTAGCTTGAAAAATCTAGCCTTTTTGGGGCGCTTAGCAGTAAACCACCACAGTTTTCTTAAAACTCAACCGATTTCAAAGTGGAATGTAAGGAATCATAGCTAATAAAAAGTCCTACTACAAAGTCCTCAACACTTGAAGCTTAAAGCAAATCGTTTTTAAGTTATTTAGCCTAAGACTTTGAAAAATGTAATTTCTTGCAGTTATTTATAATAAATTTTAAAAATAAAGGCTAGCTTCTTAGAGAGTAAGAGAATTGCGTTGCCAGAACTGCCCAATTCAAGACAGTTTAGTCCCAGTTGGGATTCAACATTTTCAAGCTTTAATTTTGATAAAATTAAACAAAATTATGTAAAAAACTGAGAAAATGAATAAAGTAAATAATCTTGATGAGTTAACATTATGCTCTAACTTAAACTAAATTCTATACAAAACAATGTTCATTTAAAATCAATTTCCAACTTCACACACACACTTACGTACTGGCTAGTTACACTCACCCAACTGAAACACGTAGGAGCAGACGACTCTGTTGGTTGGACTGTGCGCTTAGAGATCACATTTGAAACGCACGGTCAATTAATGTCACACACGCAACTCATCCATCAGAGGATGTGGCTGCTGCTGTGCCTGGGATTGTTGCTGGTGCTGTTGCTGTTGCTGCTGCTGTGCGCTGGTGCCCACAATTACTGGCACTGTGGGCGGCGTTGGCACCACCAATCCTCCGGCTGTGGTCAGCACGGTGGTCATGCTTTGATTATGATGATTCTGCAAATGTTGCTGATGACTGAGCTGCTGTTGCTGCTGCTGCTGGCCCGGGGAATGCTGCTGAGCCTGTGTCTGTTTCATGCAACTCTTTTTGGTCAGGGTGCCACATTGATTGCCCAGCACTTGCAAGGCATGTGGCGGTGGCATCATGCCAGGTCCTGTTCCCTGCCCACCGCCGCCGCCCGCATCTTGTAGAGATTTCATGTGCTTGGGTGGGGGCGGTGCCCTATGTGGTATATCGGCAAACTCTGGCGGTGGCAGCTGATGATGTTGCAGGGCATGATGATGCGATAAAATGGTGGCCGGATCACTTTTGGCATGAATGGTTAGTGTCTCCAGATCTCCACAAATATTGTTGGGCATTTGCCCGTTCTCCTGGCGCTTCAATTTGGTCTGTGGCCGTGGTTCACTTAGACGCGTCTTATCCCTTTGATAGTAGACACCGGCAAAGATCAGCACATTGAGTATGAGAAGAGAGCAACCAATTGCTATGGTCACACTCAGGGCAGTGGAATAGGCAGCAAATCCATCATTATCCTGTGAGGCACTAGCCGCTCCGCCACCACCCGCATGATCTGCATCCATCATGTCATCCGGATAGATTTTATTACCACCGTAACGTGTGCCATTGCGCTGCAATGAGGATGAAGGCGAACTGAGATTCAGTAGAGAGAAGACTTGATTTGTGAAAATGGTAAAATTGCCCATGGCAGCGGCATTCGCCGCACGCGAAGTGTAGGGCGGATTGAGTGGCTTCACTGAGGCATCGTTGGGTATGTTGTTATCCTCGTCATCATTGTCATTCAGTTGATGATGTGCAGCGGGCACATTATCACCGCCTGGCTTATGCAGATCGGGTATGAGGTTAAGCCAAAAGGATAGACGATGGGCACGATAATGATTTTTCAGCTTGGGTTTAGTGTCTACAGGAAATAAAAGAGAGGAAAAGGACAAGAGATTAGGTTAGAAAAATTTTAGAAGTTGAAAAAATAGTCTAGCATTGATTTGAGCAGAACGTAATTTTAGGCCGAAATGAAATTAACACCCAAGATTTTGGTTCGATCCTGGTTTTGAGTTTTAGATATGTTTCCAAGCCTGGTGCTTAAATTCATATATTTTTGCGAAACTCTTAATATGACTGTTGCACGATAGTTTCTTTCCTCAACCTACTGATAAAATCAAACTCTTTCTCTTTAATTTATAAACTTTGTTTCCAACTTTATCATCGATTTGAAACCGACAATTAAAAGCCAAATAGATTTCAACCGTATGGTTTTGTTTCCTTCTAAGCTTGTAACCGGAATTTTTATTGTCGGTTCACATCTAAAGTCATCCAAGCATGGATTGATTTGCCAACGCTCTCTAGAGTGTTTCAGGACACCCCTGAAAAAATCATTTTTAAATCAAATGCTGCAAATATCAATCAAAACTTTCAATTTGTCTGACAATGGAAGGGAGGGGGGTTTCTGTCTAATATTGAAACATTCTAGGTACAACAGATCGGAGCCTCATCGTTGTTCTTCGTTTATTTTAGTCACACTTCTTAAAATAAAGACACGCGCTCTCCCTTTCTTTCTTGCATTGATTCATTTCGATCAAGCTACACCACAACAATAAGAAAAAAACAAAACTAACGCCTTCCACTTCATTCATTTTACTCTTCGATCGGTTCTGTCATTTCATTTTTGTGCTTATGTGTTTTGTTGCGTGCGGTTCGCTTTCAGAAAATAGAAAAGTTTTTGGTGAGTGAAAAAGTCTAAGAAAATTATAGAGATTTACCAAATAGTTTTTTTTAAGAAACTTTTAACAAACTAAATAGAGCGGTTCGGTCTTCGATTTGATAGTTATAATTTGTTATATGTCTATTTCAGGGCTACAAACTTAAAACATTTCTGAAGCCGGATCACTTCGACGGCTCGAACAAAAATTTACCGATGGATAATGTTCGAAAATTTAAGGTTCAACGATTTTGTTTGAACGTTTTGGTTCAAGTTTTGGTTTGGCCCACCATTGACCCAAATATTCCAGCTTCAATAAAATATTCGATAAATACTCACAATCGTACCAAAAAAATTGGACTTTTGAGAACAAACAAACGAGCTTCAAATAGAGATTAGCCTAATACTTGCCAAAGTAACAAGCGTTTGACTAACGTTTATAATACTTTTAGCCATAGCTCGTAAATAACTCTCAACCCTATTTTCAGTTCGCTCTTCCCACGTTACTAACAGAAACAAGAAAGAAAGTCGGTCAAGCCCGACTATAACATACTCTGTACCCTTAACGTCTCAGCTCGCATTTGCTCACGAGTTATACGCGCTCATCTCTAAGTTTCACCCTCTCTCTCTCTCTCTCTCACTAAGATTGACGTTCAATAGAATGCTGCGGTGGTGGGTGGGGTGGTGCTGGGTGTTTATTGGCCGTTTTTTGCTCATAACTTGAGTATCGTTCATCCGATCTTTATCATTCTTTCAGCAAATCAGATAAATAATATTATTTACAAGATATCTCTAGAAGGTACGAACGATCTATCTTCAAAACTGTAGGAGATATGACGTTTTTTCCAAATTGCGGGGGCGGGAGGGGGCGTGGCAAAAATTGAAAATAAACTTGATCTGCCTGCAAGTATAAGAAATATATGCCCCATACATGTCAAACCTCTATCTCTTACCATCTCTGAGATCTCTTCGTTCATACGGACGGACAGACAGACAGACAGACAGACAGACAGACGGACAGACGGACATGGCTATATCGACTCGGCTGTTGATGCTGATCAAGAATATATATACTTTATAGGGTCGGAAATGATTCCTTCTCCCTGTTACATACTTTTGCACAAACTTAATATACTCTATGTACCTTCGGTACAGAGTATAAAAACGATCTCGGGCTTCCCTCAACCGAATGTGTTGTGTTATCGCGCTCACTGTTGAACACACAGCACTGATCGGTCTGATAGCAACCCTATAACAAGCCCAAGTCAGTCAATAGGTCATAGAATACGTGCTTCTCGAAGACGAATCTGTCAAAATGTTAGTTCAAATGTAATTTCAGACTCAAGAGTTGCTCCAGGGTTTAGCATAAGCAGAGGGAGAGAGAGCGTCAATGTGAGAGAGAACGAGAGACCGCATATAGTTTGTCGCATACATTTATATTTCTTTTTAGTATTTATTGAATCTTCTCTTAATGAGATTAACAATAATTTTTCAAATCTTAATCTACAATCTATTATACGACCATCCCTTTTGGGAGGTGGCTAATGCTCTTCGGCTCTTTAATTTAGTCGCTGGGTTGGAAGGTCTCTTCTGCGGAGGCGAGAGTACAAGTTCATTTTTGTATATGGTCGGAGATTCTCGGAATATTTTCGTTTTAGTTACTGCATTGCAGTTTTGACCAATGGGATCTCTAGGTCGTTGTGGATACACTCGTTTTTCCAAGAATTCTTGATTGTGATTTTTGAAGGATGTCCAGACTGCTCGCACAGTCAGTCCTTTTGAATGCGTGAATTTTGATAAGAGGAAAAAAACAACCAAATAGAAGCAGAGAGCGTAGTCAAAGGTTGGGTGAAAACTGTTTTATTCTGACAGAGGCAAACGGGGGATCGAACAGAAACGACCCTTTTGGCTCGGAACAGATTCAGGTTCAGCTATTTTATCCACCTGGTTTGGTTCTTGGTTCAGGTCACAGTAAATATAATGTCGGAATTCCGGGCTCTAACCGGTTCGGTTTAAAACCGGTTTGCAACCCTGGTTGATTTACAGTGTACAAATTTTCTGTCTTTGGAAGGAAATTTCAATAATATATGTTAGGTTAAACAAGGGTTTCGGGAGGGTGTCACTCTAAAAAAAAGAACAAGTGAACATGTTTAATGAATTGAACCAAATTTACCTTACAATATCATAAACATACATTAATAAAGCGTAAAACAAGCTACCGTTCGCAAAAGATATTTTTTTACGAATTTATCAAAGTATTTTTTTGTCAAGATATAGTAAATCCTTATTTTCTCAATGGAAAATTGAATTACTCCTAAAGGACGGTGTCCACTCGACACTAAAAAATTTCATGTAAAAAAGCTGACATTCCGCAGATTCTCAACAGATTCTGCTAAGCTACTGCTATTTAAACGATAACCGATTTTTTCAGTCGATAAACATTTCAAAGTAACCAAGCGCTTTCATTGCGCTGTTAAATGAGCCCGCAAACTTACAGACAGCAACACTAAATTCTGTGTTTTCAAACAAAAAATTAGGAAAAGATGTCTTACCCGCCCAATTCGACTTTCCCGACGATAGGCTTATTTGAGGCAACCAATTGCCTCAGCTCCCATTCAGAGAGTCTTACGGACTATGCCAAATTTGTGCGAAATTCCCCTAGTCTATTTACCCAGACAGGAGTTTGTAAATTAGCAGCACACTATGGTAAGTTCGGCGGTACATCAGAGAAGGCAAGTTGATTTGACGTCATCTGTCCTCGTACAAAGGAGAGAATCCCAGTTTAAGCCGTAGTAGTTTGATCTTCATTGATCTTTGGTATACCAGCAAAGTACGTTTGACTGTGCTTGATGACATTGAGAAGCACTCAAAGCTCCGTAAAAATAGGAAACAACCTTTCCGAACCATTTGATACCAAAAGAGGTTTTAGGCAGGGAGATACCCTATGGAGTATGTACAATACGGCGCAGAAGCATGGACAATGACAGCAGCGGATGAGGAGGCAATTGGCGTGTTCGAGCGAAAAATTCTTCGGAGGATTTATGGACCTTTAAAAGTTGGCAATGAATTCCGCATTCGAATGAATCACGAGTTTTCTCTTTCTATATATTTTGGTTTTTGTTGTTTTAAAAATATTGTCTTCATTTGTATTGGTGTCTACGCGGCCGTAAGCTGTTTGAATTGAAAAACAAAGGCGCACCCCTAATAGATTGGAAAGTATCAGACTGAAACGAACTCTTTGAGATCGATCATGCATTAGCTAAGCCATATAACGAAAGATTCTTTTTCGGTAAGGCTCAACCTTTATCTGATCATTCTGAATTTTGATCGCTCCACTGAATGGCCGTCGAAATTCACGATTCTAACTCTTTGATATTGTCTAAACATATCGCGATTAAAAGTTAGGAAATTAAAGAGACACAAAATCTTTAAACACTGAACTAAGAACCTAAGGTTTATTTCTATTTAACTCGTCATACTTTATAAGTTTCAAAGTACTCAAAGAAAGACTTTCATTGCAATACTTACCAAAATTTAAATATTTTTTATGCACACTCTCATAGGCTGTCCACTCGATGGTTTTATACCGACTTCGCTCCTGTCTACTGCCATGTTCCGTTTCCATTTGTTCATTTGGATTGCTGTAAATGGAGTTCAGTTTCAGCTGCCTTCACCCATATTTACATTGACATTTCCCCCACTTACCCGGTGCGCACAAAGTTGGACCAGTAATACATGACAACTTCTGAAAGACTGATTTCGGTTTTTGTATAATTGCGTGTAAAATGATTGAAACCGCCAACAAGAGGGGCACCAAAAATATAAGGTAAATCTTCACCGTGTATGCAGCCCTGGCGCTGCAAAAATTTAAGAAAAAAGTAAGAATTAAGACGAACAACAACGCTTAGTTTCACCCCCCCGACTCACCTGTGGATAATCACCGAATCGTGTCTGATAGTCAAACACATACAAATATGAATTTCGATGATCTGCCGAATGTAAATCAACTGTTTGAGCTGCCGGTGCCACAACCTGAGCATCACTTAAGGCCTCCAGTGTTTCATCGCTGTACAAAAGGCGAAAAGAAAGGAGAGAAATAAAAATCAACATCAAATAACAGTTTTCGTTGTAATTTTCTGGCCATTTCCCACACCCATCGAGAGTTGTGTTCAAGTGCGCAGCTAACAAGCCATTTCAAGTGCCACTCTCTGGCCGTGGCTCTTGCAACTGTTTACCTGTCAAAATGATGTTGCCCTCAAGTGGTCTCTGTGCTTTTCGTTGAGGCCTACTTATGTGGCCATATGAATTTTGACTGATATTGCTGCTTGTTCCGTTTTTTCCCTTTTTCAAATTAAAGTTGTCTATTTGGCTGCTTTATGCATCTAAAATGCACTAGCGCAAAATTTGAATAAAAACCATTTGTCGCATTTGCATACGTATCTTGCTCGATGCAGAGGGACCCCAGAGCGGGCAATAAAAATGAAAAAAGAGGAAAACGAAAAAAAGAAAACCAGCTGGGCCCAGTAATACGTACGGAGCACAGCAGCGCAAAGGAAAAGCCTTTGTGTTCTGCTTGTTTTTGCGTATCATTTTTTTATGCTCGCACATACATATTTAAAGGTAAACATTATTCTTTTGCCTGTGACAGCAGTCGTGAACTCTGCGTACACTGAGCAAGGTTTTAAAATATTTTAAACTTGGGCCAACAAAAAGTTGTTGTTAAATAAGAATATAATAATATTTGCAGATTGATAATGAAGCGAAATGGGAGGAAACGTTCAGGGAATTGGGTATGTGGCGGTATCAATACAGCGTCAACAGTGACTTACCGTCATGAACTAGTTCTGATTACGCGAGCTATATTCTAAGGGCCATTTACAGCGCGACCGGCCAAATGGAGAGAACAGAAAAATATGACGGTAGCTCTCCTGCACATAGGTCGAAAAACTCCAAATATCGATAATCCCGAAAGTATCATGCAAACTGAGCGAACGCGTTAGGACATTGGCTCGGCATTGCGTGAGTTAAAGACAGAGCGGCCTCAAGACGGCCTTGCACTCTAGAGCAGCGTTAGTCAACGAGAGGGAGGGAGGCAAAATAGTGAGAGTGAATCGTGTGCGAAAATAAAGCGCCGCGTACTAGGTTCGACCATCCTGCGGTTTGGGTGTAAACCCAGACAAAACGAAACTAGTACTCTTCACCAGCAGATATAAAATTCCCAATCTTATGCCTTCTAAAACCAACGGAGTAAACCTAACATTTGGAGACAATGAAAAATACTTGGGAGTTATTATGGATGGGAAGCTTCCCTGGAATGACATCATTAATGACCGCATAAAAAGGCAACAATTGCTCTTTTCTCATGCAAAAAGGCTATAGGCCAAAAATGTGATTGTTCCCCATATATAGTACATTGGTTAAACACAGCCTTAGTACGCCCTATACTATTATATGGATCACTAGTATGGTGAACAGCACTCGGGAAACAATTTGTCCTGAGATATGAATGAGCGGCGCGCTCCGAACCAAACCAACAGAAGCGCTTAACACCATATTTCATCTCATACTACTAGACCTTGTAGGTAGAAAGATGGCTATCACAACAGCCCTCCAGCATACCTGAAACGACGTTCGACAAATCATACGACGCACAGTGGTCCAGCCGCGCTCCGCCTTGGACAAAACCCTAAATTCATTTTTGTTGAAAAGTTAATTTTTTTTTTAAATAAATCGACAGTTCAAATACACAAATTAGGGTAGCCAAAATATTGCTTTCATGTGTTTACGAATATAATTGTTACAGCCGCCTAAACTTGCTAAATTTTCCGCAGTCCAAAAAATGCAAAAATTTTTGTTAATTAATTAAGTTTGACTTATCATATTTTTGGCTATAGTGAGCATTTTTAAGCTGTTAAAAACTTGTTGGATAGGTGTACTATTTCTAATTTTTTAAATATATAACATTTGAAAATCGAGTAGTGTAGTTTGTGAACAATTGCTTTTGCCGCAGGTACCTATTTTACACCTATTTTTAAACTTTCCGTGACTGGAAAAGTTGTCTTCAAAAGTCTTCAAAAAACTTATTGCTTCATTTTGCAGTCTAATATGTCCCCTTTAAGGAAAATATCATTAGCCGACGCCTATCGAAACCCAACTCAAGAAAAAGTGACTTGTGTGAAAACAGTCTAGGTTTGTTTGTGTACGTCTTAGGCCGTTCGCACACGGCTGATGTTCAAGAAGAATACGAATCAATATCGCAAGGGAAGAACCGCTCACGACTCGTCCGCTCTGTGTAATCGTCGTAACATGCATGCTGCATAACAAATATCTTCATTTTTAGATTTTTTTCGAAAATGTGTGAAAAAATTTAGTTTTTGAATGGCAGCTATATCTGAATGATGTCCAATTGGCTTTTAATTTGGTAGACCAATACTCGGGAAACAATTAAAAAACGTAATTCAGCAAAACCCAATTTACTAACAAATCAAAAATAAATGGTTTCCAAAAATATCTTACTAATGAATTCGAGATTTTTCGGCATCTAAATAGCCAATTTGAGGTATCATGATACAGGAGCATGTATCAAAGAAATAGTACGCTACTTTAAAGTGATACTGCTCCCTCCAACAGCAGAAACTATTCGATACAACATTTTTTTCTGATACCTGCTCAGGGATAAATTATTCTGCTGAACACGCCCAATTTGTCCTGAACAACCTTAATAAAGTACAGAGAAGGGCTGAGATATGTATGAGCGGCGCGCTCCGAACCAAACCAACGGAGCGCTTAATACCATATCATACCACTAGACCATGGCTATCACAACAGACTACGAGAATCCGATACCTGAAACGGGGATAGTTTCGGACACTCCACTATACTTAGCTGTCAAGCGGGTATACCGTTAAATACAAGCGACGTTCGACAAATCCTACGACGTCTACATTCTAAGCCGAAGCGAATGGGATAACCTTCCTCATAGCAGAGCTAACACCATCAACATCTACACGGATGGCTCTAAGCTCAACGTAAAAGCAGGAGGGGGGTTTCTCCCACTTTCCTCATGTTCGGTGGCAAGATTAACGTGGCCAACATTCAACTTAAAACGTACTAACACACTTTTGCGTTACAGAAATGATCACATAACGCTTCTGGTGGGTGCCCTGACGGGTGACTGTCTTATTGGCAGACACGCTGCAATACGCAAAATTGGCGTACCACACCAACATTTCTGTAGAAGTTGCAGATATAAGGAAGAAGATGAATCGGTACAACACCTTCTGTGCCATTGTACCGCTCTGATTAAAAGGAGACTTCGGATTCTGAGTCAACCTCTGTTAACCAATCTCTCGAAGACATCCGAGCTAGAGATCCCCGCTCTACTTAAGTCTTTTCTGTCCACACAATGGTTCAGAATTGACTCACCTCGGGACTAAAAGGGTTAACAGGGAATATATGGCATCGCAACGGTGGGAGATCAACTTGTCGCTCTCAGTCATATCAACCTAACCTAACCTAACTTCGACCTGACCTCATCGAACGCTAGACAGCGACTGATGAGTCGTTTACTCTCTTGGGCTGTATGTGTAAATAGTGAAATGTCTTCGGCCCCTGGAGGCAACGCGTGACCAACGTTGCTCTATGGGATGGGACTTCTTGAGCGGAGTTCAAAACATGCAGATTAATCATGGTAGTGTCATATTTCTCGATGTGCTGCTCCCCGCATCCAAGCTCATGCTTTGGAGTGCGCCATTGCAGCTGTCCAAGTACCCAACCTGCTCAGTTTTTTCCTAACTCCCACTTCGAGTGCGCCTCGCCGAAATGCGCAACGCACCCCAACAGAAATCCTAGAATCCATCAAACATCTGGACTCGCATCGCTGGCGGAATCCCGACTCAAGGATCTAAGTGCACAGAATCCCTTCTAGCATGCCATCCAGGATATCACGAGCAAACCCAGACCCAACCTTTCCAAAGAATAAGTAGTATAAGTTAGAACTAAGCCAAGAACAAAGTACTCCCCTGAATGAAGAAATTTAGTGAAGACTCAATTGATCCACCACTCTTGTTCTGTATGGAAGGACTCAGGGGAATAGCAACCAACACTTACATAAAAAGAAATGAAATTTCTGAGACACCTGGCACTGGCGAGCCACACCCCGGCCAAGTATGGTTACATCTTGTAAAGTAAAAAAAAAATCATACAATAAACACACATAAGAGACATTCGTAACTTCTATATTGGGAATCCCTACGGCTATAAAGTACGAACAGTTTCAATTTGACATTTCTTTGAGATTATTCTGTAATTTGACTAATACACTTGTTCTACCGGTACATTATAGAGGTCATTCTCTGGATGATATAAATGACATCATTCGTCCACCGAATGAACATTCATCTCATGCTAAAAATTAAATAGAAAATATGTTCACACTCGGAACATTTGGGTAAAGTTCTCTGAGAATGTGCCAGTGAAACAAGGTTATAAGAGACGATGACAGTTTTTATACCCTTGCTCCACTGGCATATTCTCTGGATGATCCTAATGATATCATTCTTGCTGTGTTTTTCCTAAGAGATAAATGTTCATTCGGCTGATCATCAGTGACGGATAATCAAGTCTCAGTCACAATATTGAGGCTTGATTTTCTATCTTTATGCTATCGCGTTCCCAAGTGTCAGCAATCCAGCCACTCGAGCCCACAACTGTGGCTCTCAAGCCGGAAACCAATGGATGGCTCACGTCTCCTGAGCTGTGGCTCTCAGCTCTGAGCCGAGAGCTGCGGGTGAAGTGCTGCGAGCTGTTTGCTGCTCCCGGCTCCCGATCTGCGGCTCTCAGCTCAGAGCCAAATGCTGAGGGGCATGAGTTAAAAGCAAGAGCTTCCTATGGAGAGCTGAGAGTGATGTGAAACGCAATTCTGTCTACTTTAATGTCTGGTTAATGAAATGGTTCGCAAATGAGTCTGAAAATGGTACTTCATTTCAAGTATCTCATCTGTATCATCTATCTATTTAACATCACAAAACACAGATTCTTTTGAATATATTCAGATCTTTGGTTTGACCTCTTTAAAGAGTATCACCCAGAAAAAAAATGTATATTTTTTCATATCAATTTTACTCCGATATGAAAATATATCAAATTGACATGTTAAAAATTTCAAATCGATACTTTTTAACATATCATTATTACATTTTGAATATCATTCTGAAACTATTCAATATCAATTTAAGTAAATGATATTATTTTGTATCAGAATGATATTATTTTCTTGCCAAATGATAGGAAAAAATTCTATATAATTGTTCTTCTGGCTCTTACTTTCCATTTCTCTCGACTCGATTAAAAATTTCTGCTTATAATTCCAAAGCTGAATATTAATATTTATTTTGATTGCATTTGGCATATCTCTGTTATTTTTGTATTTGTTGGCGTAAAATCCATTTAAAATATGCGCACGACTTTCTCTGCATGCTCGACTCCAGCTCCTTGGGCAAAAGGAGGCACGGGGTTATCCCTGATCAAGCGTGAAAAGTTTGATGCTTCATTGCTGGCAACTTAACGCACGTTTGCACACTCGAGCAACAACTGTGAAAGGAAATATTAAGCATACGACGTGGCCGCCACACAAAACGGAAATCAAATATTTTTCGCACAAATTGTATATGCAAAATAAATTATACAAACAAAACTGAAATGTCGAGGAAATTGATTTGAAATGCAGTTGGTTTGAGGGGCCAAACATAACGGGAAAGAAGGCGAATCAATTTGCATTGCAATCTGACCCCCAAAAGAGAGATTGTAATCAAGATTCATTTAAGCCGCTTTAATTGGAATCTGCTCGTAGGGGAGCATTTAATTAAGAACGAAATATTTATTTGGCGGGTGTGCCGGGCGAAGGGAACACGCCCACAAACGCAATTACTCACCGGATATTAATTGGATGCTGCACCGGTCTCTCCCAATCCGTATACTCATTGACAATCGTTGCGAATATTTCATTCAAATGGAATGTGTACGTGTTGCGTACGTAGGCCTTTAAAATTCTTGAGCGTCGATCCGCCTCGATGCCATATTGCACGTCGCCCGAATTGAAGCTGAAAAAGGCTTCGGCACGTGTCACGCCGGCCATCAGGTCGTATCTGCGAAAAATGCGAAATGAGAATTGAGAATGGAGAATGAGCCAAGGGCAAAAAGTGTGTAAATTGGTGTCTCTGTTAAGATGTGTGAGTTGTCCTTTGTGGGGGGGAGTGTTTTCTTTTTTTTTGGGGGGAGATTGGATGCTGTGAAATTATGCAGAGTTTCGTGAGATAAGACAAAGCTGTTTGAAGCTGTTGCGATACTTAAGCAAAGGCCATTAATGCACTAAGGAAAAAAGTGTACGGGAATTCCTGATCCAAGCATTAAATTCTTGTTTTAATTGAATTTTGTAAATGCACTCTGTTCTGGAATTTAATTAACCAACACTTGAGTCACTTTTCAACTTCAATTAAACTAAAGTTCACCTTCTTGAAATAGAAGGTACTCACACAACCAGCCCATTTCCTTTGCAATTGTCTAAGCCACAATATGCTTGACCCTTTGCTGCAACAACTCCTCCTGCTGCACTTCGGACAAGCTTCAATTTATCTCTTTGCGCTCTGTAAACTGTCAATGCCCCAGAGGCTATTAGTCAGTGACTCCAAAAGGGAGTATAAATATTTCTTTGTGCACATTTAAAAGCAATTTGCTCTCATGCATTTGTCCATCTATATCTATCTCTCTACCCCAAAAAGGAATTCCATTAAACACATGCACAAAGATCAAATAAAATGCACCAACTTCTCAACTATATTTTGTGTGTGCGTGTGTACGCAAATAAGTAAAAATAAATTCCAACTGCAGCTGGTTGAACTGTTTGAAGATGCTTTGGTTAATATTTATCAAGTGTTGTGGTTTAACTTTGAGGGCAGTTAAAGTTGTTTAGCAAATGAATGGACCCCAAGTTTGAAAAATGACTCTGTCTACAGCATTGGGAACAGATAAATGCAAGTGACAGTGTGTTGCTGGCAAGTTGAAGTGAGTTGGGTTTTTGTGTGTCAAGAAGTTGTTATATTTGATTGAAAATTGTATAATAAACATGGTGTAGCTTGGAATTTTGCACATAATTTAAGAGACTACAAAAAAGTTGCATACTTTCCGGGTTGGTCAAACCAAATAGTTTGCATAACTAACTATAAACTTTTAGGTTGAAATGGTCTTAAGTAAGTACACCATTTTCTCTTAAAATAAATGCAAAATATTCTTCATTGATGTCTTATAGATTCTAAAGTGGACTCTAATAAGTTTTTGAAACGAAATAATGGTACATTGAATAAGTACTAAATGTTCTTGGTTGTAGTGCATAAAACTCTAAAGCTATTCCCAATTTGTTCTTGAAATTATGTTTCTGTTTTAAGTATGAATTATCGAAAGGCCATGATGGTATTACTGTATGTCAGAAATCTACATTCACTCCATAAGCAAAGTGTTTGATCCAGACGGGAATTTTAAGAACAGATTCGATTTAAAATAGTTCGCATTTTCCGTTGCACACTTGTTGGTGCTTGCATTGTAAGTCTATTTTGTCCTCAATCCAGAATATTTTCTACTTGAGTAAAGGACAGGCTATTCTTTAATTTTTTTTGGCTTACTGTAAGTACGAAAAGCCCCTGATTCAAGAGCGTTTACTCTCATTGTAATATCTTTAACAGTCGATACTCGATTCTAGAATGCTTCGTACTTAATTTACATCCAAGAACGAAACCTACTGGAAATTTAAGTACAAAACGGTATAATTTACGGTATAGATTAGTAACTAGAAAAATTATATGCTAGGTTTAAGCTAGGGATGCTGGAGATGGTATCGATAGGTCAAAATATTGATATATTTGTTAAAGATTACGATATATCATTATTGAATTGGATATCGAATATGTTTTGATCATATTTTTCGGCAATATTATAATTGGCATCGGTCACAAAATGTAAGATTTCTTGAGGGCATTCTTTAGAAATCAACGAAATAAATTTAAACTCTACGTTTTATACATAAGAATTCGTTTACTATTTAAGATAAGCATCTTCCCTCAATCCCATCAAAATTAATTCATGAATAAGTTTCCAGAACTTGTTTGGTTTTGCAGTCAATGGGCAAAGACTTCTGATGATAGAACCTAAAGGTTCTTGAAACTGCTGTATAGTCCACCAGCCTACTTTTTGCCATGTGTATGTCCTGTTTTTAAACTTACATGACCTGGAGCCGGCTAAAACTTGTTTATTTAAATTTCCGGATAGGCAACTTTAAACACATCTGAATTCGTCTGCAATTCGTAAATCTTTTATCATGATAGATGCAAATTAGTGTAAAATCAATTTATTGCGTTTGCTCTTCATAGTTTGAACTGGAATCCTAAGGTCAGTTTACCATCGTATTCGAGTACATTCAGAAGAAAAAAATCGAGGAAAGCTAATTTCGGCTCGACCGACGTTTATATACCCTTGTAGATTGTATAATTTATATAAATCAAGGAATTAAATGATTTTCGTCGAGCATTCTTAGCTGAGTTATTTCCCTAACTCAGCAATAAGATGACGCCTCTACTTTGACCATTTGTTTGCCAGTTTCTTATATGGCAGCTGTACGATATATTCATCCGATTTTGACCAAACTCCTCAAAATTGTGTGGAAACTGATAAAATTCACAAGTGGAAGGTATAAAGACGCTACCATTGAGGACCAAAAAGTTTATTTTCACAAGAACTACTTTTCGACGAATAGTTCCTATGGCAGCTATAGTCCATAGTTATCCGATTTGGATCATACTTGGCAAAATTGTGTGGTAGCATATAATATATAATCAGTTTGGGAGCGATAACATTAAAACAAAAAAAAAGAGCCAAGTCACTACAATTTAAACCAGCAACAAGCGTGCTCATTAAAAGTGTATAAGTACATACAATAGTGAAAAGTGACATATATTAAAACGGTGAACGACTTTATTGACCCTTTTGAAGCAATTTAAAGATTGCCTTTAATTTTTAATGTCTTGGGAAAACAATCATTGTGAAGAACTTAAAAATGTCGCATTTGTGGTTGTTCGTGCAACACATGTATCAGTCGGACGCACTTTTTCTACTTTAGTTTTTGTTTGCAGTAAGACTTTATTATACCCGTTACTCGTAGAGTAAAAGGGTATACTAAAGTCGTGCAAATGTATGTAACAGCCAGAAGGAATCATTTCCGACCATATAAAGTATATATATTCTTGGTCAGCATCAACAGCCGATTCGATATAGCCATGTCCGTCTGTCCGTCTGTCCGTCTGTCCGTCTGTCCGTCTGTCCGTCTGTCCGTCTGTCCGTCCGTCCGTCCGTCCGTCTGTCTGTATGAACACCTAGATCTCAGAGACTAGAAGAGCTAGAGCAACCAAATTTGAAATGTAGACTCCTATTGTCTGCACGCAGATCAAGTTTATTTTCAATTTTTGCCACGCCCCCTCACGCCCCCGCAATTTGGAAAAAACGTCATATCTCCTACAGTTTTGATGATAGATGGTTCGTACTTTCTAGAGATATCTAGTACTCAAAATTGTTTATTGATTTGCTGAAGGAATGATAAAGATCGGATGAACGATACTCAAGTTATGAGCAAAAAACGGTCAGTTAACACCCACCACCCACCCCACCCATAACCTAAGCATTGCGTTCAGCAGCAATCTTAGTGTGAGAGAGAGAGAGAGAGAGAGAGAGAGAGAGAGAGAGAGAGAGAGAAGAGAGAGACTTAGAGAGCGCACTGCGTTGTGCGTTGTGTGTTAACTGGCCGTTTGACTCGTGACCAAATTCGAGCTGCGACATTAAGGGTGCAGAGTATGTAATAGTCGGGCTTGATGACGTTTTCAAAAGTATTGTTGTCTGATCTGTTTATCGTGATGAATTTGGAGTCATTTATGTTGCATTTAGTAATTGACAAATGTCTATTAATATCTGGCGGATAATAAATAGCCGAGTTAAAAAATATTGCATACTTTTCGGCTGACCCACCTCAGGCATACAGGAAGGATAATAAACATTTGTTTCCATGAGTAACGGGTATATCGAAGTCGGTTAGAGCCGACTTTAACTTACGCTCTCGTTTTTCATTTACTTAAATTGTTTTGCTACAGCCTCCTTTATGGTGTTGTGCGTGTCTTGTTTTAGAAATGTTATGATGAAAATCATAACTCTATGATCAAAGCTCGAATACTATGTTGAAACCATCAAGACATATTTGAATATATCGAATATAATATTTAAACTATCAAGACTCGAGACTTCCATATTTGAATATAATGATTGAGTCCTCTGAACCCGCTCTATAACCCTGAACCCAAAGTTTTCAGCAACATACCTCCAAATCCTGCATATCCCCGAATCGAGGAGGTAAATCGTGATATATCTAGGATGGTCAATGAGCATAGGAAGGCCCTGATTAGAAGAAGAAGCACTAGCAGGGCATTTTGTTAGGTCACCACCACCATTGCTGACGGGCTAGACTCCCCCAGCCCACATAAGCGCACAGTGTTAGGTTCCCTGGTCCTATCGAAGGCATTCGATACGGTAAGCCATGCGAAGTTGCTACTGAGCTAAAGCTAATAAGCTATGCAGATGCCAGACTGTGCCAATTGTACTTGGGAGGCGGCAAAGTGACTCCCGTTGCCGTACAAAGGCGTGTTCACAGCAACTCAATGGCAGGGTTTGTCAACAAGAGCGGGGCCAAAAAGTAAGAGTCTATTAGTGAGCGAAAGCGAGCTCCGAGCTCTGACCTACTTCAGCCACCGTTGGCCAGCCACTGTAAAGCTGTTACGCTCTGTTGATTCAAGCCTCGGCATGCGTTTGGCTCATGTCGGTGTGAATCAGAGATTTGCAAAAATCACTTTTTCTTGATTGGCTCATCCACAAAAAATTCTTACTCACATTTAATCAATCAACAAAACTCAGAGCTGAATATATTCAACTCACAACGGAATCGCATCGAGCGGCGTTATGTGATCCAACGTGTATTTTCATATTTATTCATCGAACAGAGCCCAGTGCTGAATATATTCAGCTCATACCGGCAGTCGCATCGAGCGGTTGAGCTAGAATTTTTTGATCGGACGTTAATGTGTTCGATCGAAAAAAACACAGCGTTGACCGGCCACCGCGTTGAGCGAGAGGATTGCGTCTTTGCAAGAGTTTATTCATACGAGTTAATTTTCGCTCACTCTAAACAATCGTCGTTGAGCCAAACGAACAATCAGCCGAACTGATTGGAATGAAGTCGAACATGATTATAATCAGAGTGCCAACAATTGGTTCGAATAAAACTCTGCTGCGAACATGTTGAGTATGCAAGTTTGATGAGTAGAGCGCGAAGCCTGTTTATTCGGGTGTTGAGTAATGTGTGAGCGTTTTGCAATCGAACGAAGCCGTTCTCTGGTATGAACAGCGAAAAGTGTTTGGCCCCTGCGGATCTGAAGTGCCCGCGTTGGGAGTATCACTACTCTTAAGCGTTGTATTAATTACTTTCCACTGCATGAAGCGTTTCGTGTGCTCTGTGCTGATGACAATACTCTCTTTAAATTTTGCAATTGACTTGAAACTTATGGCTCATACTAAAAACAACCAGGCCATAGCAATATTTCAGCGCCTCCATAGCCCACACTATTCCATATTAATTTTTGTATTGTTTCTCCGTCTCTTTGTTTTCTATAAAGATGGACACGTGTTTTATATCGAGACAGTGATGAGCAGCCGTGACATGAACCCAAAATGAATCCTTACGCTTCTTCGATTTTAATTGTGATTTTAATGGGTTAATTCCTGAGATAAACACTTTGCATTTGCTCATGGCTATGTGTGCCTGTTTGTGTTTGTGTCTTTTGCAATGAATACAAAACACCAAAAGAAAAACTGCCTCATCTATACAAGTAAATCTCTACGCCCGACTGACTGACTGATTACACTGTGACACATTTTTGAACTCAAAAAAGTTGGTAGCGTCGAGATCAAAAAAATTCTGAAAGGGTGTGATGGTAGCATAAAAACCCTGTCTTGGTTTGGTCTGATTAGCTGCCCTTTTCTTTTTATTGCACTTTGAACTTTTCAGCTTCAGAGTAGGACTAACGATTCCATATCTCGTAAATTATTGTGAATTTTGCTTTAAAATCTTTTACAAAGTTGTTGCTCTTGGCTTGGCCCACAAAACATTTCTTTGAAGCAAATCAAAAAAATTATATCTTCATACTCAAAATTACAAAAGTTGCCAAAAAAAATCCAAGTTTTGAACACTTTTCTACAATTTTTCAACTTCATCTTGAAACCCGTTACAAATTTGGACAAGTAATACAGCACAAAGTTGTAGCTTAGACCAAAATAAACAAACCGTTAGAACGAACCAACTACATTTAGTTACTCTTTCATATAGCTATAGGCCCAGAAGCACGTACAACTGTCATAAAAACTCGAAAAAACGAACATTTTCGGTAAAAAAGTAAAAATATTAAATTTTTTTATTTACTGTTTTTACGTTATGTTTTCTTACTATTTTCTTGATTTAATACAAAACAATCGACATTATTGACTGTGTTGGCCAATTGGTACCAAACATTGTAATTTATCGAGCTTTGGTTACAATTCTACATGCTTAAGGGCCCGAAGGACCAATCGAATGAAGTGGTTTTGTTTCAATCGTTTGTTTATTTAAGTCCAAGCTACGTTTTTGTCCTGCCTGGCTTAGTCAAATTGATTACAGTTTTTAAGGCAAAGTTGAAAAATAGTACAAAATGGGGGGGAATCATGATAATTTTAAGACATTTTTGTAATTTTGAGTATAAAAATGTGACTTTTCTGACTTGCTACTTAAGAATGTTTTGTAAGCCAAGCCAAGAGCAACGACTTCCTCTACGACGTCAAAAGGAAATTCCAAATAGTTTACGAGAAATGGAGTTGCGAATCCCAATTAGAAGCTGAAAACTTTGAAGTGCAATAAAAAGAAAACGGCAGCTAACCAGACCTAACCCAGCGAAGGTTTTTGTACTACCATCATACCCTTTCAGAATTTTTTGGTCCCGACTCTATCAACTTTTTAGTGTTGCACAGTGTTATCAATCCGCAGCCAAGACCGCTTATCCTAGAGATCTAAGATTTGACATAGACCTTCTTTTAATTGTGTAAGCATGCATTTGCATTAGAGTTTAATATGTGTACAGGCCACTGCATTCTGCACACCTGACTTAATCCTCTTCAGACACTTTCCAACAATTTTTTTTAAAACTTGAACATTGGACTCAAGATGAGCACAAACTCAACATGGACGTGTTGTAAGCAGGAATGGAAACTGCACACACTCGATTTATACCTAACCTCGTTATGTCAACTCAAAAGTTGCATTAATTATGAAATCGCGGCTAATTAGCTGTTAATAATATATATATATTAACAATGTAAAATGCAACCCAAACACACAAAGGGCATAAATCAAGTGGCGGTGCCAAAACAGACAGCCACGCCCACAAAAGCCCCTCACTCCAAATGGCCGCAGGTAAGTGTACGCAAATAGAGGTGAACATGTGCATGTTTAATATGCATAAATTAATTACACGAGTGTGAGTGAGTGTGTGAGTGTGTGTGTGTTGGCTAAACTAAAGTCATTTTGAATGCTGTTCGTGGCAAGACTCAAGATAAAATCACACGCAAAAGTTGCACAAAAGCAAGTCGAAACTTTAAATTAATTACATGAGCTACATGTGTGTGTGTGAGTCAGTGTGTGTGTGTGTGTGTGTATTGAGCTGAGGTAAAAATAATTAAGCATAAAAAAACAAAAACTTACCTTGACAACTTGTTAATGGCAGTTTTTCTCATTAATACTGCATTAATTAAAAAAGTCGCCACATGTGGTGCATGCATGTAAATGTATTGGTGGGTGTATGTGTGTGTGTGTATGTGTTAATGGCGGCAACAAACATGGCAGTTCACAAGTGCCAACCATCAGCGTCGTCGGCGTCGTCGTCGTCGTCGTCAACAGCGTAAAGAAAATAAGAAAAAAGAGAAAATAATTTAATTATATTAAAAAACACAAATTGTGGTAAAATATTAAGGGTATTCTGGTACTCTGAATATAAATTCAGAATTTCGCATAATTTACATTTGAGGATTCATTACTCACCAATATTCTCCAGCTGTCCCGGCGTACCCCAACCGCCTGCTGCCGCAATGCCCGCCTCGCCACCCAAACCGTTACCCGCCGCTGTCGATGCCTGAGCCTGTGCCTGTGCTGCCGCTGAACCTGGCGGCGGTGGCACATAATCGCCCCCATCAATAACCACCCCATCGATACTCGGTCCAAATGCAAAACCAAATTCTGGCGGTCGGATCGGTACACTCAGCAATTGCTCCAAAGTCTTTTCCCTCAAGCATTTCATTAGATGCGCATGTGGCAAGTCGGAGGCACAATTCACATGATGGGCCACAATCGCCGCATATTTGGCCGGGTTGCTGACCAAAGACCAAGGAGCCAAACCCGAACCGGACATAAGTATGGCACGATTGAACAGCAGACCTGCATCAACTCAAAAGTCAACCACAAACGCAATTCCAAAATGCTTTTCTCTCAACTTACCCTCGGGCACGGCCATTGATGAAATCAAAAAGTGTACACACGCCGCCCCCGTGCCATGTCCGGCCAATGTTATGCTATTGGGATCACCGCCAAAGGCCGCTATATTCTCTTTGAGCCAATGCAGAGCTGCTATGATGTCCATCAAACCATAATTGGCGGGCAATTTGGAATAGCGATCCGTGTTGGCATTTAAAAAGCCTGGAAAATAGATTTTAATTAGGATTACAAATGCAACTTTAAGCGACTCCTGGCATTGAGTCGCGCGACCTATTTAAAATGTCAAACGCTTGGGCGCAACACTTTGTGCGAATGTGCAAAGTCACGCGTGCAAATCATGATGTCAGCACTTCCGTTTCCGCAGCGGCAGCAGCTACAACCAACAGCAACATCAGGGTGGAGAAGGGTGAACATGAATGCGACAAATGAGGTCACACTAATTTCGTGTGCATTTTAATTCTACCAACGTTAGGCCCAAAATACAGTGGATGCATGCTTAACTACAAAATTTCTAACAACCGAGAAATTCTTATAAACATTTTAAAAATTTCTAAAAAAAAAATGCAAATTTGGATTTTTACAAGGTGATACAGAAATCTCTAAAAATGCGAGAATCGATTTTGGGTTGGAATTTGGTTGGAAGAGATTTCCGCGACGCCACCCAAAGAGCCTCTTTCTGTGACGTCTCTGTTGCTACAGAAGTAAATATAGTTGTGGTTTTGGAAGCGAGATCCAACATTTGCCTCATTTTAGTTTGTACACACGAGGGCTTTGAAGAATTGTAATTTAGCATGCAACTATAAGAGGCTTCGAAACGCGCAAATGCCTCGATTCGTATCGAGTTGAAACCACAAAATCAATTCGTATCAGCGCCAGCTGGGTGCACGCACAGACGGGGCAACAGTTGCAGTGTAAGCGATCGTGACTCGCTTGATGCAGAAGCAGACGTCTGCAAAAACAAAATATTTATATTGTGTGTGTATCGCTTGACGACTCGAGCATAGCTGATAGCGGTTGTTTTTTGTGTTTTCGCTATAGTCTATTCACACCGGCCGCAGCTTCGAAAATACTGTCAAAGCCGAAGCTGCGAGATTTTGTTTTCAAAGGAAATACGTTGACTGGGTGGTCACTGAAAAGACGCAAAATTCAAGCTCCAGCACTGCTTTAGTTGGTTACAGTATCAGAGTGCTTTGCAACCATACTAGGTAGAATTAGCTGATTAGTTAGTTTTTGATGCTGTGGGCTTGGTGTGAAAGCATGCTGCAGGTTTCCGCAGCTTCGACAATGATGCGCCCAGTGTGAAAAGTATATTAGACTGATCCCAAACTCAACTTTTAAATCATTTTTAATGTCGTCTTTAAACTCTAGGATCGTTTGTTATATATATTTGAAGAATTTTTATCGCGTGTTCATATCAACAATTATTACTGTTCCCGTTTTTAAGTTCATGCGGTATCGGAATTGTGTTATTTTGATGTTGACTTCAAATTTTTGTTCATCTTCATTCGACATTCGACGATGTTTAAATCGTTTCCTGACATTCCGATTGGTGACCAATTCCGATTGATAGAGCTCAAATGTAACCTATTTCTAAATAATTTGAATTACACAAATAAAGATGATATCGCTCACTAACTTCAAGATTGGTATAACTTAATATAGTCCATTTTGTAAAACACGCGCTTAAAGTTCTTAATGGATTTAACCCAAAGGAGAGAGTTCATTTAGTTTCGAGTTAATCTAGTAAAAAATACTCATTACAAAAATTCGAAAATAAGATGTATTAACTGAAAGCCGAAGGATCTTTGCGCAGTATCGACTGCAGGACAACTGAGGTATGACGCTCTAGCATGAACATGAAAATAAACCAGTAAAATGAAATAGAGACATATTCTCATCTCGCATGGAAACCACAAGAGATATCAATATGAAAAAAATGTTACATAATATAGAACACGAAACAGCGAATATTTCTGCATCATTAAGTCAGAAATCGTATTTTTTGAGTTATGCCACTCTTGAAGTAAGTGAGGGATATATGTTAAAAATTTCATATCTAATTTTGGTATATGCTGATGAAACTGTTTTTAATGGGTATTTTTATTAGTATCAAAGGCAAAACAATTGTTACCTTGTTATCTTCACAATAGCTAATCAATGTCATATTAATGTTAAAAACAAACACAATTCCAGTATGTTTTTCAGAGTTTTTTCATTTCCGAAAAGTGCGAAAATTTTTATTCTAAAAATCCTAAATTGCAGGTAAAACCGAATAGTTTCAGGCTTCCAACAGTAGAAAACAATTAGAATTGAAGAGAAAATAGCTAAATATATAGCTAAGTCCTAGACTTATAGCCTATTTCCATAGGCATCATTTCTTATCATTTTCATTTCTTAAAAGTTTGCTGTTTCCATTGACAAATCATCATCTTTTTGACATTCACAATGCTACGTTGACAATAACAGGCGCCACTTTTAAACTCAAGTGGTCTTTTTGGAATAATTAGTCAAAAAAAGACATACCCAACAGAAAAGCAATTACTCGGGGCCAATGCATTGTTATCGCCCTGAATTATCAGCAGAAAGCTAAATATACAACTTTTTTTTGACTAATTTACATTTTAAACCAAATTGCGCCTACTTTTTAAATTCAAATCAACAGTTTATTGGTGATGACAATTTCTGTTTCCAGAGAGTAGCGAGTACTCTTTTAAAAAATACCAAATTCCTTCGTGGGGAATGCCATCATTTTTAAGAAATGACAGAAATGAAGGTCAAAATGAAAAGGCCAATCGGCTGGAAGAAATAATATAATTTTCTTAATTTCTTGTCATTTCAAGAAATGATGCTTAATTTCTTTGGTGGAAATTTGCTATAAAGCTGCCTTTATAATTGTCATATATCTCTAAATAGTCGGTTGTAAAACATCTCTAAAGAGAATCTCTTATCAAATAGAACCTGTCCTATTTCATCAAAGAAGGCTAAATTTTTGTAAATATATATATATCGATAATGTAATAGCAAAGCAAATAGGGCTGCCTTTACACTGTTCGACACATGAGATATGACAGTCTAGTAGTCCTGCTTTTTGTTTTTAATTTGAATAGCTTGTCATATACTTAGAATTTCATGGGGAATTGCAGACCTTTTAGATTTATCATGTCTCATTTATCAAACAGTGTGAAGGCAGCCTAATTTGCTTTGCTTTTACATTATCGATATATATGCCAAGTGTAAAGGCAGCTTAAGCTGATATTGAAGCAAATGTACATTATTTAGGAATTATGTGGAAACAAATAAAGCGAATAGCTGCCATGTTTAAGTGCTCTAACACTGAAAACATATAGATATTCTCACTTGAACTAGCTCTTTTTCTTCTCAGATAACTGTGTAATAACAGTTGCGTTACTGTAACTTTGTATTGTTTTATATAATATTTAGGAATTACCCTTCCCACTTAAAATCATTTTTAAACCCTTGTATATTAAAATTGTCCAGATGTTTGTAACGCATAGAAGGAAACATCTTCGACCACACAAAGTATATATATTCTTGATCAGCACGACGAGCTGAGTTGATATAGCAATGTCCGTCCGTCTGTTTCTATGCTATCTCCTCCGTCAGTTTTAAAGCTATCTTAACCAAACTTCGCACGAAGCCTTTTGGTACAAATACGCTGCACGTTTGTCGGAACCGGTCGGATCGGATGACTATAGCATATAGTTGCCATAGGAACCATCGGTCGAAAAACTAGTTTTAGTGAGAAAAACTTTTTTGTCTTCAACGCAAACGTCTCACAACCTCGTATTTCTAAGTTTTCTATGCTTTTACATAATTCCTCCAAGTTTGATGAAAATCTGAAAACTATATAGTATAGCTGCCATACAAAAGTTGGTTCAGAGAAAAAGTCTTAGTAGGAAAAACTTTTTTGTTTTCAATGCTATCGCTCTCAAGCTTGTTACTGATCAAAACTATATGCTACCACACAATTCTGATAAGTTTGATTCAAATCGGATCACTATAACATATAGCTGCCATTGGAACAATCGATCGAAAAAGTAGTTTTAGTGAGAAAAACTTTTTTGTCTTCAACGCAAACCTCCCCAAACCACGTATTTGTAAGTTTTCTAGGCTTTCGCATAATTCCACCAAGTTTTCTGAAAATAGGCCAACTATATAGTATTGCTGCCATACAAAAGTTAGTTCAGAGAAAAAGTCTTAATAGGAAAATCTTTTTTATTTTCAATGCTATTACTCCCAAATTTGTTGCTGAACAATATTATATGATACCACACAATTCTGCCAAGTTTGATCCAAATCGGATGACTATAGCATATAGCTGCCATAGGAAGTATAGGTCGAAAAAGTAGTTTTAGTGAGAAAAACTTTTTTGTCATCAATGGTAGCGTCAATATACCTTCCAATTGTGAATTTGATCAGTTTCCACACAATTTTTGGGAGTTCGATCAAAAAAGGATGAATATTTCGTATAGCTGCCATATAACAAACTAGCAAGCAAATGCTCAAAGTAGTGGCGCCATCAAGCTACAACTTTTTTAGATAAAACCAATTTAAATTGATAACTGAAAAGCGGGGTACAACCTGCAACTTTTTGGTAAAGTCATCTGATGGAACCAGCTACTGGCGCCAGCTGTGAAGTAACTAGCAGTGAAAAAGCAAAAATTCTCTAACTATTGCCGTTCGGATTCGGCGTTAAACTGTAGGTCCCCTTCTCTTGTGCGAAAAATTATTAGCATACGCGCCAAGAGATTGAGAGAAGCTTGACCCTGGCCCTCCTGGAGGTGCTGTTTGAGCCAATTTTACATTTGCATCTGATGGAAAATGCAGGAAATATGGTTCATATGACCAAAAGCTTTTATGCAAAAGCCATTTACAGTATTGTTTTTATACAAATCGCTCAAATTTTAATGGAACCGTACCGATTCAATTAGTGATTAGCAGATTGTCCAACACTTCATACTTAGAACTTGATACTCAGTTCTCGATACTTAGAACCCATCTAATACGGCCGACCCACGCTGTATCAACGTTCCGTCGGCGATTTTGCGACTGCCGTTGACGCTCGCTTATTTTCCCCACAATGGGCTCGACTGACGTATTTTTCAAGGCGATGTCCGCTCAATACGTCAACGGCTCTCCAGGCACGCTAGGACGACGCAATGCCATGCAGAGAAGCGACATAACCGACTCTCGTTCGACACGATGCCAAGTAGAGAAGCGACAAAAGCGACGCTCGTTCGACCCAATGCCATTTATGTCGTTCACCCTAAAGCAGAGATGGGCATGCACACATATCGTCACACTTTTCACACGCATACAAGCACAATTTGCGTGCGCCGCATTCGTGTTCTATAAATAGCTTTCAATGCTTATAGTGTACGTGTGATTTTGTTCAGTCGGCCGCGGCAGAGGTCCTATGCACACGCTGCCTCGTGTGCATTGGAACGTCGCGACGCGCCCATCTCTGCCCTAAAGCCAAGCATGGAGCGCCATAAGCGACGCTCTTTTAACCCAATGCCGTGCATGGAGCGCCATAATACATTCCACTGGCATGCTGTGAAATATTTTACCGAAAGGGTGTTCGAGGATTGATGTACCTTTTTTTTTTGAAATACTTTCCTATTCTTTGCACACGCTTTCTCACGGAAAAATATTAGAGGGTACGCCTTCTTTCTCTCTCTCTCTCTCTCTGTTTAGCATTCGGCCCATGTTACAAATTGACAGGCGGCACGACGCATCACTGTACAAAGAGCAACGCTAGTTTGATGAAAATAGAGTGACTGACCTCAGCCGTACTAGAGGGACTCTATACTCAGTACTCATTACTCAGTACTCGATACTTAGTACTCAATACTTAGTTCTCTATACTCCGTACTCAAGAAATCGCATACTCCAGATATGACATACACAATTTTTCTCTGAGTTTGTTCTATGGGTTCCAAAATGAAGATTAAACAAAGTGATGTTGAGTTCTGTTCTAAGCGTGGTGAAACTTGAGGAAACAAGTGGTGATAATAGTTCTGAAGACCTAAAGCAGCAGAAGTCTTAAGAGAAATTAAAGCTGTTTGACTTTATATGTAAATGGGCAAAAATATGCCCGACTATTTGATTAGATAACTTAAGTTGAGCGATTTGAAACCGACTGCTCAAGGCCAAGTAGATTTAAAGCGTAGCCGAACTCAGTCGGCCCATTCAGCAGTTAATTTCGATTGGCGATTTGTGACTTATGATTTCCGATTTTACCTGCTGAGTGCAGTGAATTTCGATTGCGATTGGCAAATTTGACATTAATGATTGCTTAGCGATTACTGGATCAGCCAGACTTAGTGAAAGTTTTCACTTAAAATTTCCAATTAGTGTATGTAAATACTGAGGCTTATTTGTCCCAGGGATTTTCTTATGATAAAAAGTACTAAAACCACCGAATATCTTAAATCTTGCTATCAATGCCATTCAGCAGAGACTCATCGGCAATCGTAATTGCTAATCGGATTTATCTGCTGAATCTGCCCATTCTTGTTTCAATTCTGTGATTTTTAAAAAGTCCTTTTCACTTTGGATGCATTTCAGCACTTTTGTCATATTTGAAGTGTACAAATATTTGGATTTTAGGAGCCAAAAAAAACCCATTTTATTATTGAAATTTACTGCAGATGTTGCCAACAATTGAGTGTGGCCGATAACTGTGTTTATTAGCTGGCAATCAATGTCTTTATATTCTATAATTTCTTTAAAAGAAATGATTCAATTATGAAATTTCATTAAATGTGTCAAATAAACTTGAATTTGCATTAACTTAATTTCTTATTTGATTGAAATTTTCCCAACCAACAAATGAAACCTCTTGTTTTGAACATTTAGCCCCACTGTGCTGTATTTAGAATTTTTCAGCAGACTGTAACGAAATTAGTTAGATTATGGAATAAACGTTCGCTTCGTTGCTTGCTGCTGCTTGTTGTTGCTGTCAACGGAAGTGCAGTTGCTGGTGTTGCTGCTGCTGCTGCTGCTGTTGTGGCTGTTGCAGAGGCTTAAAAGCAGGGCGCTTCTGTCGATTATTTGTTGGTCGGCACGTTTGCCTCGTTTCGCTGCACTCGACACCACTCCATCCGTTCGCCATGTTCATGCACTCAGCATATCAATTAGCATTAGCGTTTGAGTGTCCCTGGCACTTACCCAGCACTCCGAGGCGATAATTTATGGTTACCACCAATATTTGTCCATAGCTGGCCAGCACGGAACCATCATAGGGATTGCCACTGTTCCATTCATATGATTCACCATGAACGAATACCAGCACTGGATACTTGGCTGATGTGGAAGAGGACGACGAGGAGGACGATGACGATGATGATGATGATGATGATGAGGAGGAAGAAGACGAAGAGGTGGAGCTGCCGCTCGTTGAGTCGCGGGAACCAACTGCAAATAAGGAACACAGAAAATGGGTTTGCCTGTTAATTGACAGCTGTTCAATTACAGAAAAACGGAAGTAAACTGAAGAAAGTAGATAAAAATGCTAAATTGAATGTTCTTCTTCCATTTTGTGAGCTGTGCGCTGGGTGGGCCATTAAGATAGGAGAAATGTTGGTAATTTCAATGTTCAATTAAAGTTTAACAATACTTAAAATAATTCTTTGAATTTGAAGAAAAACTTCAAACTTTTACCCATTTCCTTTAATATTCATGTAAAAAGTTGAAACAAAAATTTCGCTCAAATTAGACACAAGGCCAACTCCTTCTTCTAGCAGGCTACAGTGAAAGCCAACACCAAGTGAATGAATCTCATCGAATTAGCGTGTGTGTGTGTGTGTGTGTGTGTGCGAGGTGTGAATGTGACTTTGAAATGTGAACACCACGCGACTGCTCATGGAGCTCTGACACTGATTCCTCCTCTGGTCTGTGTGCCAAACAGACTTTAAATAGATATTGACATTGGTGTAGTCGCTCGCTTGACACATTCACACACACGCACAGAGCTCGTTCTATTATGTACCATTCATTGTCTGTGGCCAGGTCCATGTACCACGTGCCCCACGTGCCTTTGTTCGTGCTATTTATAAAAGTCAGTGACACAGTAACTTGCTTTCCTTTTGCCACTTCTAACTCTTGGCCAACCCCAACCCCAAGCTCAACTCTTTTTCCGCTTTGATAAGCAGGTTCTCTTTTGTTCCGCCATAGAATAGAACTGGCTGCCATGATGTGGGCATCACGAAAAATGCAAAAACAAACAAAAAAAAAAAGCCCCATGCTCATACTCCTTTTGTTATTTTTGTTGTTGTGGCTTTTGTTTAGGCGGCCTTCGCCTGAAGCTGACTCACGCAGATACACTCGCACTCGGCTGCAGATAAATGGCGACATGTATCATCCATAATAAGTTGCTGCAAAGTCGAAGAATATCGTCTGATGAGGTCAAATGCATTTTTTATTGAATGTAGCAATTGCTCCATACTCAATGCTGACAATGCCAAAAAAAACATTTGTAAAACATTTATCATATTTTTATTATTTAAAATGCGTGAAAATGCGTACATTTTGGTAAAGTATAGGACGGTATCAGACTGACGCCGACCTGCTTTCCTTGACGAGCGGAATGCAGCTGACAAGCAGTGATTGAAACGCAAATACGCTGGATTTTAACTCCAGAAACTGATTGATGTTTATTTGAACTTTTGGTTTAGACCCCATGCAACATATCGAGCTTCTAATTGTATACTTGCTTTTTCTCGAAAAAATTTCCATTTTCCAAGTAAATAAAAAGGTACGCGCTTTTGTCAAATATTTTGAAATAAAATGGATAAATTGAAGATTTAAAAATACGCATTCTGAATGGCTTGATAAAAATATAGTAATTGACATCGAAGTAAATTGTGGATCTATGACTAGAGGAGGTCGTCCAAAAGTGGATTATGAGAAAACGAAAGTTGGCGACAGAGCTTTCAGAGGTTAATAATAACTTGTTGCCTTGGCTTGTACATTGGCTAGAGTTCGTCTAGTTTAAAAACAAAAGCCTTTGTAAGTAAAGCATAGTTTTAACAATGATGTTTAAAATTTGCTACCATTTGTTGGGGATGGTGACTATTTTGTTACATCTAATGATTCTTGTTTAGCCGGCTCAAGGTCAGGTGTTTTTTGTGTGCAATTATTTTTAAAAAAATAAAACACATTTCTCCTTTTATCTTCTCCTATATTGTATGGGGGAAGGGGATGTAGGCGTGGCCGAATCATAAAATTAACAAAAACCGAAATTCTACTTTAATTTGAATAATTTACAAAAACTTAACTTAATGTCTTTTAATTTGAAGTTGATGCCAAAAAAAACGAAAAAAACCCATTAGGGACACTTGGCGTTGGATTCCTGCCCCCTATCCATTTGTAAATGCAGTGATTACCAGTATGTTTCTCGATCGAATATTTCATAATGTCTGAGCTTGAGTTAATTGGTATTAACTTCACTAAAGGCTTTTTTAATATCGTCGCTTTTCTTATTGTCCTCATAATTTTTGTTTTACTTTAATTGAGCTTAATTAGCATTGTTTGTGTCAGGACATTTCAATATTATATAAATTGAACAACATTATTTTTTCATAGAAATCTTGGGCATCTTTGCTTTAATATTATATGCTGCTCTCAGCCGCCGCCTGGGATGTAGACGGTATCTCATCATAATCGTCATTCTCATCATCGCACAGTGGTCGATTCTGCCAATGTGGCAGGCAATAAATGCAAATATCAAAGTTTGCCCTATTCTTTTATGTATTAGTGATAAATCGAAGTCGAACTGAACATTTTTTTAGGATTGTTGTAACTTAGACACCCGCGGCTTTCGTGGAGTAGGTCTTTTGGTATTGGCCCGTATTGGTCTTAAGTCTTAGTGTTTGTGAAAATGGTTTATTGTGAATCGTCCAGTGTCAAAATGGTTTGTAACTTTCTGCAACTTATTAGTTTATTAAATTTTATAGGTAAAATGTCACTCTTGAGAAGTCGGTTTAGACTACGTGATATCATTTCTACATTGGGTTTGTGGTGTAAGTCGGAAGTGGAATGATGACAAAGAAACTTGAATATAATTTTTTACCCTTACAGAGGGTGTATTAAAACTGTCCGACCTCATGAAATGTATATATTCTTGATCAGCATAACGAGCTATTGCAATGTCCATTAGTCCGTATGTCCGTCTGTTTTTATGCAATCTCCTTCGTCAGTCTTAAAGCTATCTTATCCAAACTTTGCGCGAAGTCTTTTTTTGTCGGAATTTGACGGATCGGTCAAAAAACTAGTTTTCGTGAGAAAAATTTGTTTTGCTTTTAATGCAAACGTCCCCTAACCTCGTATTTATAAGTTTTCTATGCTTTTTTACAATTCCAAAAAGTTTTATTCAAATCGGACAACTATATAGTATGGCTGCCATAGAAATAAGAAGTCTCAAAAAAGTCTTCGTAAGAAAAAACTTTTTTGTTTTCAATGCAATCGCTTCCAAACTTAAAATTCATTAATATTATACGCTTCCACATAATTCTGCACAGTTTTATCTAAATCAGACGCCTATAGCGTATAGCTGCCATAGAAACGATCGGTCGAAAAAGTAGTTGTATTGAGAAAAACTATTTGTTTATAATGTTAGCGTCTTTATACTTTTCAGTTATGAATATTATCTGTTTAACACACAATTTTGGCGAGTTTGATCAAAATCAGAATCAGCACAATAGAGGCGTCATGCCCAACGCAACTATAAGCAATTGTTCATACGCTATTTCCGGCCCACCCAGAGACAATAGACCACACGATAGAGACGGAATTATCGCACGATTGTACTACGAACGCAGAGGAAGTACTAACTGCACTTTTCCGTATTCAGGTCGGTATCCCAACAAAAACTGTAAAAATTATCGTGGGACGTTACCGCACGTTTTTGCTGATCTTTAAAACCAGTGCATTAGGGTGGGAGTCTTTCCAAGATGGAAGCTCCAAAGACTGGTTCTGCTCCCAAAAAGGGACAAGAAATTGGAGGACACTTCTGCGTACAGACTATTGTGCATGCTAGATGTCGTCGGCAAACTGTTCGAGCGCATCTTATGCAACCGTCTAGAGACTGAATTGCAAGAACAGCACGGCCTCTCAAACCGGCAGTTTGGTTTTAGAAAGCAGCGTAGTACAATAGACGCAATTTCGATGGTGGTGCACACAGCACGCAGGGCCACTGCTGGAAAAAGATGGCGTGGTGGTTGTAAGGAGTATTGCCTGGTTACGACGCTCGCTGGGAAAAGATACTCCAAGCACTCACTCGTCTTGGTATATCTAAGTATCTGGAGAAACTGGTAGCCAGTTACTTCGAGATGGGACGCAAACATACGGAGTCACAGGTGGCGTGCCACAGGGCTCAGTTATAGGGCCGATTCTGTGGAACGTGATGTATGACGGAGTTCTTAAAGCTAGCTACACCGATAGGCGTCAGCATTGTTGGCTTTGCAAATGACATCGCGATCGTCGCAGTAGCCAAAAAACTGGAGGACGTCCAGTGTAGAACCAACGACACGATAGTGCGGGTGAACGATTGGCTAGAGGACAACGGGTTGATTCTGGCTCTCCATAAAAACGAAGCGGTTCTTATAAGCAGCAGGAACCAGCACATCATATCGAAGGAAGCCATTAACTACCTGGGGGTTATGCTAAACCATAGGCTTAACTTTAAAAGCCACCTAGCGTACGTGGAGGAAAAGGCCACTAAAGCATCGAATGCCTTATCAGGAATTATGGCGAATATCGGTGGACCTCGACAGCGTAGCAGATGGCTGATCTGCAACGTAGTCAGGTCGATCATAATGTACGCAGCACCGATATGGGCAAAGACCTTGCCTTCATACAGCCGAGGATGCAAAAGCGAGTTCAGGAGTCACCTGCAGTTTCCGAACTGTGTCGGAGGAGGCGGCGATTGACCTGTTAGCGATGGAAAGCTGTGAATCAGATAAGCATCGATGAGAGAGGACGATGACGCAATGGCAGGCGAGGTGGAGTTACACCACCAACTGGGCAAGAAGACAAATTGCGGACATAATGCCGTGGGTGGGTAGACAGAACGGACAAACCGACTTTTATCTATCACAGCTACTGACCGGACATGGATGCTTCAAATCTTATCTCTATAGATTTAAGCATGAGACAGATCCGTTTTGTACACACTTTACGCGGACCATAGAAGACGCAGAACATATATTCATTGTCTGTCCGAGATTCGCAGCGGAACGGGAAGAGCTATGCCTAGGTATTGTTAGGCCATTCACAGTCACTGACTTGATGGACATCCTTCTCAGCTCGCAAAACAATTGGAATGCAATATGCACCATGGCTGCAGAGGAACAGCGCAATTCGACTTCAACCCATAGATAGGAATCTAGTGGCGGCCTTCCTGCCATCTACCCATTGTGAAGTAATACTTAGCGGTGGTTCGGCAAGAGGGAAACGGAGAGTAGGGGTGGTTTTAGTGGGTAAGGAACTCCAAGTCCCACACTTTAAGGCTTTCAATACTTTACCCCTATAAAAAAAAAAAAAAACCAATAGAGGCGCCATCTATTGGTGAGCTTGGTAAATCACTCAACAAACATTGTTCAAAAGCGAAAGTGGGAATTCCATGAAAATCATTCAAAATCTCTTTTTCTTTACGAATAAGCCTTCTATATTGAGCCGTAGATTAATCAATAGCTTACATAATCTATGTTATTGATATTTTTTCTAGTATTGCAAGTATTCCTAGTTAATGGCTCTCCATGCAGCTGTTTCAGCATACCGATGGGTGCTTATTTCCATTGACTCTAGCTTAATCTTGCTTAAGCATTAAACTTAATAATATACCTTTCTTGGGTAACCCTTTGATCTAAGCCATGGCCGATGCAACAGCTTAGTCAACTTTCAATTGCTTTTTTTCAACACCCTGATTTAGTGTCTGAAAGCCCACTTTAAACTTAATCTATGCTGGAAAATCAGAGTACTTAAGTCCACACGTGTCATCTCCACTTTCCCTATTCATTCTCAGCAAACCAAAAAGGGAAAAAAAATCATGAAATCCCTAAGCTCAGACGCATGTCCATCTGCCGATTGGTACTCGCTAGACCAAAAGAAAACAAAAAAGTCATCGATGACTATGGGATTTAGTTGGCAAAAAAAAAAAAGAGTTGTTTACGTATAATTTGCCTATTTTGAGACTGAAAAAGCTCATTTGTCTTAAACGAAAATCCAGGGTAAGTCTGTCTGCTGATTTAAGGCCTTGTTTACCTATATCCCTTTGGCAATTCGATTGATTAATGGGCTTAAGGGATTTCCTTATGTCAATTTCAAGTGCTAGTGGCCATGGACTTGTAAAGTTTTGTTAAATAAAGTAGAAAGCGGAATTTGCATATTTCAATTTTTATAAACAAATACAGTAAACTAAAGTTGATGATTGAAGCGGCTTTGTGTTAACAAAAATGGCACTGTCTTTCCGTAAACTTTTTAATTATGATCCTAAGTGAATTTCTTTATACCAAAATGAGGCTCAGAAATCACAGCAATTTGTGGACAACCGCGCAACATGCAAACAGCATTTAAAACTTGTCTCAAAAACTTACTTCCCCCGCCTCCACCAAAACTTTCTACTATTTCCAACCCAAAGCAAAACTTTTTGTATGTCATTTCCACATGGCCTGGGCTGACAAACATGGCGACGTCTGCCTGTTTTTCTCTGCACCCGAGGGTGCTACTTACCAAAAAAAAAAAAAATCAAGCAAGAACTTTATGGCTGTTCCGTAGTACAAGTCAAAGGCGCAGCCACACCCACAAAACACAGAGACAGGCGCTGCAACTGTCTTGGAAATGTTGCCTAAAAACTTTCCTCTTACAAACAAATGTAAATAAATACAAAATGTATGTTTTATAATTTACAGAACAATCCAAGACAACACAACTAATGTTTCGCACCCTTCGCTGCTTGGTTTAATAAGTTAAACATGTTTTAATTTACATGTTGGAGCATTGAGTTGGGTTCTTGTCGTGGGAGCCATTTTAATCACATTTATGTGACAGAGAGTGAAACCTTTTTCAAAATATTTTCATATTTATTTGTCTTGCAAATAACTAGGTGATATCAATATCCTTTCTTGTTGTGGCTCCTTTTGATTTCCTGCCTGTCCTGCAAAAACACAATGATGTTGGTACTCGATTGAAGATGGTTTTGCGGTAGACCCAAGAAAAAAACAAGAAAAATCTAGTTCATTTCATTTTATGGCAAGCTGCTGGAAAATTTCATTTCGTTGCTTTTCAAGTTTAGTGTCGCCTTTTTGTGTTAGAGCCAAAGTGAATTGTGTACCACAGTGAATGGTCGCTATGTGAAAAGTTTCTATTTCCCTCATCCCAGCCACAGGTTGATTTTAAAGTGCCTTCTTGTACAACATATTTTCTGTCGCTCTGTAGCTAAAATTTGGTAATTTATTTTTATTGATTTAATAAATTGCAGGTTTCTCCTTTTATGTCTTCAGTTTAAGGTTCATTGCGCTTTTCTGGGTTGCACTAAAATACTTTTCATTTTCATTCTTTTTTTTTTTTTTTTGTGGACTTGCAGCTGACACAGTTACGGTCACGAGCATTTTTATTACACTTCGACTTTTTGTACTAAATTTCTGTTGCTTTTAGCTCCTGTCCTCGCTGAGCTTGGGTACTAGCCTGAGTGCATTTACAGTTTTGTAGTTTATTACTTTCGCTTAAGTTTTCTTATTTTTTTTTTGATTCGCTTCGTTGGCTTTTGCCTGTTTTCGATTTTTATGTTGTGCCAAAGTTGAAGCCGGAAAATGAATGGAAGTTTTAGTTTTGTTTTTAAAGAGCTCACTCAATTGGACGCATTTTACGTTGATTGGGTTATGGAGCTTAAGCGATGTGGGTAGATTAACACAAACAACCAATAGGGTGAAGTTTTTTTTTTTTTTTTTTTTTGTTCAATAGCAAATTTGTTGAGCAAATAAGCTGTAAAGTTTCTTGGGGAGTAATGGATTTCTATGGTTCAATTTAAGGTAGAAAAGAAATTGGAAACTGAATTTAAATTTCAATTGTTTGCCCAAACCAATTAAAGTTTTTGTGGTTAAATGTAAAAGAATTGATTTTCGGGATTAGTTTTGGATCAGATAGCAGGTCATTCATATGGCAAGAGATTGCCAAGAAGAATGTGTAAATTTATTGCTTGCTTAGCTCTGGGAAAATAATAGACTAAAAAGTTGTGAAAAATTTATAAATCAATCAAACATTTTGTACAATAGAGAAATGTACAAAAGGGATGAAAATATGCGCACTAATTTGTCTTTGCTTTTATTGGCATTGCTGCTTTGTACGAAAACTGACCTGGGAGTGCTTGCCTTAAAGCGCTGACAGCAACAGCCCGTAAGGCATGCATTTTGGGAAGCTATCGGCTCGGATAAAAGGAAGATATTGCTGGAAAACTCTTAAGCAGCCTTGACACTTATCATATTTCTCTAAAGAGTCGGTTGTCAAAATTCTCTAAAGAGAAACTCGTTAGAGAATCTATGATTAGCCATTACACTTTTAATAACAGAGAATCTTGAACTAGATGTTAAGAGCTAGTTCAACGAATTCAGTACTGGTTCAACAATTTTCGACACAAAACTCAAGAGAAAAAAAGTAAGACTTGTTTGTGTGAAAATGGAAAACAATCAAAGAAACGCATTAACATTAATGGTTGCGGTTTTGGCTGAAGACGAAATGGATGATCCGGGACCAAAAAGAGACGACATTGTAAAAAGCGTTCCATGTGGGGTCGGCTTTTGCGTCGCTGTAAAGGCAAAGACATGCCGCAGCTTGTCATCAACTTTTCACAAGTTGCTTGAGTTTGTACGACCTAAAGTTCAAAATAAGGATACATTCTTAAGAGAAGCCATGCCCACACAATCACGTTAAACACACAACTACATTTTCCAAACACAGCTAAAGTGTTGCTCTTTCAGCCGTCTTGTGAAACTGCGATTTCTGCGATCTGTTGCATTCATAATTTCAAAAATTGTGCCAGAAGTCGTAAATGCAACTAGTTCATCCTTTTACAGCATATAAAATCAATCGCTTCTAAAATTTAGTATAATTTTCTAGATGCCTCAACCACAGCAGGAATGTCGAACCATTAATCAAAATTTCGACAAAATGTGGAAATTTGTTTTTTGCCTCGTTGCAAAATTCCACATTTTAACATTATTTCTTTAGATGGCAAAGATAGTGCATTTCGAGCTAGAATAAATGACGGATCATTTTATTAAAATTATAAGGAATTCCACAACATGGAGATTCTTGCTCTGGAAGAGGCAGAGTACAGTTTAGTTTATGTTGATATTGACTGCAATGTAAGAGCAAACGACGCCGCCGTTTACGGCAATTCCACGATATGAACAGGCATTGAATATAATCTTCTTAATTTCCCGGATGATGAAGTTTTACCTGGCGGTACAAGGAATGTGCCATTTGTTATAGTTGCCGAAGATGCATTCAAATTAACCACTCCAATAACATATTTTATCATCTTTCAGAGTTCTCAATTTAGATTAATCGATAAATAAAATCGAATACATCGAATAAAAATATTGTATATTTTTTGGGGAAATGGCAGCGCCACAATATTGACAGCTTTGTCTCAGCAGAGTTACTTTTATCAATTGGAACAGGTTCTATTTCATCAAATTTGTCTAAAGAGAAGGCAAAAGTTTCTCGTCAGAGTTATATGTTTGCCTATTACACTATAATATCGTGTCTTTAGAAATACTCTTTAGAGATATATGACAAGTGTAAAGACTGCTTTACCTAGATATATGATCTCATTAATAGCTTTTAGATTCGTAGCTTCTGTTACATGTTGATTTTCAGGTGTGAGCCTCAAAGAAGTAACTTAGTAAAAATATCTGTCTCAAGAGAACAAGAATGTGCTCACCTTGCAAGGCGAAGGCCTTGCAAAGCACTTGACGACGCGCTCATCGGAGAAGAAAAGAAGACTTATTAGGGTGACCTGGCTGTAATTGTCAAATCGTCAAGCAAAATCGCTTGGGCGGAGCTCCAAATCGCCTTGAAGCAATTGCCCTGGATTGGGAGCAGTGTTGCCAACATTTTGAAACTCAAAAGTGGTTCAACGCTTACAAATGGCTTAAGACAGCACAAATTAATTTAAATGGTACAAAAGTGATTGGTCCGGGTAATTGCTAATTGGACTATGTTGTGCTACAAAAAGACACAAAAAAGCCACTTTATTTAACGTATGTGACGTATGTTGCTACAAAGTTAAAATTTATTGTCCTGTTATGAAATCGAGATGCAACAGTTGCTTTATTCTAGTTTGTACCCACTAGATATGTTTGGTCCGAACTGAAATTTGCATTTCAATAAATGTTTTCAAACAAAATCGATTGGCAATTCATTTGAATTTTATTTTTGGTGATAATTGGGCCTGTTCGCGTTTTCGAGTTCAAATAAATCATCCGGAATCGGCATTATTTAACTTATTTAACGACTTTGTTATTCGGATGCATGTTTATGATTTCGATGATTTGGATGGCAAAACTTTTAACCGAATTCTTTCATCGTTTCTTGTAACTCAAAGTTTTACCAATTCCGATGCATCAAATGCGGAATGACAATGACTTGAATTTGAATTAATCAGGCTTGTTTTCGTAAGGTAAGGGTTTTGATTTCTTAGAAACGATTAAAGAATTCCTCACGATTTGATAGAAATCGAAAACGGGAACAGACCTAAATACATCCATTTGAAAATTGAAAAAAACTTTAATTAAACATCAACTTAACTCACAAGTTAAAAAATGGCAAATTTAATTGGTGAGAGGGATGTTTGATAAAATGGAACATTATACATACATGGCTTAATACCGGAACCGTTAACCGAAATAAACCGTTTCAAATCAAGTACCGGAACCGGAACCTATACAAATTTGTTTTTAAGAACCGAAAACCGTTTACCGTTATTTATGGAACCGATAGCACCGGAAAGAAACCGAAACGTCGGTACCGGTATAGTTTCGGGTTTTTTACCTTTGCAGAGCGCATCGTAGATTTGGTCACGAGTTGTACCTCAACCTACAGGATGCTAAAATATTTGCATCGTAAGACATTTTGAACATTTGCCCCATTTTTGGTGGTCAGAATCCTACACAAAATTCCTAGCATTGTATGAGATGTCACAAGTCGTGCTTTCTGTTCCAGCTACGCAGGGTAGCGTAGAACGCCTATTCTCTGGAGGAAAATTTATAATGAGTCCCCAATAAAGTTGTATGCACTTAACCACATTGAATGCAGTGAGTGATCTTACCGCGAGCAAATCAAAAGAATGCTATATTAGTTAAATAAGACGTGGACGTATAAAAAATTCAAAGTTAAATTTGTAAACTAAAAATGTTACATGACATAAAGCCCACGATCACAACTTTGAGATATAACTCAGAACTTTCCTGGGCCTTAGGCCCAAGGAACTTAAGTCCGTGTTTGGATTTGAATTATTTGACAACACAAATACCACGTAGAGAATGTAACAAAAGACTGAGGCTTAAGTTTAGCCTCCATCTTATATTGTCTGAAAAACCGCGAATAACTCACCATAGAGAAAGTTTTTATAAGCATAAACAACGTCTAATAAAAACGCGAATTGGAGGACCATGGATAGCGGTTTTTTGTTTACATATGATCCGAAACGCCTTTTTTTCTGTGAACCGCAACTACCGACTGTTTTTAAGTCAAATGTAGCAATTAAAATAGACCGTTAGAACTTCGAAGAAAAGTTCTTAAATACTCCTATGGCGCTAGGTGCAACACTACCTAACAATTACAGTGTATTCCATATATTTTTAGCAGATTCTAGGCATTATTTTGAATTGAAAATGGTTACACAAATCTAAATTGAAGATACTGCCCATTGCGAGTCTCAAATTCCCATTTGCTGACAATAAGATTTCGCGTTAATAAAAATTAATGATTTAGATTTAACTCAGAATTTAATTTTTCCAATTTAAAAATAAGGTAGTACTTACCGTACGTACCGGTATACCGAAATAAAAATCCGGGTACCGTATCGAAACCGAAATCCGAAATTAATTGAAAACCGATATAGAACCTTTAACCTAAACATTCATTTCGGGACGTACCGGAACCGAAATTCGTTTCGGGATTAAGCCCTGATTAGAAACAATTCGTCTTTTTAGATTTTCAAATAAGAAACTGAAATCTCTCGAAGTTGTGTCATCCAAACTCTAGAGGTTTTCGCAACAACCCTCAAAATTATGCCCGTTTTCAAAAATTGATTGTTACATTAGGCTTCTAACTTCCAATTTCCAGCCATCTTAGCGAAATGTTTCAACCAAATTTTGAAACAAATATTGATATTGAAACGAGAACAAACCTGAATAATTTGAATTAAACACAGAAAGAGTTAATATTTGAGCAAGATTTCAAGATTTATAGTAGTCAATGGGAATTTTTATCCAGAAAAGAATAAAATATCTAAAACAAATTTAAGTTCATTGAAAAAACCGTTTTAATTTTTTTTTTTCGAAATATAGAAATTGCTAGAAAATGGCAAATACTTTATAAAAAAAACTGGAACTGCAGGTTCCGACAAAATTGAATAGTTTTCGGCTTTCGACCATACAAAATAGCTAGATCTGATGGGAAAATAACTCAATTGGCAACACAAATTGGGACAGGCCATTAGTTAACCGAACTAAAGTAGCCGATCTTTAAGATCGATTCGAGAAAAGACCTGGCAGAAGCCGGCTTCAACGACTGTCGGCACGGGGAGAGGTGTCACTTCTTGCTTATCTCACTCTCAACAATGCATTGGAAATACTAAGTATATATCTCGGTGGTGCGTTAAGTTTTACTCTATACTCTATGGAGTATTAGTGCAGCGACAAGCAACGAAAAGGAAGCTCGAGCAAATAACCAGTGGCAAATTCAACGATCTCACTCGAGATCATATTCGGAACGCCCTAGGTATACATATCCAAAAGGCGACACAACGCCAAGCAGTGACAGGCAAACCGAAGTGGCTAAGATCCTCGGACTACATGATACCGAAAACTGACCTGAAACTCAAAATCACAACATACCTTGACAGCCAAGGAATTGGACATTTTTCTGCTGATGCCGGAATGCAATGACAATCTTAGCCTTTACGTTCAACATCTCACCAGTGTCCCCTTTACCTAAAATAGAAAGGCCGTGTTGTAGAACAACTTGCTCCCTAATCAAGTATAAATTTCCCATAATCTTCCTAATGAACTCGACTGATGCGGCATCGTAATAGCCAATTTGAGGTATCATGATACAGGAGGATGTATCAAAGAAATGGTGCTCTACTCTAAAGTGATACTGTTCTCTCCAACAGCAAAAAAGCAAAAACTATTCGATGCATAATTTTTTTCTGATATTGATCCGGGATCAATTATTCTGCTGAATTTTCAAAATTGTTTTGACAAAGTGATATACAATAGACACACTTAGCACACTGTCTTCAAAGATCCAATTTCACGAAGAAATGATTTGATGACTGCATGACGATATGCATGTGGATTTGAATGAAGGAAACTCTATTAAACGTAGTCTGTGTTTGTAAAGACGTCAATCACGGCGTTAATAAAGGTCACTGAAGATATTCGTAAGCAAGTTGATAACAGTCAGGTAACATTTCTGACATTAATTGACATTAGCAAAGCCTTCGATACGGTAAACCATGTAATTTTATGTACCAAACTAGCCAAATTTTTTAATTTCTCAGCAACTGCCATCAAACTTATCTCTTCGTACCTATGTGGAAGAAGACAGACGGTGATTACCGATCTTGAGAAGTCAGCAGTTTTGTCTCTAAAACGTGGTGTACCTCAAGGGTCAATTCTTGGTCCTGACTTCTGTTCCTAATGTATGTAAACGATCTCCCTGTTTCATTGTCTAACTGTAATGTTCACATGTATGCCGATGATGTCCAGCTTTATGTCAGTTGTCCCTTAGAAAGAATAAATGAATGTGTAAGTCTATGTAAATAGAATTGTCTAATGTTAGTAGGTCGATATTTGTAATGGTTTGTGTATTGTTATATACAAAAAACCGCTGAGTACTGAAAGCCTGCCGAACTTAATCGTTAACAGCACACCGATAAATTATGACGAGCAGGCGCTAAATCTCGGCATAATCATTAACAACACTCTATAATGGAGTGATCATGTGATTAAAGCCACCGGAAAGACCTTTGGACTTCTAAGACAGCTCTCATTAACCCAGCAGTTTTTACCTACCGATCTTAGACTATTGAAAGCAAAAACATATCTGTCACCTACGCTCTGCTATGGAATTGAGATATTTGAAAACTACGATATAGCTTCTTAGCGTAGGCTTAATGGTACAGTTAATGGTACAGTTAATAGTATTGCTTGAAACGTCTACAATGTCAAGCGAAGAAAACACATTACGGGGTTTGCTACACAAATCTATGAACTTAATTTTAAGTCTTGGACTGATTACAGAAGCATGATACTTCTGCACAAGGTAATTTGCACGAAAGAACTAAGTGATTTTTATGATGAATTAAGCTTCACACACATCGGCTAGAACCAAAAACATACACAACATACGTCATAAATTAATTAGGCCGAAGCTTTTTTTTTTTAATATAATGCAAATTTTACTTAATCATAAGCCAAAAAAATCTGAAATATTAGCCTGAAAGTAGGCTGTAGCAACGATAGCAACGAGTCGATATAGGCATTGGTTCGTCTGTCCGGCCAGATCTCAGAGATGGTAAGAGATAGATGTACTTCTTATACTTGCAGGAAGATCAAGTTTATTTTCGATTTTGGCCACGCCCCCTGCAGCACCCGCAATTTGGAAATATATGGTTGGTTTGTACCCATCAAAGATATTCATCAAAGATATTAGTTATCAAGAAATGATAATGATCTGATGAACAATACTCAAGCTATGACCAAAAGTCACTGCCAAAGGTCAGTTTTGAAATGGTTACAGTAGTGGCGGCATCTATATGTCAGTTTTGAAAATAAAGTAGTTTTGCCATCTATTAGTCAAGTAATGACCATAAGAAAGTTCGCTGCCGCAGCGCTGGCTTGCTGGGTTGCCAAATGGTGTGGCGATTTAGACCAATCTGCTTATTTAATATAAGAGTTCAGATAACACAGTTCAGATTTAGGTTTGGTTAATTGCTTGGCTTATGGAGGCGGAGAATGAGTTTAGCAGAATGCAACGAGTTGTGTGTGTGAGTTAGAGATGTAAGACAAAAAAGCTTGGGGGGGGGGGGGTGGGTGGTGTTAACTGGCCGTTTTTTTGGCCATAACTTGAGTATCGTTCATCCGATCTTGATTATTCCTTCAGCAAATCGATAAATAATTTTGTTTACAAGGTATCTCTAGAAGGAACGAAGAAGGAACGAACGATCTATCTCCAATACTGTAGGAGATATGAAGTTTTTCCCAAATTACGGGGGCGGGAGGGGGCGTGGCAAAAATTGAAAATAAACTTGATCTGCCTGCAAGTATAAGAAATATATGTCCCATACATGTCAAACCTCTATCTCTTACCATCTCTGAGATCTCTTCGTTCATACGGACAGACAGACGGACGGACGGACAGACTGACAGACGGACAGACGGACATGGCTATATCGAATCGGCTGTTGATGCTGATCAAGAATATATATACTTTATAGGGTCGGAAACGATTCCTTCTCCCTGTTACATACTTTTGCACAAACTTAATATACTCTATGTACCTTTGGTACAGAGTATAAAAATAAACTTAATAAAATAAACTTCGGAATGATAAAGATCGAATGAAGGATACTAAAGTTATGGCCAAAAGAGAGTTCGCTGCCGCAGCGCCGCAGCAGCGTTGCTTTCAGCTGACGGGCCTGGTCGACTTTCTTACTTGTTTGAAATGTATCGGGAGGTCGTACTTAAAAATCTTAGCATTGAACAAGCCGCTCATAATTGCCAAGGTCTACTTAATTTCCATATTGTAATGTAAAAATTGACTCAACAGCACCAAAGAGGGCCAGTCCAGGCTTCTCTAAATCTCTTGGAGAAAAGGGACCTACAGCTTAACGGGGAATCGGAACGGCAATGTTTGAGAAGTTGGCTTTTTCACGGCTCGTTACTTCACAGCTGGCGCCAATAGCTGGTGAAGGTGACCGGATGTGTAAAAGCTATTTTCTAGAGAAAGAAAAAAACTTTTTATTATATGATCCGAGGCGGAATTAAACCCACACAGCCACACACACTACCGGTACACCACACCCGACCATTTCGATATTAATATACGTTATAAAAAACTTTCAGCTTCAGCGGCTTCGGTGGGGAAGTCATCAAAATAGCTTTAGGAGGAGATGGCAATGATAATGAGCACAAAGCTAGGAACACTTTCTGTACCTGCTGAACATATCGGCTTAAGCGACTTTGAATGCGACAGTAAACAATTATGATCATCAAAAATAGCGTCTAATACTGTACTGTTTCGGTTTATTTCATGCATCGTACAGAGTTTTTCAATTGTAAGTACATTTTTATTTTGCGTCAAAATAAACAAGAAGGATCCGTTGATCCCATGTATGGTTCTCTTTTTGGGTATACAAACTAGGGTTAGGAAACTTTTGCTTGGCCAGTTTTTGTGTGGGAAATTCTTCTAGATAAACTTTGAACATATTTCATCTCTAAATGAGCCATCTCATCTGAAATAATCTATATGCGTTGATACCAGTTAATAAACTCAACACACACAAATTGTATGGCATTTAATGTATGGCACGTACTTGGGAAAGTATGTATATAGCGGCGAACCGCGGCAAACAAGAAAATGTCAAAAATGGCTGGCAAGAGAAATGAAATTATGAGTTCGTCATGCAAAATGTGGCTAAACAGTCATAAATAAATATGTAGACGCACACGCACATGAAAGACCTTAAGAGCCGAGTATGAGATAGAGACAGAGACAGGGGCAGAGTATGAAGTTATCACGTGACTTCTTACGCACATTGCACGCCATAAATTACAAAGTACTTTTTTCCGCCAAACTCAATTTACATTCTCATGCCACCCACCCCGCACAAATGCTTTTTGCTTCCTCGCTGATAAGGCCTGAGAAATGTGAAATGCAAGAAAGAGAGTGGAAGCAAAGTGCGAAGAAAAATTTGCTGCATGAAATTAGGCGTACCGCAAAAAAATAAAATATAAAAGAAAAGTTTACGATGCGTCACCCAGCCGCCCGCACATTTAAATGCCAATAAATCATTAAAAAACATTAAGAAATGGCAAATGCCACCAACTTTGCTGTCTTTTTTTTATAACCCCACCGAATACGAATTTTTTTATTGCCTTTGGCCCTTTAGCGTCGTCTGCCACTTCATAAAAATGTAAAATATTATGATGCCTCCTGGCCACATTTCCCAACGCATGTTTTGTGTCTGTCTAGAGAGTGATTTTTTTACGCTTTTTTTGTGTTGTTTGGCCAAATTCATGCTATTCGGCGCCAAATCCATGTACAGATACAGACGTGTATAGAGGGGCACAGTTTACGCTGACTTTGTGTTCTAAATGATGCGTTGAAAGGTAATTGCCGCCTAAATGTTCCCGTTGCGATATACAAATTGTTGAAGAAAGACGATGAAGGTGTGCCAAATTGATGTGCAAATGGGTGTGAAGGAGGCGATTGGAATGTTCTAGGAAAAAATATATAAAAAAGAGACGTTGGAATATCTTTGTAGTGAAAAATCTACACATTTTCCTTACATTCATTAAAAATACATTTCAACCAAATGAACAAACGTTTAACATCTGTCAAATTTTGCACCGAAAATATTTTTGCTCATTCTGAATGATTTCTTGAGAAACGTGAAATAAATTGCTTACACAAAATCCTCACTTGCGTGGATTAGTTTGGGTCATCCGGCAGATATCACACCACAACATAGTCATTTATTACCTACCAAACACACTTGACTGCCTGACTGCCAACGAGCGTATATAATATTTCATTATAAATTACACACGACTAGCGTCAATTTGTATTCGAAGTGAAGTTGGCTGGCAGGAGGCAGGCTTCCTCATAAGTAAGCCATAACACACACACACACACACACACACACTCTTATATGACGGCTGAGTTTATTAGACAGCTGAAACGAAAGTGGCCATAATTTACTAACAAACAACATCAGGAAAAAAAGAATCTTCTGTAGATTTATCAATCAAATCGTCAGGAAGAAAAACACTTTCGAATAGTTGTAGCAAAGGCAATATTACTTTGATGGCCATTAATATTTGACAATTTCTTAGTAGTGCCAGCAAATTGATGGGGCCACGTGGCGTATGATTTTCGCTCATTTTTATATATTACGCATACGTCATGTTTGTTATTGATGAGCTTTTACCATGAGCAAACCATCAATTATGCTGCAAAACAACAATCAAGAAGCATTGTAACTTCTTAGTTATTTTGTGCAAAATGTCGTTAAAGTGCAGCAAAAAAGAACAAAAATGAGGGGAACAATAGAAAATTGTATGCATACAATGCAGTGGCTTTACAAGAGGGGATTGACTGTGGCTAGGTTATGTTAAGGTTGCAATGATTAATGTCAGCAAAGCACACGGATTTAACATATTTCACACCTTTTTTAAAGTTCCTTGCTCTCGATATTTTGCCAAGACTTCTAAAGGCATGAAGCTTGCATTGTCCAATTATACGCACGCAAAGCGTATACATTCGATTTTCTTGGCTATTGGGAACCTTTATGACCCCTCAGTAGAAAATATTATAAATGAACATGTCAATTTTGAAGATTTTAATTTTTTTTTTAATTTTAATTTTTTTTAATTTTAGCCTGCAGCGCGAAACCGCGGAATTTTTCTTCTTCGTATGTGGTGCATCTATTACATTTAACAAACTACAGAGGAAGAGGAAGCGGTGGAAGAGGAGGAATCGGTGTGAGGATTGAAGAAGGAAGAGGAAGGATTGGATGAGGAGGACGCAGTAGAAGGGTCTTAAGCGTATCCTTTGTGCACGATGTGTAAGGTAAAATTATATTTGTTCTTACATGGCAAATAGTATTCATTTTACAGTGACCATCTCACATTGTGGTACCTCGAAGGGGCAGAACTGGAAGCTGTGAAGGAGTACAAAAATCTAGGTGTCACACTGATACTGTGACTGCGGAACAAATTGGCAGAGGCAATGATTGCAATCAATTGCACGTAGAAAAGTTTCATGTCAAGAAAAGATATAACAAAAATCAAAAGCGAAATGTAAGCTTTTTGAAGCAACGGTAAGATCCATTATGCTATATGCAGCAGAGGTGTGGGGTTATGCGGAATACGACAGTGTGGAAAAACTAGCACATATTTTTGTTAAGAAGCATTTTAAACTGCCAATTAACACACCATCATATGCGGTACACTTAGAGACTGGTCTACCTACCCTCTATCACAATACGCTGGACAGACAGTTTAAATATATTAGGAAAATCATGGCTCTACTTCAGAACAGACTTCCTAAGTTAGTCGCTAAGCAAATCCTTAGCGACCAATCGCAGTGCTTTGCAGAATGGCACAAAATTTTCCAGGCTAAAAGTATTATTTGTGATATAGAAGACAAAACTGGATGGAGCAGAACGCACGTCACTGTACTGGAAAGAATTGATGAAACCCAGCGGAAATCCTTTAAGGTCACTGCTCGAAGAAGCGAAACTCGGCTTTAGTATAAAGGCCTAAACTTCAACCTGGGTCAAAATAATTACTTTAGAGATGATGGGATGCCATAAAAATATACCTCAAATTGGTGGTGTGGAAAATAGTTCAGAGAAGTTTCATCTATTGACGATCGCCATTTTCACAGTCGGAGCGAATAAAAAGAGAGTAAATATCCAACTTAAAGAAAATTTGCACGAAATTTATTTTAAATCAAACACGAAAAGCACATGCGATTACACTTATTTTGTATGTGCAAAAATGCAAACTTTAAAATTCAATTGCAAGAGAACAGCGGTAAATTCTTCATAATTTGCGTTACATCGAGGACATTTTTTTCAAAATTTTAGGTCATGATGGACCTATACAAATCACTTATCTTTTATATTCTAATGCCTGTTCCCAATTCCGAAAACGAGTGGAATTGTCGTTCTGAATTCCGCAAATCGACAAAATTTGTCGTTTTCAAAAGATGTGCCGAAGAACGTGCGAAATTACAAGTAATTCATATTTGTGACTTTAAAATAAATGTTAAAAACTATAAACTAATTATTATAATATAGCTTAACATTCTCAGAAACGATTTCCAGCTTTAATTCATTGGTTTGAATTTGAAGTGTATTTAAAAAGAATATTTATTTAAACATCAATAAAATGTTGCATAAAAACCAAAACGGAGCGACTGTGACCAAATCGAGCTGTTCTGAATTCCACTTTTTTTGTTTAGTCGATTTCAACCTTTAATCAATAGCTGCTATGGTTGCTTCAAGTGAACTAAAGTATTCGGATACGACTGTTTTCAGTTTATTTAGCTATATTTAACCGTATTTGATATGACATGTTCAAATGTCATATTAAACAAGTGTTTAAAATTAAATTAAATGGACTTAATCCGTAAACAAGGGCTCTGTAAATTGACATTTTAGACTTGGTGATTACTATGGTTGCTTTTGATATACACAAACACGTGAGCTGCCCATCCAGCCAGCTGTTAATTAAACCGGTCTCGAAACCGAGTTCGAAAAGTCAAAACGTAACCAAACAGCAAAACGTAAAACTTTCGTTTCGTTTTTACTTTATGAAAACGGTTGGAATTCGGAATAGACCTGTATATATTCTATCTATCTGTCTGGAATCTGGGATGCCCACAGCCTATGCGTTCAAAGTGCATTTCTATTGGTTTTGCACATAGCACAAACCAAAGTATATTGCAACAACAACTTCGAATGTTTTCTCTTATCTCTTTCCCTGTTATGCCTCTTGCAAAATCAACAACAAATGTAAATATATGGGGTCCTGGCGACTAATGAAATATCATCAATATCAACATCATACTATAGTAAGTGACAGCAACAAGTACACACGCACAAGCACACTCAATAATCGGGTATCTCTTTCTATTTCATAAGGTCGTTGCTGTTTTTGAAATATTTTCATCATTTGTATTGGTGTCTACGCCGCCGTAAGCTGGCTCTGGGCAACTCTGGTTTAAATAAACGTGTCGATCTTAGAGACCATACGAGATACTGTGACCCTCAGTACCCTCAGATACAGTTACACTCAAAAAAAAAAAAAACCAGTAAGAGTGCTGCAGGCGAGTACCCCGACTGCAAAATACCCTGTTCCAAGTAATGTTGTTTTTGCTCGGATCTTATTGTGGTTTTCAGAATTCAAACCCAGAAATCAAAATCTAAAGTTAAGTCTCTGACAGTTTTCCGCGGTTGAAAGGAGGAGAAGGAAGAATTTTCCACATATGAAACCAACTTGATTTGGGTACGGTATAAGTACACCTAGATACATGCAAAAATGTGTGGCTCTATCTCTTACAGTCGCTGAGATCGATGCGTTCATACAGATAGACAGACGGACATGGCTAAATCGCCTCAGCTGTTGAAGCCATTCTAAATGCCTAATAATGAATTTGCTGTGTCACATTGCCTTCTGTTTTATAGCAAATCATGTCCTGTAGTGTATTTCACATGTGAATGATCTTAAAATACTTCTTGACCAGAAATGGTTTTTCTACAGCCACATCGCAGCCACAGTGAATAAAGGCAAAGGTGTTCGTGCAGCCATTAAGCGTTGGTCCAAAGAGTTTACAGACCCTTATACAACTAAAACATTATACATATTCTTACGTTCTACGTTTAAATTTGGAATACTGCTCTTGAGTATGAGAAATCGCTAATGGAATCTATTTAGAAACAATTTCGCATTTTTGATTTTCGCAACCTGAATTGGGACTTTAGTAGGCTTTTACTGTTATACCGATCAAGGCAAAAATTAATAGATTTTCGATCTTCGCATCACCGCAGAATATGCAATGTTGTACTATTTGTATACAAGCTTCTTCTCGGAATGATTGATTCTCAATCGCTCCTGACATCTATTTACTTTACTGCACCCTCATGGTTCACTCGTACATTTCGGTCATTCTGCAGATCCAACTATGCCCTGCATAAACATTTATGCTCTCTGCTTTGATTTTCTTTTTTTTGTTTTGTTTTTTCATTAGAAAAATAATTTTTTGTTATTTAAAGTGACATTTTTTAGCATCTAGATTCATCATTCCTGTAAATCTATTATTTTTTCTATTCGTATAATTTACTATAATTATCAATACATAGATTTTAGTTTACAGATCATTGTTAACCAAATAAAAAATTCCTTAAATTAATTTCTTCTAAAAATCATTATGGATCCGACAAAAAACACTGAAGCTATGCTTCAAACATTTTGCTTGCTTTTAGCATGGTGAAGCGGAAAGAAAATGCATTGACATCAGTGGCAGCGTCAATTTTATATGATCGACGATGCTTATACGATTTTCAAAATGTGAACTATTGGCGAATGTGTCTCTAAAAAAATCACAATTTTTTTTATAGGAAACTTAAAAGAAGGCTTTAATTGGAAACTTTAGTTTCAAAAGTCCTTCCTAAAAAATCTTGTAAAGTAATTGAAATATTTTATAAATTTTAAAGCAATCTGCGATTGGCCATTGATTTACAAAGACTTCCTTTAACAGAAACGACCTTAGAAACAGAACAAAGCACGTGTGATTCAATGAATTTATTTTACATATTCCTTGTTTCACAATGTAGAAGATAAGCTGCTATCCATCTATACATATACATGTATCTATGGTATATAGACTTAAGGTATAGAAATAGTCATATCCAAATTGGCATGATCATACTGTGGAAATTGTGTGAATTGTGAATCGGCTTAGCGGTTTAGACGGTTTGTTCCTTATAGGCGTCTAAGCCGTTTAACCGATCTTCGCAAAATTTCCATGGTATGATCATGCGAATCAACAAAAAGTCATAAGTTATATCTTAAGTCTGTAAGCCGGTTCGAAAGAGCCATATCTCAGAAGTCATTCAAGATATGAACTTGAAATCTGGTCTGTATGTTTGTAATATGTAGTTGCCCATTTGACTGGATCAAAACCAGTATCGAACCGGTATCGAACCTGATTCGAACTGGTTAAAAAGTGTTTCAGAGCCATAACTGGAAATTTAGACTGTAGGTTGGTAATATGCAGTTGGACATTTTACTGTTTCAGAACCGGGTCTGAACCGTTTCAAAAGTGGTTTAGAGCCACATCTCAAAAGTTCTTTAAGCTTGGACATTTAAAATTTCTCAGAAATTACTTAAGCTATGAACTGGAAATTTGTTGTGTCCATTCTATGCATTCTATTTAGTTTGTGGCACTAGACTAAAGCGCTCTTAATTTATATACCCTTGTAGAGCAATAATAAAATTGTCCAGATGTTTGTAATGCATAGAAGGAAGCATCTCCGACCACATATATATTCTTAATCAGCATGACGAGCTGAGTTGGTCCGTCTGTCCGTCTGTTTCTATGCTATCTCCTCTGTCAGTTTAAAAGCTATGTGAACCAAACTTTGCACGAAGTCTTTTGGTACAAAGATGCTGCACATTTGTCGGAACCGGATGGATCGGATGACTATAGCATATAGCTGCCATAGGAACTATCGGTCGAAAAAGTAGTTTTAGTTAGAAAAACTTTTTTGTCGTCAACGCAAACTCGCCTTAGCCTCGTATTTATAAGTTTTCTATGCTTTTACATATTTCCACCAAGTTTGATGAAAATCGGTCAACTATATAGTATAGCTGCCATACAAAAGAAATATCTGAAAAAAGTCTCAGTAGGAAAATCTTTTTTGTTTTCAATGCTATCGCTCCCACAATTCTGCCAAGTTTGATCAAAATCGGATAACCATAGCATATAGCTGCCATAGGAACGATCGGTCGAAAAAGTAGTTTTAGTATGAAAAACTTTTTTGTTTTCAACGGTAGCTTAAAGACGGCTTTGCAGTTATGAATTTTTTCGGTTTCCACACAGTTGTGGGAAGTTTGGTCAATATCTAATGAATATATCCTATAGTTGCCATATATCAAACAGGCAAGCGAATGGTCAAAGTAGTGGCTAAGTTTGAGAAATAACTCATTTAAGAATGTTCCATGAAAATCTTAATTTATATAAATTATACACGCTTCAAGGGTATATAAACCTGCATTAGACCCTAAAATTCGGATACAAAAAACTTCTGTAAGCAGCTTACAAAACAGTAAACAGCTTTGCTTTCAAAAACTGATTGCAGAGAAGATTCTTTAGCCTAACGACTAGTTAGAATTTCATCCGACTTTCAAAATCTTGCCTTAATTTAAAATTTCTTAGAATTAACCAAATCTCTGATTGCACTTTTAAGCCCCCGCCCTCTTTTCCCCTTGGCGCCTCTGTTTCCTCTCTGCGGACATTGTATGACTGCTGTTGCTGCTGCGTTTATGGGTCCTGCGCTCCGGCAACGACTGCACAAAAGAAATGTGCACAAAATGTAACTGGAACGCAATTATGTGGCACATAAATTGCAGACGGAGATTGAGGGAGCAACGAAGGCAAAAAAGGGAAGCAAGCAAGGTGCTAAAGCACTTGCTTCGATTTCACAAAACCTCATCCAAATGGCAGCCAAACCATTTTCGTTATTTTTTTTCTTAGCAATTTTCTTAAGCAGTTTTACGCCTGAACGCTGACATAATGTTGTTAACCGATAATACGTTGAAATTGAAAAAGAGGACCCGGGCAAGGAGCTGTAGCTGAAGCTGAACCAACACCAGAGCAGCCACACAAAATCTCTTACGACAAATTGCATATTTCAATTTGCAACAACTACTGAGGGTCCAGAGGCACATCCTTCTCTCACGCTTACTTTATTTTTTCCGCTCCAGTCGTACTCCTTTGCACTATTAGAGCCAGGTGTCTGCCGCATATTGGTTTAGTTAAAATGCACTCGCTCTTCCGCACGTACGTACATATGCAAAAATGGTGGTAAGTTAAGCCACAGTTAAGCTGATGCATGGTTTAAGCGGTAAAATGTATTAAGATTAAGTGGCATTCTGTTTGGGGCTTGGGCCTAGTGGCAGGGTTCGTTTTACTTGTGAATTATTATGTATAAGCAGCTGTAAGCGAAGTGTAAGACTGGAAAGGTGGCTCAAGGTTGATTACAGAATGATGGCTGCATTTGTTCAACTAGCTTGAAAATTGCAGGGCTAAGACTAACAGGTGTGGGCTTGGTTTCAATTTGTCGTGACTTTCCATTTCCAAATATTCCAGACGCATTATTATTCACTCAATTTAAGATTAGTAGCTTGTGAGCAAAATAAGTGCAGCTTTAGCTACAATTCCATTTTATTTTTTTGTAAATTTCTAGTTCAAATGTTCACTTTGATTTGCCCCCCGGAGCGTATACTTAATGCACATATGGCATGCAAAATGGCAGTCGGTAACGCCCTGTAATTAGCCTATGACATGCCACACACAAACACAATCCATTTTTGGGGGAAATGCCTCAAGTGCATGGCAAGAAAGTTGTATTTGCTTTATTTCTGCACAATTTCCATTTCAATTTGCGCACATTTCCCTTAATTGCGGCTTGTGGGTTTAGTTTTTCCTACAAAAATAAATTCACTTAAAGAAAATGTCAGGCAATTATGAACTTTTGACTTATCAATTCCTTGGAAACGCAAGAAAAAGGACACATTTAATGCGCAATTTAAATTCAATGCCTGTGTGTGTGTGTGCTTGTGTGTGTGTGTGGCATACTTTCGAGGGTCAAGTGGCCATTGAAAAGGTGAACTTTTTCGACCATTTTTTGCCAAGATGTGACAAATTTTTGTTGCATATTTTATGCCCAAGGTTTTTTTTTTTTTGGATATGCAAAGGCTGCTAAATGTGGTGTCGTGCGTGTGCGTGGGTTGGATAACAAGCATACATATTTTTGTGCAGGTGTTTGGGTTGGGTTTGCTTTAAAAGCGCAATTTTCTGTGTAAATATTCAATATTTAAGTTGGCATAAAAAACACAAACATTTGAATAAAAAAACAAAGAGGCTTAAAAGGTTCTCAGTTGAAGTACCCTGCCAAATGGGAAAGTTTAACGTTTTTACATGAATTTGGTTTTTGTGTTTTATTTTGTGTTATTAAATAGAAACTGAAAAATTGCATTTCTTGTATTGTTAAACTAAACCAAAATAAAAAAAGGCTATTGCCAGATTTCTGGATATATTATAGCTCTTCAACATTCTATAAAAATTAAACTAAATGTTTACACTAACCTTGATTTATCACAATTTAAGGTCATAACAGCCTATCCTATTGCTGACATTAGGTAATTCGAGAACATATCGATAGTAAATCTGGCCTTTTAGTGACTTAAACATTTTTCAACCGAAAGTATATTCAACTCATGCAAGAAATTAAATGGAATATATAATATGTTCACACTCGGAACCTTTGGTGAATGTTCAAGAGAACAAGCCAGTGAAACAAGGTTATAAGCAGTGTTTGGAAGTACCTAGGTACAAATACCAAGGTACATACCTAGATACAAATATTATGTATCTTTTACCTTACCTCGGTATTTTCCAATTCGAGTACCTTTTACCTTACCTAGGTCTTAATTTTCATTTACCTTATCAATAGGTAGGGTACTAGGTACTTTTTGTAAGTAAAGCAGTGTACCACAGATAACGTAGCATTGTGAAATTTGTTCAGAAATTTTATCAGCATTGTCTCGTAAAACTAAAACTGTATTATTGTTAAAAACGACTGATCAGTCACTAAATAATGAAGGAAATAAAAATTTTCCGCTGAACTTGTATGGAGCATTTTTCAGCCAGAGTGGCAAATGTCAACTTTGTGTAAACAAAACTATCAAGTTTGATTAAAAATCTACAAGAAATTTACACAAGCATTTGAAGTTGAGTAACTACGCAATACTATAAACATATGTGTACAAGAATTTGAATACTTACAAACAAACACTCTTATTTATGTACATATGATCGAACTTTTTTGCACGAATCTGTCGATAAATCCATATATGCATAAATTGGTATGTATTCCAGTCTATAGCAGCAGTTACTTGCGAATTTGTATGCGCAAAACAATGTTATTAATATATCACATATTTCAATTTCTTTACGCTAGAGGGTTCACCCGAATAGTTACTCTTCCTACGAATCAATGAAAGTCAAAGTATCTAAAGTTTCCAGTAACTCACCTAAGGATTCAGCTTGAGATATATTCAAGTATCTTATTATCTTGAATTCCAACCACTACTAAATTCATTATAACAAATGTAAATAAATGAACTCATTTGCGGTTACATTATAGTCGAGATGTTGTCGCTCTGCCCTGTTTTAAAGAAATGTTTCAGGGACCTGTTTGTAGCTTTAACTGGACGTCCAGTAAAAACTCACTGTTCAAAAATTACACGCTCTATGCTTGAAAAGGAAAGATGACAATAATAAAGTGTCGACAATGTTTTTGAAACTAAAAATTTTGTCTGTACGACTGCAGATATCTGGAGTTGCAATAACAAAAGTTACTTTGGTGTTACTGGCCAGTATTTGGATAGCAATCTAAATCGTCATTCTCTCGTGCTCGCATATAAGCATTTTCCCACACACATGACGTTTTTGCTACTGTATTAGCTGAAGTTTATAGCAAATACGGACTTAGAGTTAGCCAAAAACGAATAATGCATCCAACTTCTGTTTTGTTATGTTTTTAATATTAATAATTAATAAAAATGGATGAACCATGCTTCTAAATTTAAAAGTAACTTTATTGTACCTTTAACTTTACCTAGGTACTGGAAATTCCGGATATCGTTTACCTTACCTAGGTATATTTTTTGACGTTTACCTTGTACCTTACCTAGGTAAGAAAATCCAGTACCTTTCCAATCACTGGTTATAACAGACGATAACAGTTTGTTATACCCTTGCTCCACTGGCACATTCTAGAGGTCGTTCTCTGAATGAGCTCATTCTGGCTGTGTTTTTCCTCATATATACGTATACGTACGCTTTTGGAAAAATCTCCTCAGAGATGGTAAGAGAAAGAGGTATGACATGAATGGCACATATATTTCTTATACTTGCAGGCAGATCTAATATATTTTCAATTTTGGCCAAGCCCCCAGCCGCACCCGCAATTTGGAAAAAACGTCATATCTCCCACAGTTTTATAAATAGATGGTTCGTAAGTTCTGGACATATTTAGTAATCAAAATAATTTATTGATTTGCAAAAGGAATGATCAAGATCAGATGAGCTATACTCAAGCTATGACCAAAAGAAAGTTCGCTACCGCAGCGCTCGTTGCCTGGGTCACAGTAGTGGCGTCATCTATTTATCAGTTTAGAAAATCTATTGGTCAGCAGCGTTGCTTTCAGCTGGCACTCCAGGTGCAGAGTATATTACAGTCGAGCTTAACCGACTTTCTTGTTTGCTAATCTTGAAGAATTTTCCGACCGACATTCTAATGCCCCGTACTCAGAAATACAGAAAATTTCTTTTGTCACAGTATTTCATATAATTAGAAACACCTTGGCTTTGCTTTGATGCTTATGTGCTGTTAGAAAGTGTTTCTATTTATGTGAAATCCTGTGACGAAAGCAATTTTCTGTCGTTCTGAGTACAACTTAACTTGTTAATTTTAAAAAATTTTTTTGTAAAATCTTTTTTTGATTAAAAAAGTTTTGATTGCGACAATGTTGCGTCAGCTGTTTAATGTAAATTTCAGCCCAGAGCTTATAGCAGAGATTCCACAAATGTGCTCTTAAAACTCACAATTTTTGGCTTTAATAAAATAAAGTCGGTCTTTCAGTCCAAAATTGAGTCAGAAGAAGGACAATCCTGAATATTCTCAAACTGAGCACGAAAGAATTGATTTGAGTACGGACTATTTGACTTCTAAGTACTGATCCGTGCCTATAGTAAGTTCATTAAGATTGATATATGAACTTAGGGCTTTTGCCAAATGTTTCATGCTTGTTTTAAGAACAACCAAGTACGAGACGAGATCAAATAATTCTTCTAAGTGGATTTTAGATCATTTATAATTCCTGTAAGTTGAGGTATTCTGCCGCTGTATTTACTGATGTATTTATTTATAAAAATTATCTACCATGCCAAAATAAATAGTTAATAGACGGATCCGTTGATCAAGTTTTTTATGATTTTGAAGTTTGTGTGACAAATTTTTGATCAAAATCCAAATCTCTTTACTAAGTGAGTGTATAAAAATATGGCAAAAATATAATAAATATATCCGAGTAACCCCTCGGCATTGATTTGCCTAAATGTGAGAGTGAAAAAGACACACACACTTTTATATAGATATTCACATAAACTCCCATTCAGGCGTACAAACACTCCCACACACAGAGACGCTTTCTGTGTCAGCGACTTTACTCTTCATACATATTGTAGATTTATTGATAGCCCTCATACAACCAAGCAAACAAACACACATACATACACACACACACACACACACACAAACACATGTACCTTACACTCACACAATCAACGTAAATGCTTTCAGTTAAAGTCAATATGTAGTCAAGCGCTTCGTTTATAACACAAAGTTGACAAAAGTTTCCGCCACTCTTTTTTTTTTTTTCCCCACACACAGAGTATTTATGGCTTTCCATCGGCACTTGTAGGTACGAGAGTAGCTATTGTTGTTGTTGAGCCTAGGAAATTGCAATCGCAAGCAGCAAACACAATCAGCAACACAAACGTCAGACAACAATCCCATCAGTATAGGGTTCTGGATGTGCAATGAAATTCGGCAAAAAAGAAAAAAACGGGAAGAGATTTTGATGTATACGAAATACGGTGACTTGTTGCCCATTGTTAAGGTTATGGTTGATTTGTGGACTCTGGTTGCAGAATTTTGCTGGAAGGACCGGCTTTGAAGTGGAAAGACAGATTGACTGATAGCCATTAATTAGGATGGGTTGGAAAATCACAGCTCAGTCAGCTGGCACTTGTTGAATGGGAGGGAGAAAATGAAAGAGAAAGACGAGCAGTGGCTTAATTAGGGTTACAAATCGATCAGCATGGGCAGCCAGATGCTTTGATTTAGAGCGCCAAATTTGGAAATAAGAAGAGTGGGTGTCATGGGATACCCGGTACAAGCGAAGCCCTTTACGATAAGTCTGATTGAAAATTTAACTGTAAAGTCAAGTTTAAGTCACTGTCAAGTCACTGCCAAGTCACTGCCAAGTCACTGTCAAGTCACTGTCAAGACACTGTCAAGTCACTGTCAAGTCGCTTTTAAGTCACTGTCAAACCATTGTCAATTCACTGTCAAGTCACTGTCAAGTCACTGACAAGTCACTGTCTAGTCACTGTCAAGTCACTGTCAAGTCACTGTCAAGTCACTGTCAAGTCACTGTCAAGTCACTGTCAAGTCACTGTCAAGTTACTGTCAAGTCACTGTCAAGTCACTCTTTAGTCAATGTTAAGTCACGGATATGGCACCGTTAAGTCACTGTCAAGTCACTGACAAGTCACCTTCAAGTCACTGTCAAGTCACTGTCAAGTCACTGCCAAGTCACTGTCAAGTCACTGTACAGCCACTGTCAAGTCACTGTCAAGTCACTGCCAAATCACTGTCAAGTCACTGTACAGCCACTGTCAAGTCACTGTCAAATCATTGTCAAGTCACTGTCAAGTCACTGTCAAGTCACTGTCAAGTCACTGTCAAGTCACTGTCAAGTCACTGTCAAGTCACTGTCAAGTCACTGTCAAGTCACTGTCAAGTCACTTTTTAGTCAATGTTAAGTCACGGTTAAGTCACCTTTAAGTCACTATTAAGTGACTGTTTAATCACTGTTTAGTCAAATCTGTCGCAAAGATAAAATTTTTCTAGTCTTAGTCGAACTTCCTCAAAAGAGCTTTAGATCAGAGGTCGGCAAAGTTAGCAGAGTCGTCGGCAGAATTTTAGCCATTGGAATAGAATTTGTGAATCAGTTGAGCCCAAGCTTATTAGACTCTTTGTATCCCAGCGATGGGCACAGGCCCAACACATTTCCGTATTCATACTGACAATAGCCGAGTTTATGCCTTGGCTAGTGCCAAGAGAGCAAACATCTTTTCAGTCGCTGGCCGACGGTCAAAGAAGCAGGCCAGATCAGTCCAATACATTCTAAATTTGTGGCCTCGCTTTTCCTGACAAACCCCGTTGAAGAGTTTAAAAAAAAAAATGTCAAAAATAAATAGGATAAATATTTTCACTTCGTTTTGCTTGGCAAAAAGTTGAAAACCCAAACACAGCTCAATTTCTAGTTGCTGCATTATTCAGAGCTCTCGAATACGCGCCACACACCCACATTGGCGATTTATTAATTAAGTTTGTATTTTTGCCGGACGCGCATTTCATTTAGTTTGCATTTAAATTGCCTTTTTAATTAGCTTAGATTAAAAACTTTTCGGTTGCTCTTCTATTTATGAATGCGCACGGCTGGCCGCCACCCTCCTCTTGGGTTATGTTTAAAAATTATTATTATCCACTGGCCGGAGAAAATTCATTAGGTAATTAGCATTTTTCATGTTTCTAACTCTAGCCTTGATGAGGATTAAAATTTCATAACTAAAGTGACTTTAAGATTTCTCAAAGAATTTGAACTACAAAATAAAAGCGCAACCGGGAAGCGGAAACAATAAATGTAATTTTGCCATTTTCCTGTCTCTCATTTCTTTGCTATCTTCTTTTTTTCTTTGTTTCATTCGGCAATTGTCTGGCATAAGCAAATGAAGTTTTTCTCGCCCCCGCCAGGCAGTGTCTTTGCCCCTAAAAAGTTTTCCATGGCAAACAAAGTGAAAAGTTTAGTTGCTTTTCCTTTTTTTTTTGTTTTTGTCGGTGTTAATTTGGTTTTGGCCTTCGACCACGTGATGTTATTTTTAGCAAATCTTAAGTAATATCTGTGTACAGTAAAAAGGTTTCATTTCCTGCAGGCTTTTCGCATCGATTTCCGTTTCCGTCATCAGCAACATCATTTGAGTTGCGTGTGGAATTGTGCACGCATTGAAGAACACCCAAGCTTGCTCTCACACAAATACAAACACACAAACACACACACACACACACTTGCACTTGCTAACCTCATTAATATTGCATGCTATTGTTATTTGGCACACGTCTAGATGGGGGATGGGGGCCATGTACTGTAAACAGAGCCAGCGAATGAGGCAGTTGATTGGTGTCTCTCAAAGAAATATTTACATATTTTTAAATTTAATCATTAAAAAGAGCAAAAATTGAATCAAACTGAAAATTTAACATTATTATGTTAAATTTTAAATACAAAATAAAGTGTTATTGACCGTGTCCAAAATTCGATAATACTTATGTTGATGTTACATCAATCAGTGAGAGAGCTGGATTTACGATACGCTAACAAATTTCGATTTTCGGAGGCGTCGTACCGCAGGTCTCCATCGACTACACGCATTTTGGTCTTCAAAAATCTCCCAAAAGAAATCATTTTCCAGTTTCGACTTTTTACATTTTGTCCACCTCTAACAAAGCCGACTAACTAGGAGAAGATTTTTTTTTTCTGGAGCTTTACAGAGTACTGTAATAGCCCTCTAGAAGCTTAAAGCTGATCAAATAAAAAAAATTGAAAGTATTTCAATCTTGATTTTACCAGATTGCAAGCTTCTTGAAGAAATATATATTTAATCTTGAATTTACATTTAATTTTCTCACTTTCCTCAACTCCACTTCACTCCCTTGTCTTGAACGTAGAGATATCGCTCTTGGCTTAAGAATACGCGCTTAGGGCATTCCTCAACATCGGGGATCTTCCCAGCGCAATCATCTTTTGCCCCAACAAATCTTATTGTGAAAGCGTCCCAAGTTGAGTTCATCCGATTCATGATTACCAGCAAGACGATAATTTACAACATACAATAGTGGGGACATACGCTGATTAAGTTGGCAAATTACGTTGCCATAATCCACGAGGCACCTAAAATTGAACGATTCTGTCAAATATATTGGTGTAGTTTTGGGTATACAGCTAAATTGGAACGTATATTACACTAAACGTATCTAAAAATCCCATTGGACTCTTTCGTGTGATTGGCCGCAAATGGCAGTTCTTCACTGAATATAGCACATTTGCTATCTGGGATTTCCGGAGATTTTCTTGTTTTCAGGACGTTACAATAACATCCCACCTAGCATTTGGAAGATCATTTGGTGATTCCTCATCTTGGCAATTCTTTTTCGAGCCCATTCCCACCAAGCATTTGGAAGATCATTTTTACAAAATTCACCTGGAGAGTCTTTTTCGAGCCCCTTTGATAATTAAGAAAAATTAATTTCATGTGAGATTTTAAGAAGACACGAAAATAACTCAAGCATGTGAGCAATCGCTAATTGATCACGCAGGGGTTGAATTGTGTTTGTTCACTATACGCTGTTGCTATGCAGTAATATTTCACCCTGCTGGATGATGCAAAACTGCTTGTTATCTTTTTGTTCTTTTACAAGTTTTAATGCAGATGTCAAATTCTGCATTTCTGTTCATTATTATCAGTAATATAGTGCTGTGAAGGTCAGTCAAACTACTATAATTATTGCGAAATGGACCAAAAGGGCCACTGAATTTGGAGTAGACGAAGAAATTAATGAACGGAAATACACAGCCGATTGTCAAATTGACAGAGGAGGTTATCTCTGTCAAACTGGAACACAGAAAGCACCACAGTAGCCCCATAATATCCGACGAGATGTCAGATTTGCAGAAACTTCCTTTCGCCGCTTTTGCTGATTTGGGAAAATTTGATGAGATGCTGGAAAATTAAAATAAACAGGCAGTTTTTACGTATTTTAGATGGACCTGCTCATTTGGTTATAAACTATACCAAATTTTCTGAAACAACTCATAGCAAAAACAGGTGGAGAAAGACCCACACAATTTATTAGATCAGCTATTCGAAACGTATTTTCGGACACAATGGCTTCTGCTTATAACTGGAAGGGAGCCAGCACTAATCCAAGCGCCGAATAGTGCTTCCTTCCTTCCTTCCTTCCATCCCCTTGTATTGGGAAAATAAAATTAATTATATTTTCTCTTAGATAATTGCCATATCAAATTCCAATGCACAGACAAGGAAATGAACGCTGTCCTACAAAAGCATTTTGTTCACGCTAAAGATAGGGTGACAAAAAGAAAACGTGCAAAATTAATTTTTTGAATTTTTGATTTAACTTGTCAATTTTTCATAAGATCAATTTTTGTTAAATATGTACATTGTAAGGAAATAAACCTTTGTTATACCCTTGCAAAGGGTATTATAATTTTGGCCAGAAGTTTGCAACGCATAGAAATGTTCATTCCCGACCCCATAAACTATATATATTCCTGATCAGGGCGACGAGCTGAGTCGATTAAGCTTTGTCCGTCCGTCTGTCTGTCTGTCCGTCTGTCTGTCCGTCTGTTTCTACGCAAACTAGTCTCTCAGTTTTAAAGCTATCGAGCTGAAATTTTGCACAAAGTCTTCTTTTTACTGCACGCTGATAATATGTCGGAACCGACCGGATCGGATGACTATATCTTATAGCTGCCATAGGAACCATCGGTCTAAAAATGGGTCTTAGTGAGAAAAACTTTTTTGTTTTCAATGTTAGCGGCCTTAAACTCGGCCATTAATAATATTATATGCTTTCAAACAGATTTGCAAATTTTGGTCAAGATCGGATGACTATATCTTATAGCTGTCATAGGAACCATAGGTGGGAAAATGGGTCTTAGTAAGAAAACTTTTTTGTTTTCAATGCTAGCTTCATAAAACTCGGCGATAATGAATACTATATGCTATCAAACAGATTTGCAAATTTTTGTCAAAATCGGATGACTTTATCTTATAGCTGCCATAGGACCGATCGGTTGGAAAATGGGTCTTACTGAAAAAAGCTTTTTTGTTTTCAAATAAATAGTTCTTAAAGTCGGTGATCCTTAAAGTAAAAAAATTGTTAGATTTTTATGTAAGCGTTGTTAAACTCAGACATTTCAAAAATAGCATTTGCAAGGGTATAAAAACTTCGGCCCAGACGAAGTTAGCTTGGCCTTCTCGTTTTTAAGTTTACTTTATATTTCTTAAAATATTATTATACATAAAATATTAATATATATAAAAATATCTATACAATATGTAAATAAACTTATTTCAATGTTATTCTTTAATTAAATATTTCCTTTTATTACAAAGCAAACGATTAGAAATAAGGATCGAAAAATACACTCATATGATTGAAACTATGACTCAAAAATGATTGGAAATAAAACCCGAAAAAGTTTGGAAATACGACTCAAAAATGAGTCGAAACTGATTGGAAAAACGGGTTGTAAACGACTCTTCAAGAAGTGTCTCGAATAGGGTACAATTTTCTCCCGACCAAAGTATAAATAATGATCAGAAATCGAGCGCATTTATTACAATTTTAGTCAGAAATTTGATAATGATTTATGATTAAAAAGAGATTAGTTTCTTGTGCGATTTAGGGAAGACTCGAAAATGACTCATGCATTTGCTCAAAATGTGATTCATTAAAAAACGACTCAAAAAAGACTCGAAAATGGGTCGAAACTGATCAGAAAAACTTTTTTAAAAACGACTCCTCATGAAGAGTCGCGGCAAGGGTACCATTTTCCCCCGACAAAAGAATAATTTATGATCAGAAAATGAGCGCATTTACGAGTATTTTAAACAGACTGAGGACTCGAAATAGAATCGAATGTGATCAGAAATATTATAAAGTGCTTGCTGGGATCACTTAGACCCCATGTATGAAGTCATCATACCAAGTCGGATGAACTAAAACTCTATGGCTCCTTACAAACCAAATAATGTCGAGTAGAAGTTGCAGTCTTCTGCTGAGATCTCGTGATAAAAACTTAATTACGTCTTCCTGATGGTCTCAGATCTGCACCTTGATACTAATTATGAATTCTTGATTTGAGCTCAAAATTTTTGATTCAAAAGCGTTTTTAATCACCCCTAAAACTTGCATTTTGACAACAGCTTGGGTTTGTTAAGCACCATTTCGAACCGAATGTTAAGAGGTTTTAGAGCTTGACTTAAGTATGCTTAGTTTAAAAACGAATAATGCTTGGAAATGTTTTGGTTCTTAAATTCAGTACGAATCATTCTAAAATCTAGAACAAATGTTCTAAATCTATTTTACAGTCACACGAAAAATGTTAGAAAACGCGTTTGTCAAGTATAAAATATCTTCGATTCAGTACAAATTAGACTTACATTAGACAAACTCCAGAAAGTGTGCAAGGGAAGTTCTAATAAATTTCAAAAAAATCTGTATCTAAAATTCACAACTGGATCTCACACTATGATTTCTGACCGACAGTAATAACATTTGGTTTGATTCTAAAACCAATTGGGAACAGCCTTAGAATTTTCTGCGCTTTAACCAAGAACACTTTGCATCAATTTTATGAACTTTTATTTTGTTTTAAGAATATATTGGGGTTGAATTTCAAATTTATTAGATTTCAATAAAGAATATTATAGAATTATTTGAAGCGTAAGTCAGGTTGTATTTGAGATCAGCACAACCTAAAAGTATGATCAAAATAAGCTTCAAATAGTTCGAAGTTAAAAATTAAAATCCATGAATCAAGTATTTTAATAAGAATTATGTACTTGAACAAAGTATTCTCGTACTTACAGTACTATTGAAGCAGTTTGTACTTGATTCAAGTATATAGTTTTTGGTTTCTTTTCAGAGTGCCAACTTCGACTTTCTTAATTGTTTTGTATGGTAACATTGGTATTTTGTGATGATATTCTAACCCATATCATCTTGCCTCTCCTCGTTCGTAACAAATCGCATTTTTTATGCGCAAAAATTGTGCTCAAGTTATGATTAAATTTCTTTATTTATACACTTTTGAGGCAAGGTCGCAAGAGTCCATTCCCAATTGCAATCCAGGAAATTGCTCTGCAGTCTCATAAACTACACGCAACAGAAGAGATTGGCTGGCGCACATATGTTTGGCATATATATCAATTTTATGGATTTCGCGTCTTGCCTCGGCTTACGGTGCGTATGATAAATATTTGAGTTGTTCTCACGCGCACAGAAAAACAACAATATTGTGCCCGAGAGTATGCGGCTTCACTTGATTGGCTTATTGATTTATAGATGCAAAGAGGGGGAATTTCTATGGTAATGCGGCACGAAGGTCACGTAAGTCGAACTCAATGGCCGCTGGCCACATAATAAGCCATTAAATGACGCTTCCCAAGAAGTTAATCACATGGAAATGCGAGAGATTAGAAATTATGACAATAATTTTTCAAAATGCTAGCAAACTCATTTCTCATGTGCTGGCCAAACAAAAGTCAGTTAAGCACAAAATATGGCAGGCATTCAAACCACTGATAAACGGAAAATCCCAAAGGGGCGGCGGGTGGGTGGTGCGGGGATTTAATAGTAAGTTTCTGCCCTCCTCAAAAGACTTTTGCTTGAAAAGCGGCAAATCATGCTTAATGTGGCATTTGTAGGTTTATTTTTTTCATCTTTGGGGCGAGAACAAGCTCAAGATTTAAAAGAAATACCAACGAGCAGAGCAGCAGCAGCAACAGCAACAACAACAATGGCATAAAAAAGGCAGCAAATAAAATAAAATGAGAGAAAAAGGCAAATAAAAACCACAGAGGCGAGAAAGGACTTCACTAAGCAGCAGACCCCAACGCAAGTAAGTGCGGGTGAGGGAAGAAGAAGGATAGGAAGGAAAAGATGATATAAATTTTATTGTCATGTCCAAGTAGATTAAACTAGCTGCATGTCCAAGTATGGTGCACCCAAACGAAGCTCAGAAAAGTATGCTACATAAAAGGCACAAAAAGATTTATGAGTGGAGGGAACATAAAAAAAAATATATATATTTCTCAGTCTTAATATGGCATTTTCATATTTATTCCCATTAAGATTTTAAATTCATTTTAATACTGCTTATTTGGCAATAAGAAATAAAAAAAATAATGATTTATGGCTGGCACCTGTCGAAGAACAAGGCTGAGACCCTTCCCCCTGCTCATTAAACTGTTAAAAATTTGCATATTTGCCTAAGATTTATTTTCCGAAAAAAAGCTATCATTGACATTGCACTATGGGTAAATGCTTACCCAATTATTTAAGCCAGACATTTGATTTTCCTCTTCACTTGCCCACCCCTCAATTAGCATGTCCCCGAAACTGAAAAATGAAAAACCAAAAAAAAAGAAAAGCATTTCTCTAATTCAATTTAAGACCTTCGAATCTCAAGTTTTTGTCCATTATTTTTTTGTTTGTTGCTGCTTCGCCCATCAGACCTTTTAACAATTTATCATAATTCCACGGCAGAAAAAACTCTTAGCAGAACTCAGCCACGCCCGTGTCCTTTTTGGCAAGCAAACATCTGCCAGCCAAAGACAAATTGCATGGCAAAAATGTAAATTTTGTCATACTTGAATGAATCTTTCCTTTTTGTTGTATATTTTATTCATTTTTCATGCGCGACTTTGCTTTTACCTTGTTGTTTTTTTTTTCCTTAGTTCTTGGAATAATTGGACACTTTTGATCAAATTGATCAAGGACCCAAAAACTATTCAAGCAGAAAATTTAACAGAAACAAAGGTGAAAAACTGCATCTGTCGTTTGAGTGACTTCTGAGAAATGGGTTTTGTAATATCCGTATAAAGTCAGAGCAGGGAGGAACTATTGAAAAACCACTTAGAAACTCTACGTCAAAGACACTGTTATCGAGAATGGAGTTAAATAAGAAGTGCAGAAGGGAAATAACGACGAGAAGGCCAAGCTATCTTCGTGTGTGCCGAAGGTTTCATAACCTTGCAAGTGCTGATTTTGAAATATCAGAGTTTAAGAACGCTGGCAATAAAATCAAAAACCGACAGATAATCAAATGACTTCGTCCAAATTTCGCGAATCTAGAATCGAGATTGGGGACGCTTACATTGAAAACAAAAAAGTTTTTCTCACAAAGACCCATTTTTCGACCGATAGTTCCTATGGCAGCTAGAAGATATAGTCATCCGACATATTAGCAGCGTGCAGTAAAAAGTCTTTAAGTCTTTTAAAATTAAACACTGTCGCGTTTGGTTTGAGCCATTCGAGATCAACCCCTTGGCTTGAGTTGATACCAAATGGATTGATTCCTTTTCAGTGCACTTTAGCACGATCTTGACTAATGCACAGTGAATGTCGCATATCCCTGAACTATATCGGTCGACAGTTCAGAACTCACCTGATATGAAGGCCTCGACTCGGCAACAGTGAAAAAATCGACGGTTTTATACTTGAATTAAGAATGTTCGATATCAGAAGTACGGCAAGAATGACAATTCTTGATTCAAAAACAAATTTCGTAATCCAAGTATGAATTTATTATTCCAAATTTATAGATCCTCTCTTTTGAACGCTATACTCTTCCAGTTTGCTTGCTTTCTTCGCTCAGATACTTATCCTCACTCTCCTCAAGAATACTTCGTACGTTCGTACTTAAATTACTTGTTATACTTTTTATACTCTGTACCAAGGGTACACAGAGTATATCAAGTTTGTTTAAGAGTAAGTAATAGTGAGATATTATTGCTCAGCATCAACCGCCAAGTCGATATAGCCATGTCCTTCTGCCGTCTGTCTGGCTATCCGTCGGCATGAACGCACAAATCTCAGAGATGGTAAGAGATAAAGATTTGATATGTATGGGACATACACTTCTAATACTGCAGGCAGATTAAGCTTATTTTCTATTTTTGACACTCCCCCTCCCGCCCGAAATATCTAAAAAACGTCATATCTCCCACTGTTTGGAAGATAAATAGTTCGTACCTTCTAGAGATAGTAAGTAATTATCATAAATTATTGATTTGCTGAAAAAATGATTAAGATCGGATGAACGATACTCAAATTATGACCAAAAGTCAGTTCCAATCAAAGTTCAGTTTTGAAATGGTGTGGCAGCTCTGGCGCGATAGCGTGGTTGTCTGTCTCTAGTCTTTAGTCTCTAGTTTCCGGCTGGCTTCGCTTCCACTCGGTTGTCGCCCGCATCGCGCTGTACAATCATACAGCTATTTTCAATAAAGTTAGTTACACATATTAAACCAAGTAGCTAAAGCGGTAACCTCCGACGATTGAAAGCAACAGACATTCGAACTTCTGCAATAATTATCTGATGCGAAAACATTACGGCTAGCCGTCATGGTGTTTATCCACGAAAACAAATGTGCCTATTTTCGATTTGCGGATCAATTACCAGGATTCATGCCTCGGCAACTGGAAAACATAGTGATTGACCGCGCCTGTAGTAAACTCGACTCCAAATCAATCACTCACCCTGGATCTAGAGTGACAGGGTGACAGTGGACAGAGCCAACCAGATCCTCAACAGCAGCAACATCTTTAGGCTTTTTGGCCAAGTGTGTAGCACACACACACTCACAAGCACGCAGCTTGACGGTAGGCAACCTGAACCTGCTTGGGCGAACTTGCTTATCGAACCCCAGTCGAAGCAACGCACAGTGGATCCAATCTAAAATCTAGCAGAATAAAAGTATATTTTTTAAATATAAATATTGCGTTTAGTTTTGATTTTATTTAATTGGCTACACTCTGCAAAGCTTAAAAAAGCTTTTGAATGAGCTTCTCAGTGCATCTCTGATCGGCTGCGAGCTTTGAAACTTAACTTATTTGCGGCACGTGTCTACACAAAGATTTGAGGTTGTTTGTGATTCGTTTTAAATTATCAAAACAAGTGATATATTTGAGTATATTTATATAAATAACTTTTGTTTCCCTTAAAATAAGGTATGTACTAAATACAAATTGTATGTTCGTGCCCCGTCTTTTTCTGTGTAGCTTAAAAATGTGTTATTTGTAAGTTGACTTAGCAAGAATTGTTTTTGAGCGTTTTACTGTCTTCATTGGACTGTAATTAACGTTATTCAATCGTATTCAAGCTAATTCTAGTATTTATGTAAAGTGTGAGTTCTTGTGGTGTGAAAATGTCCAAAATGATAACCAACTACGTCCAACTCTTAAGTCTATTGCACTTTTTAGGTGAAATGTCAGTCCTAAAGCGCGTTCTGTTTTGCATGTGGCTTGGCGAAAATGTCGCATCAAGGAAATTGTTGGTGCTAAATGAATATGTATTTGGCACAATTTTGAAGAACATAAACTTATCTGACAACGATATTAAAGAAATTAATAAAAAATTGGCTAATTTTGTAAGCAGGCTTGCAGTGAAATGGAAGGATTGCCATTACAACACTAAGTTTTTTGAGAAAAAAAATCAGAAATGGCTTGATATTCCGCTCATTTTATATCATTTCACGTCAACATAAGATATTGGTAGGCCTAAAAAGGATTTTGCTGATTTGTGCCCTAAGGCGCAGATCAAACAAGTGTCTACTCTTATGAAACAAGCAACTTGTGAACAATTGATGGTGGCTACAAGCTCCAGTTTGTATAAATCTGGAATGCGAACGGCTTCAAAAATTGTTGCCACATTAAATACAGATGAGAGTGCTGGACAACAAATAAAGAAGTCATTGGACACACCAGTGAAATTACCTGTTCCCTTCTCACCTGAAGAAGCGCTTGCACTGTATGTAGATGTTGGGCACACAAAACATACATACCAGCTAACGCGATTAAGTTGCAAGGAGAGGAATGCAGATATATACCCCAACTACCATAGGGTGCAAAAAGCAAAGATTATGTGTTACCCAGACGAACTAAAAGTAACCGATTATTCTGCTGAAATAACTCTACAGAATTTAGTAGACCATACGGTAAGCCGTATCATAAATGCGCACTCGCAGGTTGTTGAAAATCATGTTTCAGGGGAAAATAATAACAGAAGTTTGACTGCAATTTACAAATGGGGCTGCGATGGAAGCAGTGGCCACGCAACCTATCGCCAAGATGGTGAAACAAGTATGGTCGATCAGCATTTATTTACTGTTTGCCTTGTACCATTACAAGTTCAGCTAGGTTCGACAATATTGTGGAAGAACACGAGACCTTCATCAACCCGCTATTGCCGTCCCATAAAACTCATTTGTCAGAAAGAGACAAGTGAATTAATAACTTTGGAGACTGACAATGTTAAAAGCCAAATAACGTCGATCAAGCCAACACTGACCAGCTCATATACCATACTCCATGAATTTCATCTGACGATGGTGGATGGTAAAACATTTGGTGTTCTAGCAGAAGCATCCACACAGACATGTGGAATTTGTAGAGCAGTACCTAAAGACATGAACAATTTGGATTTGGTGAAGCGTTACCTGGTTGACTCAGATCTATTGAAATATGGCTTATCTAGTCTTCATGCGTGGATTAGATTTTTTGAATGTGTTTTACATTTATCCTACAGACTTTCCATTAAAAAATGGCAAATTCGCGGCACAGATAAGCCGGAGGTGGAAGCTAGAATATTAACGAGAGCGTAAGTTAAAGTCGGCTCTAACCGACTTCGATATACCCGTTACTCATGGAAACAAATGTTTAATAGCCTTACTGTATGCCTGAGGTGGGTCAGCCGAAAAGTATGCAACATTTTTTAACTCGTCTCTCTCTCTCTCTCTCTCTCTCTCTCACTAAGATTGCTGCTGAACGCAATGCTTAGGTTATGAGTGGGGTGGGTGGTGGGTGTTAACTGATCGTTTTTTGCTCATAACTTGAGTATCGTTCATCCGATCTTTATCATTCCTTCAGCAAATCGATAAATAATTTTAAGTACTAGATATCTCTAGAAAGTACGAACCATCTATCATAAAAACTGTAGGAGATATGACGTTTTTTCCAAATTGCGGGGGCGTGAGGGGGCGTGGCAAAAATTGAAAATAAACTTGATCTGCGTGCAGACAATAGGAGTCTACATTTCAAATTTGGTTGCTCTAGCTCTTCTAGTCTCTGAGATCTAGGTGTTCATACAGACGGACGGACGGACGGACAGACGGACAGACGGACAGACGGACAGACGGACATGGCTATATCGACTCGGCTGTTGATGCTGATCAAGAATATATATACTTTATATGGTCGGAAATGATTCCTTCTGCCTGTTACATACATTTGCACGACTTTAGTAGACCCTTTTACTCTACGAGTAACGGGTATAAAAATACAGTCAGAACTAAGGAAAGAAATAGGCATTTAAGTGGACATACCAATGGCTGGTAGTGGCAACACCAACAATGGTAATACAGCTAGACGATTTTTCAGCCAACCTGATTTGGTATCACGCATCACAGGAGTTAGCGAGGCACTCATTTATAATTTTAGTGTCATTTTCCGTGCATTAACTTGTGGCTATGAAATCAATATCGATGCATTTAGTTCATATGCCATGAAATGAGCTGAAATGTTTGTCGACTTGTATCCATGGTTTTATATGCCATCATCTGTCCATAAGATATTAATTCATGGTGCAGACATCATAAAGCATGTGGGTCTTCCTATTGGCATGATGTCTGAAGAAGCCCTGGAAGCCAGGAATAAAGATTGCCGGAATATACGGGAGAATCATTCTCGAAAGAACAATAGATCTAATACAATGGAAGATGTTATGCACGCATTACTCGTGTCTTCTGATCCACTAATAACATCATTGTCTAAAATGTCAACAAATTCGGTTAAATCTATTAAATTTGATAAAGTTGTTCCTGGTCTTCTAATAAATTTCCCACATTTAAATAATGATTCTGAATCTTCAGATTCCGAATAATAGTAGCGAATAATAAATAGAAAACAAACTCATTAGTTAAAATGTAAATTAAAAAACAAAACACTTAAAAATTAAAAAAAAAAATGTGAACATTTATATTGTTGAATATGGTTATTTTAACATTTGTATGGGAGCTATGGGAAATACCTAACGTAGGACATTGAAATTTGGAGAATATACGTAAAATGAATTAAAAACTGTAAGTACACAGTTTCATTAAAATATCTATTAATTTACTAAAGTTATTAATTTAATTCTGCTAGCAGAGCTATTGGACCCACTGTGCAACGGCCTTAACCGAACCATCGACGCAACTTCACCAATCTATACTCCACACTCAACGGAAACAGTTCGTCGACCCAACTGCGATACCAACAAAAACATCATAGGGATAATTTTTCACGTGGTTTCCTCCACATTGGGAATCCTGTAGATGCTCACACCGAACATACATACATTCCAACTATACTCAAAACACGAAGATCATTCGTTTCCACATGGTCTCTGGAGAGTACTCTGGCAGCGCTGTCACGAGACAGCGATGGACAATGTAGTAGCGCTTGGTCCGACCAAAATTTAGAAAGCGTTTAAGCCTAAAAGCAGACCACACTGATGCTAAATAATAGAATCTAGAGTAGAAGAAAAAAAACAAAAAAAAACTAAAAATAAAAAACAAAACCATTGCAGTAACTTAAAGAGTGAAAATAGCATATAGAAACATATGGATGAAGTTGTTTGAATTAAATAAAGTTTAAATTATAAAATTAAATAAAAATACCAAAGTTTATTGTTAAGTTAAATTGGGATCAAGAATGAGTGGCGAGTTACTCAATATCAGATGTGAACATTAATCTAATGCTAAACCTTCAAGCTACGTTCCAGCACCTCCAGCGAAAGTACTTTCGGCGTGGGAATTGGATAGTGGTAAGTGTGTTAAGCTTTTATGGCCCTTTTCAGCTATTTGTTTTGGTTTCCATTTGCCTCGCTTTGCCTGTCCCAATCACTGATAAGCAGACGCATTGCCTAAGCAGCGATCGACTGCTGATCTAGCCATGGATATAAACCCATAATTAAAATGAAAATAAATGTGTTTGTGGTTGGCAAAATCGCTATTATTGATTTGGCATTGCTGGTACGTTATTAAATTTTTGTACTTGTTGAAAAGAAAACACTAGTACAAAGAAGAAGTATGATTAACTACTTAAACTCTGTTTGCCTTACTTCCATATCACATTCTTAAGCATTTGAAACTATTACATATTCTTGCCTAAATAATACCTACAAATAATACGATTGAAGTTCTATACCCTCATTATTTACATAGGCCAGTTTATCTACATGCCGAGCCAAATTATTTACATACACTATCTACATTTATTTACTTATATTATCTACATTTTACATATCACTTTTAATGTTAATTTTTGAGCTATTCTTTTTATTGTAATTTTTGAATAATTCGCTGGATAAAAATTTTGTTTTCAGTTTGAGTCATGAAAGTAGAAAATAGTTTAAATATCGTTAAAATTGTGAATAAATATTAGAACCTTGAAGATGAACTAAAGTGTCTGTTTTTTGGAAGCCATGCCTCGCCCTAGTAAACCAATGTGGTGATCGTTTCTGGATAATAAAGGGGTCGTTCTTTTTCACATCATGCAACTTGACGACCATGGTGTTGGGTGGGGATAGCTAGCGACGCATAACACTTGAACGCGCTAGCCAACACATCCGGAGATGTCATCCAGAACTTTCCCTTCAACTTTCTCTGGCTATTGACATTGATTTACTGTTGAATATGAGATTCGGAAATCTTAACATTCATTTTGCCAACCCATCTAAGCTCTAAAATTCAGAGCAGAACTCCATTAGAATTTTAGATATAGACCCCCACCCACAAAATTTGGTTCTATAAATCACCGCTTTGACCCTTAAGTAAGCGCAAGTCACAGTTTACTACAACAATTACAACGATGAATAACAAAACATTAACCTTTACCTTTTTACGAGGACTAGTAAACTCTATCATTAATTTGAAATGGTTTTGACTCCAGTGTAGTGTTCCTCAACCATAGCCCCAGGAAGACGTTCACACTCAACTATTTACACCGAATGCTTGCCGAAGTCAGAGAGAGACAGTCACATTTACCTTGGGGAACTCTGCTCCAGTGGCTTACGCGAAAGAGTAAGCACGCGGTTTCGAGCTTCCAGTTTTTGGAAATGTAAAAGGGACCTATACAGTTGAAAAAGCTTTTTGAGGACAACTTATGAATTTCATAGCTGGCGCCATTAGCTGAAGAAGGTGACCGATTGTGTCCTAGTTCTACACATAAAGCACAAAACCACAAATCTTCCAATTTGCCATCGTTACAATATTTATTCACACATTTCTTATTCTTAATGTCAATTTACTTGTCACGCTTCCTCCAGCCTTCTGATTGAAACCACAATTTGCCTTAAGTAAACAACAAAGGGATATAAATGCAATTACCTTGAATAAGCAAGACCAAACAACATGTCCACTTAATTACAAATGGCAGCAGATTTTTAAACAAAGATAAGTGCTTCGTGGGGATAATGGGAAAAGTGTAATAATGTTCACGCAATTGATGGCCAACGGAGTGAATCTAGGCAACTAACTCCTTTGCGGCTGACGATGCCAGCTGCTGCTGCTGCTGTATCGAGTACTAAATTTAGCTCTTAACGCGCTGACGGACAATTGAATTTTGTTCCACTGACAGGTGCTGCTGCAGATGGCGCTCTCCCCATTATGTTCCCGCTATGCTTCGGAAATTGGTATTCCACTTTTGCGTTTTAATTAAAACGTAATTTCCAACGTCAGAGCTGCACTTTCTTAACAGACTCTGACGGACGTTAGTGGCCTGCCATTGAAAGGCGGCCCGGCAGCTTCTCTTCTGCAGTTTGCCAAGCAATTTGCAAATTGATATCCTTTTTTTTTTGCACAGAAATAAAGAATCTATGTGGTTTGGCATAGATTATGTGTTAATTTTGTAGAAACTCATTTTGCACATTAATTCTCTAGAGCACGCACACATTTGGTTTTGGGACCAGCTGCACAGTGGCACATGAATTTTTGTTTAATATTAGGATTATTCTCATGGCTTGGTCATTTGGCAGTTGCTTAACTATATGGGCAAAGTCTACTGATAATAGAATAAAGCTGTGTGGAAGACCTTCTCTGTGGCGTGGTGTTGGCTTAAATTTATGACATTACTTAACATATATGGGCATTTCCACCAAAAGGTCCAACAAAATCAAAAAATTAAAAGTGCTTAAAAACACTCTGTTTTCTCAAATTTTCAAGGGTAAACAATTAAATTGAACTAACGTAAGCCAATCTTACATTTAATCATATCCCACTTCGAAATACTCGGATTCACAGCTGCGCTAACGCGAATTTTCTAATTTGGACATAAATATTGCACATTTTTTTTTATAAAAGTGCCTATAGACTGCACTTTCTTTTGCTATCTAAAATCTTTCTGAGTGTACAAAGGGTTATAAAAAATGCATAAAAAACCATGAGAAACTATGTGATTGCAATTAATCGTAAGTTTTTGCTTCACATTATACAGAAACCTTATAAATAAAATGATGGAAAAAAGTGTCGCGTTCGCAATGTCACGTATCGAATCATATTTTATTTTGAAATAAACAAAATTAAGAAAAGTTTTCGATCAAATGAATTCTAAAATACAGATAAATTATTCAACAACATTTTAAAATTAGTCGCACTAAATGGTTTTGGCAGATCTCGCTGAGGTTTGCTTTTATATTGCTGGCCAAAAACACCACTTCCATTTTTTGTCGCGTGCGAATCGCTTTTTGATTGGCTTTATCTTGGAACCAGCCCTAGGTGTGCTCTTCTTTTTTCCTACTAAATAAAGTGCTTCGAATGTGCTATAAGTTAAAGTAACAAAAGAAAAGAAAATTATTTTAATTTGACTTCTATTCCACTTTAAATGCGTACGACTGTCGCGTTTGACATCATGGAAATACCCATATACAACTTTTTATAAAAACTATTAAAAAATGTTCCATAACCACAGCGGCAGTTTCTTAACATCTGAAGTGTGAATTGGTATGTGAACCATTTTGAATACAGGGAGAATATATATATTGAAGACGATCGAACTTGAAGAAATTGGTTTTCGTTCTTGAATTGTTAAGAATTTTTTACTTTAAATGGAGCTATAAAAGTTTTCGATTCTAATTTTACATTCGAATTTTACAGGTTTTGATATATGTATGGTTATATGAAAACATTAGCTCACGGATCCAGAATTTTCATTCTTCACGTACTTTGGCCTCAAAAATTACGAGTTGAATGCTAAGAACAAGAATTTGAATTCTTAACGTACTGTTGACATCGAACATTTTTAAAATTTTTTAAAAATTCCGACAATTATACTTGAATTAAGAATTCTCATGATTTGGATTTCGAAAATTTTTTGTGAGTTCCATAATATTCTCGAAAAAATTGCGAATATTCTTGCTCAAGAAACATCTTCCTTCGTACCTTTAACTGCAAAAATTCTAGCAATTCTTTACATTTTATGAGTTTCATACTTGGATCTAGGAATCAAAAAAATGTTCAAGACAGGAACAATTGAGAATTTCATAAATGAATCTCAACTTACATCTCCATTGGTATTGAATCCAAAATGAGAATATTTTGTAAATTCCCGAAAAATTGCGAATTTCCTACAAGGATTAAAAATATTTATTCCTATCGTGCTTTTGACTTCGAAACTTTTTTACATGTTATGAGTTTACTTGGATCCAAAACTACAAAAAATTTTTCATTCTGGAAAAATTGCGAATTTTATACTTGAATCAAGAGTTTTCATTCTTAACTTACTATAAACACAGAAAATTCTTGAAATTGTCTACATGTTACTTAAATCAAGAATTCAACAATTTTTTATATTACGAAAAATTTGCGAAATTTATACGTGAATGAAGAATTTTTATTCTTTACTTACTTTCAATATTGAAAAGTCTTGAAATTCTGCAAAAATTGCTAATTTCATATTTGAATGAAAATTTTATTTCCTGCCTCATTTTTGACATCAGAAACTTGAAATTTATATTTAATACTTGGATCAATAATTTTCGTTCTTTCCATATTGCTGACAACGGTAATTTTTCAAATTTTTCAGTGATTGCGAGTTTTATATTTAAATCAAGAATTTTCATTCTTAAATTATATTTGACTTACAAAATTCCTGAATTTATTGAAAACCTGGGAATTTGATACTAGGATCAAAAACGTTAATTTTACCCTAATTTGGACTTCGAAAATTCTAGGAAATCTTTTCTTACACAGAAAACATTAAACAATATTTCAATTCCAATTTAAATTTCAAAAATTAAAATTTTTTTTAACTTTTGACAACGAAAATTGTGGAAATTTTCCAGAAACTGTCAACTTTATGTTTGGATCGAGAACTTGCATTCTTATTGTACCTTTCACTTCAAAAATTCTGAAATTCTCTACATATTACACAGAGAAACAAAAAATGCAAAAGCTACAAAAAAGCTCATTTCTAAGAGAACTGAGAAAGCCACACGCCACGTGTTGAAATGATAAAGCTACACGCGACCTGTTGAAGAGCTACACGAAACGTGGAGGATTTTAATATCTAAACGCGGCGTGCAGAAAAGCCACACGCCACGTCTAGAAGTGAAAAAGCTACACGCGACGTGATGAAAAGCTACACGAAACGTTATGGGTTGAAAATCCTACATTTTCGTGTGGCTTTTTTTCTCTGTGTATAAATTCCATCCATGGATCAAGAGTTCGAAATTTTTAAAATTCTCGGACAATTGAGAATTTTATACGAGAATTAAGATTTTTCATTTTTATCTACTGTTAACATCTAAACCCCATATACACATCTAAAAATCTTGAAATTCTTTACATTTTATAGAGTTCCATGCTTGGATCAAGAATTCGATAATGTTTTAAGTTCTCCAAAAACTTGGAATATAATATATATACATATATGGAATAAACAATGTACATATATTCTTGGTCAGGTCGACGAGCTGAGTCGATTGAGCTTTGTCCGCCCCTTTGTCTGTTCGTCTGTCCTTCTGTCTGTTCGTCTGTCCTTCCGTCCGTTTGTTTGTCAGTTTCTACGCAAACTAGTCCCTCAGTTTAAAAGCTATCGAGCTGAAACTTTACAAAGAGTCTTCTTTTTACTGCGCGCTGCTAATATGGCGGAACCGACCGGATCAGTTGACTTCATCTAATAGCTGCCATAGGAACCATCGGTCGAAAAATGGGTCTTAGTGAGAAAAACTTTTTTGCTTTAAATTTTATCGTTCTTAATATCGCCGATTGTAAATTTGATATGTTTTCATTTCAACACCGTCTTCTAATAAATCAGATGACTAACAGTCAAAAATGGGTTTCAGTTAGACTAATTTTTGATTTTAGTGCTCAAAACAGCATTTGCAAGGTTATGAAAACTTCGGCACAGTTGAACTCAGGCCTTGGCCTTCTCGTTCCTTATCTTTTATGCCAAATTAAATATTTTTTCAACCCACTGTTCCCACTCATCATGGAGCGTAGCCAAAAATAATCAGCAGGCAAACAGGCAAATGGTCTTCACTCCCACACAGATAAACGTCTATACTTTTATCCATAAATTTGGCCACTTTGCATTTGGTTCGTCTCTTTCTTCCAACAGCTTAGCAAATATTTTTGCCATGTGAAAAATGCCGAAACATTTGTCCATTTTTATACACAAGAAAAAAATAAAAACCGAAGACCTAAGCGAAAAATGTAAAACTTTAGACTGGCTGACCCTTTTCTGACAACGCAGCCGTTGCCCTTTGGGGATTATGATGGGCGGAGTCGGTGGCGAGATGAAGAGAAATTGAAACGAGTTACCCACACCATTTTGCAGCTTTTTGCCAATTTATTCAAATGCCTGGCAAAGTGCTAAATAAACAAGACGCAGAGTTCTTATTGGGGGTATGTCTGTTTTATACCCTGTATGAACTTTTAAAGAGGTATGAAGAGGTTAAAGAGGTTACAATATATAGACGAATCAAGAGGGTATACTGTAGTCGTTCTCGACCGCCTGAGCAGCAGCAAAAAGAAGCAAAAAAAAAACTTTTAAAAATTATGGCCTACTTATTTCGTCTTACCTTGTATGGGCACATAAATATTTAGATAAAGACAATCCTCTGATTGATTCTGCAGATATGGCAAGAGTCGCTTTAGATACTCCAGCCTGCCCTTGGGCATGCGCTCCAGTGCTGCGGTCTCATTGTAGATGTCCGGCAAACGTTGTGGACAAACCGGACTGAATCTGCAACAAAAAAAGAGAGAAAAGAAAATTGTCAAAAGACGCAAACTTTTTCGCTTCTCATAATGAGCAAAAAAAAAAAAAAGGTTTCCCAAAAAACTTTTGTTAAATAGGCTTATTTTTATGCTTGGCCTCGAATGTCGTTATAAACAGATTAATTTGCTTGAAATTGTGTAATCTTTTGGGCGTAAGTCAAAGTCAACTTTCTGATTGTCTTTTGGACCCATAAGAACTTTTTGATTTGAAAGTAGAAAAAAAGTTGAAGCCAGAATTTAGGTAGGCCCTTTGCTGCTGGCTGTTGGTAAATTGGTTTTCGATTTTGCTTTTGGCCTGTTGCTCACTTATGACGGACTTGAACTGGTATTCGTCCTATTTGTTTTTAATCTGCCTGAGTGTGAGTGTGTGCGTGTGTGTGTGTATGTGGGTGACAAACATGAATCCTAAGTAGCCAACTTCACACTCACCTACAAAAAAGAGCCCCTGCAGAAAATTGAAGATGCACAGGAGGAGATTTGAAAGGGATTCAAATTGCTTTGGCCTTAAATGTGTGTTTTCTGATTTGATTGGAAATTTGCTTTATTGCAGCATGACAAATTGATGGACATTTACAGTGTAAATTATGAAATTTTCTTAAATCCTCTTCTTTTCATTACCCTTAAACCAACTGAAAATACTTTGCTTCATTGCCATTTCGTGGGCAACTCATTAACTGCCCATTGCCATCAAATATTGTCATAAAGCGAAAATCAATGGGAACATTAAAAAATGTATTCCTTTTGGGTTGGCACATATCTCGCTGTCCGTTATTATTATTATTATTATTATTATTATGGGAGAGCGAACGGCATTAACATTAATGACATTGCCAAAAGAGAATTTATTTTATTTAATTTCCTTAACTTTATTTCGCTGTGCCCTTTCGGTTTTTGGTTTATTTAATTTCAGTTTATTACATTTCAAACGCCTCACAGCGACCCGCAGTGAGGCTCCGTTTTAATGGACGCTTGTGGTGGCCCCACTGCGATTGCCATAATAATCATTAATTTTATGACAAAACAATAAGGCAGGTAATAAAAGTTTCATTTTCGCATGGTATTTGGGTTCAGCTTAATGGGGCAAACAGAAAGAATCTGCGGACAGGATAATGGTGACAATCGCGCGTCCAGCTTGTGGCGAATATTAAAAATAATGAAAGTGAAAAGTTTTTATGGCAGCCAAAGATAGTCCGACAGCCAATGTCAGCAAAGTGTCCGGCAGGTGATGCGCCCCTCCAGCAGCAAGGTTATAAAGGCCACATTTTGCATTTTTAATGTGCCCTCCTGGCCAACGGAATGTGTACACTGTACACAATTCAAGTGCCAGGCGATCTTGTTTATGCCACTTTCCCTAAAGCGCTGAACGGTCTGCAGATAAGAATGTTTGAGTGAAGGAGTTGAGAGCGAAGTTGAGCCAATAAAACGGTTGAGACTAGTTACGTTGGCTGTAAAAAGTTGATAATTACTTGGCCCGTTTTCAGTGTGGATTATTGCTACAATTGGTGCAATTGTAGCTTGCCTTAAGGCTGTGTTAAGGAAAATTTAAAAATGACGCTGAAATAAAGTTTTTCAGCTGCCGGGGTCGAACTTGACCAAATTGAAACAAATATGTATGTACATCTATCTTCTCTACTTATAAACATCTAGGCCAGACAGACTGATTACACTAGGCAAAAGGGTTCAGTATATTAAAGGGTTGGGGTGATTCTAAATGATTTCCGTGTGCTGAACACGAATCTGTTTTCAAAAATAGTCCATCACGTCGAGATTTTTAGTAATTTGTGCTTTAAGTTGTAAAAAGAGCCAATTCTGACCATTTTTAGACGCGTTACTTTTTTTTTTTTTGAAATATTTTGAAATAATCGTTAATTACTATTTCTTAACTTTAAAATAAACTATCCCAAAGAATTGTACGTTTTTTTTAAGCGAAGATAAACCATTTTGAAAACATAGTCTCGATTATAATAAAAAACTAAAACTGTCTACTGCACAAACGTATGCCTTGCAGATACAGTACAGCCGGCTAGTATTTTGTCTAGAATTTCAATGAAAATTTTCAACCAAACCCATTGCTTACATTGGGGCAGTCAAAAATCAGAAAAAATCGTAGAGTTGTTTGGGATAGTTTATTTTAAAGTTAAGGAGTAGTTCTTTCCGATATAATCAAAGAAAGTCCAAACGGAGGTATAGGTTCTCCACAAAACGCGTATAAAAAGAGTCAAATAAGGCATTTTTTGTTTCTTTAAGCTCAAATTACTTAAATCTTTCTGAAAACAGTTTCGTTTTCAGCACACGAAAATTATCTAGAATCACCACCGATCCTTCAATATACTGGAAAAAGTCTAATTTTGTTGCCTTGTGCTATAATCATATTGATAATTATCAACCCACAACTATTACCGCTTACCCTAGAGGTCTAAGATTTGGCATAGACCTTAGTTTAGTTATTAGTTATGCAGGCGCGCACTTTGAAAGAAAATCTGGAAAATTTGACCGCGAAGTGCCATAAAAAGAGGCTAGTAGATGTGAGATAAAAAGAGACGGCAAAGCATTTATTTGTCTTTGCTTGTTTATTGCCATTCGCTTCTAGCATTCACCATGTGGTGGATAAACGCTCTTGATAAGAGCGCGAGAGAGAGTGAGGGAGTGAGCGGGAGAGGGGGAGCGTGAGAGTGCACGGCACACACTCGCACAAATTAGGTATGCGTGAAGAGCAGAGTTCCCCAAACATAAACACTGGGGGCCGAACATACTCGCCAATTCACACCGAATGCTTGCCGAAGTCATGCTTAACACTCAGTGGTGTTAGAGAGGGACAGAGTCACATTTTCGCGCTATCTTCTTGGGGAAACCTGGTATAAAGTAGTGAGAGAGGGGTGGTGAAAGGGCAGTGAAGACGGTGATGTGGGGGGAACAGTGGTTTAACAATGACTAAACAGTGACTTAGCAGTGACTTAACATTGGGGGAGTACGGACGGAACAGTGGGGAACAGTGGAAGAGGTTTGTAAGTGTGGTGAGTGCGGGGGAAGAAGGGGGAACATTGAAGACCAAATTTGAATTGTATACTAATTGAAGAGTGGCTACCATGAGGTCAAGTTGTGAATATAGTGCCTTCCATGAGACACACCCTTTTTTGTTTTGATTCATTTATTGGTTCAACGCGACGGGACTTATGTAAATCGAAGTTTCATCAAAAAACTCCTCTCTATACCTCTTTTCAGCTTTCACTTGACGGGAAGGGACTAATATATAATTCTGGAGGCTAGAAAATTCGTTGGGGTCGCTTAGGACGGGATGGGATACAATTTAACATAGGTAAAGGCCACTGCATTTACCACGCTGTGAACTTGAAACTGTAGTTAAAATACAATAATAAAAAGTATATCGAAAAAATCGATTTTTTGCTCGAAAACGCAATAAATTTCGTTTCCAAACGCCTAGGAAAAATATTTAAAAATTCAAAAAACTATTTTTTTTCTGCTTAAGAACCGCACTTCTGGGAAGAAAATAAGATATCGATAAACAAAATCTATAAATAAATACAGGAGCAATACAGTGGGCAAATGAGTGCTGAAAAATGTGGTATTTTTGAGATTTAAAAATAATAAAAAAATTTCATTTGCTTCAAATTTTGTTCTGTTCTGAAATTATTTTCTGATCTGGCTATTCACCCACTTCTAATATTGAACATAACAAACCAGAAAGAAATACTGTGTTATACTCTGTACCTGGAGAAGCAGCTGAAAGCAGCGCTGCTGAACAGTAGATGGCGCCACTTCTTACATTGAACAATGAGGGATTTTCAAAACTGACCAATAGATGACGCCGCTACTAAAAAGGCGGGCAAGGTAACTTTCTATTGTTCATAACTTGAGTATCGTTCATCCAATCTTTAACATTTCTTCCACAAACCGATCAATAATCTTGATTACTAAATATCTCTAGAAGGTACGAACCATCTAATTACAAAACTGTGGGTTATATAAGGTTTTTTCAAATTGCATTGGAAATAAACTTGTTCTGCCTGCAAGTATAAGAAGCTTATGCCCCATACATGTCAAACCACTATCTCATACCATCTCTGAAATCTGTGCCTTCATACAGATGGACAGACAGACGGACAGACGGACATGGCTATATCGACTCGGTTGTTGATGCTGATCAAGAATTTATATACTTTATAGGGTCGGAAATGATTCCTTCTTCCTGTTACATACTTTTTCGCAAACTTTATTAAGTTACTCTTAAGTACTCTGTGTACCTTAAGTACAGAGTATAAAAAGCCAACCATATTATTATCCAACAACACAATTGCTCAAATTTTTTAAAATCTTGGACGCGGACGAAATCGCGGCGCGTACAGCTGGTATATTATATAATTAATGCCAATTAAAATCAGCTGCCGGGGTCGGACTTAAGAGAAATAAACCACATATTTATACATATGTTCTACAAGTCAAAGTTTACATCTGGCTGGCTCAAGGTCTATGGTTGAGTATAATTCTATATAAACAACACAAATCAACAGATATTACTTACAACATTTGGAACATTTCTCCCATCTGCGGTTTTGTTTTGCAAAGTTTACATCTGGCTGGCTCAAGCTAGACCTGAACTTTGACTAAAATCAAAACAGGTCACTAAACCCCATATACATATATTCTACAAGTTTAGTGGAAGTCAATATAAGAATAAGTTCCTAAATTTTCTAACCAATCAAATACAAAACTTTACAGCTGCCGCGCTTCGACTTCCAGATACTCTTAGAGTTATGCATGAGTCGTTCTAATTCATTTAGACCGTAAAACAGGGGCCGGCAAAACACACATGCTCATTTTGGCGTTGCGTGCGTGTGTGTTTAGCCACTCGAGAGCACGCTCATTTGGCACTTATTTGTTGTTGCAAAAGAGTGCAGAATAAGCTCGTATACCAGAGTTCCCCAGCGATAGCCCCTGGGGCACGAACATACTCGCCAATTCACACCGAATGCTTGCCGAGGTCATTACTCACTGTGTGTTAGAGAGAGACACAGTCACATTTCCGCGCTCTCTGCTTGGGGAACCCTGTCGTATACTGTCGGTGTGTCGACGTCGCGACGCGTCGCTGCCGCTGAGCTGCCTCTGAGTGCTCTTGTATACACATTAGATAAGGATGCGCCGGACTCTGCCGTAAAATAAAGCTTAGATGGTATTAAGGTACATATATTGAAGTCGAAACTAATCAGTTACTACTTTTTGTAGTAAAAAGTAGAAAAGTATTATTGGATGTCGCATCTAGTAAAAGTACATTGAGAAAATCTAAAACAAAGATTAAGGTCTTGAAACGAGACGAAGCGGTGACAGAATTCGACAGAGGCGAGATAATCTTAACCCAAGATAATATTCTACATTTTTATCTTAATCCATCAATCTTGGATAAAGATCGTTTTTACTCGACTTTGAGATGAAACAATCTAATTTTTTCAATATGAAAACAAAAGACAAAAATAATTCTTATACTGCAAGTGGTTGCACCTTCCACTAGATACATAGAACGACGAGGTAGGGGTTCAACCGAAATTGTTTTTTTTTTGTTTTTTGTCTTTTTTTAACAAAATAAATCTATATATACATCATAAAATTTTTCAACTAAAGCCTTACAGAAAACTGTAGGATTGATAAGTTGCGATAAGATAAATCTTGTTTTTGGGAATTTTAAGCTCATTTCTTGATTTTCAATCTTGTTTTTATAAGATTGCAAGATTCTCGAAAATAAGGTTTTCAATCTTGATTTTAAATTGACTTCTTTTTCCTCGGTGTAGCGTTTTTGCTTAGCCATATTTTTATGTAGCTGAAACCCAACGCACCCAACGCACCCTTCAATTCCCATTTCTCACAAAGCAAAAAAGAAAACAAATTATACCCACTTCTAGGCCGCTCAAAGGCAGCAGCTGTTCCTGAGGCTTTGACAAGCCACGCGTGTCACCAACATCATCATCATCCACCCACACCTTTGGCTCCCCACACACCCTCTCCCTCACCGTGTTAATGTTGCTTTAATAAAAATGAAATAAATTTTCCAGCCACTTTGCACTTTTTTTCCCCCGTCTTCTTCTGCATTCCGCGTTTGGCGTAAGGATTATGAAATACAAGCGGATTAGCGATGACGACAGGCCAAAGACTCCTGGGCTACCTAACGCTTGGCCTGGCCCTGGTTCAGGCTCAGGTTTCCGCTCTGGCTCATAAAACGAAGTGTAAAAATCGCAATAAACTGCCGAGTTTTGTGCATGACGCCAAGGCTTTTAATAAAAGAGCGAGAAGGGGGAGGGGGGAAAGAAAGAAGATGCAAAGTGGAAAACTCAGCTTAACGATTTTCCTAATAAAAAAGCGCATTAATGAATAGGAAGGAGGGCCGGGCCTTGCGGAAAGTGCGTGCACTTGAGAGGTAAATGAAGAAAGCTCCTTCCATCATTAAAAAAAAAAGGTAATTCCAATTTAAAACTCATGAATTGTGGTGAGCTCGTGAGCTGAGCTAGGCGACTGACGAAAATGTTAAACCGTTAGTATGTTTAGAACAACCAAAATTGAAAAAAAATTTTTGTTTTAAGCTCACATTAATATTTCTTAAACACTCAAATCATTTTGTCACAATATAAAATTGTTTATGCCATAAGTCTAAAACATTTTGCAATTTTTTATAAAGTATATTTTGTTTTTGTTCAATGTTGAATACTTAGTTATTAGTTCACTAAAAGCTTTTTGATATATGACGAAAATTTTAACATTTTTCCATTCAACTTTGCCTAGTCTTGAAATCGAACTCGCGTCTCAGCGAAGTTTACACACTCGCAAACTAGTTTGTCGAAAATGTTGAAAGTTAAACAAAATTAGTTTGTTTTGGCATATTGGCAAGTTGAAGTATCTCTTTGGCAAACTATTATCGAATTTTGTAGAGTTTGTTGCTGCAAGGCAAATGCCAGAACAAACTAGGTAAAATTTGCGCTGCTTTTCTGAATGTTTTCAGTTAAGTAAATATTAATATTTCATTTTAAATTGACAACATGTGAATTGTTTGTTGAGAACATTTGTTGAATGGATTGACATATTGCCTGGCATTTGTAATAGAAATATCCAAGCGCTGACATCGAATACAGAACAGATATAACAAGTTCAACAGATTAGCTGAATCGGAGGTACCGAAGTTGAACTGGTTGTACACTTCCAAAAAACTAAAGCAGCTTATGAAATACTACTATATCAGCAGTTCGAACATGTGCCTCATACCTGTCCATAGTCCATCGTAATGCCGTTTCTCCTATGCGATTTCTCAAACTCGAAACTCCATTTTGTTGTCAACACGAAATCCGTAAAAAAGAATGGCTGAGTAGAACGAAAGATTATACAATCAATACTAATCTACACTTTGAACGAAATTCCAAGGATCATATCAATTCTGGTCGACAGTCAGGCTGTTATTCAGGCCCTGTCATCAAACGCCACAAAAAGCAACCTAGTCCGCAGAGCGGTGACAATCTTGAACCAAATCCATCAACACTCCATCAATCTTGTCTGGATACCTGGCCAAGCTGGCATACCAGGCAATGAGGGAGCGGACAAGTGCGCAAGGACTGTTTCAGCGGTGCCAACGACACATGCGGTAACGTACATACAAAGACCCCTACAGGACATCATAACAGAAGTACATCGGAAATCCAGAACTAGGACGGAATGCTATTAATGCTTACATTTTCCCTTCAAATTTGTGCTAGAATTAAGTCAGTTGATGGAAACCAAACAAAAAAATAGAGGAAAGCTAATTTCGGCTCGACCGAAGTTTATATACCCTTGTAGCTTCTTTAATTTATATAAATTAAGGTTTAAAATGTTTTTCGTCGAACATTCTTAGCTGAGTTATTTTCCAAACTCTGCAATAGATGGCGCCACTACTTTGACCATTTGCTTGCCAGTTTTTATATGGCAGCTATACGATATATTCATCAGATTTAGATTAAACTCGTCGAAATAAAGCTTAACTCAAAAACTCCAAAAAAAGCTTAAAGACGCAACCATTGAAAACAAAAAAGTTTTTCTCACTAGAACTACTTTTTGAACCGATTGTTCCTATGGCAGCTATATGCTATAGTCATCCGATGTGAATCAAACTTGGTAGAATTGTGTGGTAGCATCTAGTATTGATCAGTAACAAGTTTAAGAGCGATAGCATTGAAAACAAAAAAGTTTTTCCTACTAAGACTTTTTCTCTGAACTAACTTTTGTATGGCAGCTATACTATATAGTTGTCCGATTTTCATCAAACTTGGTGGAATTATGTAAAATCATAGAATACTGAAAAATGCGTAGTTTGGGCACGTTTGCATTGAAAACAAAAAAGTTTTTCTCACTAAAACTAGTTTTTTGACCGATTGTTCCTATGGCAGCTGTATGCTATAGTCATCCGATCCGGCCGGTTCCGACAAATGTGCAGCGTATTTGTACCAAAAGGCTTCGTGCAAAGTTTGGTTAAGATAGCTTTGAAACTGACGGAGGAGATAGCATAGAAACAGACGGACGGACGGACAGACGGACAAGGCTATATCAACTCAGCTCGTCATGCTGTTCAAGAATATATATATACTTTATGTGGTCGGAGATGCTTCCTTCTATGCGTTACAAACATCTGGACAATTTTAATATACCCTCTACAAGGGTATAAAATCCTTAGTTTGGGTAATTTCGTTTTGTTTTCTTGCATTTCTGCAGGCAGCGTTTTAGGCCAGATCTAGCAGAAACTTTCTTTTTGAGCGGATTTCGTTTTGCCGAATAATATTTAAACATGTGATCAGAGCCGGCCAGCCGAAAGCCTATTTTTTAGGGATGTCGAAAATATTATCGATTGCCCAAAATGACAAATATCATTATATCGCATATTTTGCCGAGGCGATATATTGGAAATCGAATATTTTTTGGTGATAGTTTTTGGTGATATTTTTGTTTTAGCATTCGCTCACACTGTTGCGAATAACTGTTTCTTGTGCTTTGGACATGTAATGCAAAATGGTTAAAAGTGATTTTATTAAAGTTGATGCACAGAAATCGCAGTGCAAACTGTGCAATAAAGTTGTTGGCAACTCAACAAATATAAAGGCACACTTAAATGCAAAGCATAGAAATGCTTGGCTGAAATATAGCTCATCTTTAGAAACGGTAAATGTTAGGCCATCCGCACACGGCTCGTATCGTCATCGTAGCAATTTCACGAACAAAAGGCCTAAAATTTTGATGACGCTCTGATGTCGCTCACTGGACTTGGAAGAAAGAACGACATGCTTGCAGCATGACGATTATCGTATCGAATGTTGTTCTTCCTTTTAACAATAGTGTGCGACATCAAATCGACATCAAATTTTAGACCTTTTGTACGTATAAATATGTATGTATAAATGATATTGACTTCTTGGAATTTATGGGAATTTTTATTTAACGTTGTTTACGCTGAAACGGGACCCTCTTAAGTTCTGGATGGAAGAGAAAATCGCATGCCCACTGCTTTTTGACTTGGCTTTGTCATATCTTATTATTCCGAAACTACGTGCCATTGAAACGCTTGGTTTTCTCTATAAAATGTGTGGTTTCTGACACCAGAAGCCGAATGACCGATGAGCACATAACTCAACGGGTCTTCCTAAAATCTTTGTCTAACGATTATTGGTAAAATTAGTAGGTCTTTTACCCAGAAAAAAGAATTTCCATAAATTTTAGGAAACTAGATTTTATTACCTAAAATGTGATTTTCAGGCAATCATTTCCTAAAATATAGAGCATTTTTCCTAAACAAGCTTGTTTTAGAACTAAATTTTTAAGGAATCCTTTGCCTTAAAATTATGCCATTTTCCTAGACTTAAGCTGCCTTTACACTCGTCATACATCTCTAAAGAGACTCTTTGACGATAGTGTAATAGCAATGCAAATAACTCTAAATATTTGGAAAATGTTGATTTTTTTGATGTAATTTGACAGGTTCAATTCGATAAGAGATTCTCTTTAGAGAAGTTTGCCAACCTACTATTTAGAGATATATGAAAAGTGAAAAGGCAGCTTTTGTATTATTTTTCCTTATATGGGTAATTATTTCAGAAGTGGGCAACTATTTTTTTTCATGGTCTCCAAACATTTGAATTTGACATGAATAACAGTAGATTTCCACGATTTTTAATATTTTGTTCAAAATTTTCCCATTGTGGGATGCAAAGACATAGCGATAGTTTTTTTTTGTTAAAGTTCCTTATAGCTAAATAGTTGATGGGTCAAAAAAAAATTTTAAAAAATTCCTAAAAATATTGTTTTTCCTTTACTTTGTGATAAAAATATTTGCGATAGTTGAACTGGAGGAAGAAACCGCCGAAAAAAAATTAAATCGCATTTTGTGGAAAAACGGCCATTTTGAGATTCACTTGAGATTCACTTGCAAAGAATGAAATAAAAATTATATTTTAAACATGCTTCAACCGTTTTTATATGTTTGAAAAAATTCTGGAAATATCTTTTCAATATTTTAAGTAAGTTTTAAAATTTGCCCGATGCAACGGATAGACATAGAAAAATTGAACAAATTAAACAGTTTAGTGGTTGAAGTGTGTGTTTTGGTGTCTGTTGTGGGGTTGGTGCTTATTACCTAAAAACGACGTTTAATAGTCTTACATTGCCTAAAATTTTAGGTCACATATTGCCTAAAAAGCTTATTTATTGACTAAAATGTTGGCCTTTCTCTTACCAAAAAAAGTCGTTTTATGGCCATACATTGCCTACAATTTTAGGTCATATATTACCTAAAAACCAAATGTATTGCCTAGAACACTTTAGGTAATAGAGGCCTGAAATGAAGTCCATATATTCCTTTGCTGTCATTTTAGGTAAAATGGAATTATATTTCTGGTAATTTTCAACAGATTTAGGTAATATTTTTTTCTGAGTGTACGTTTCGTAGATTTAACTGAATAAGTTTTTTTTATGCTTTGTAGTTCGAATGCTCTATTTTGAAAGATGATGAATTATTATTGTAATTATTATTGTAATAGAACTGTTCATTGTTAAGACCCCTGTTTTTATTGAAAAATATCAATAATATAGATTTTTTTTACACCAAAATATTAATATCGAAATGATACTTTTTCTATATCGATATAGATATTTTTGAAATATTCGACAACCCTATTTTTTTTCTATTTCGCTTTTTTGCTCAGTCACGACTCATGAGCACTCTATCTGTCTCTCTTTCTCAGTGATGAGCTCTTTCCGGCATTTTAAAAATAGCATCAGCCAACCCCTTTTATGTGTAGCTGTGGACATGTAGCTACTTTTCTCTGGTAAAATGCACCGGGTGGGACTAGTCGGGGAAACACTAATAATATCGAAATAACCATATTTTTGTTTAAAAAGACAATATATCATTATTGAACATTTTTCTGAGGCGATTTGTCAGATTGTAACGCTACTTTTGGGCAGGGTGTTGCTCGCCGGGGACAGGGGTTACAGAAATTTCTTTTCTTTTTTTTTGTAGTCGGTGGTTGCTGTACACGAATTCCCCTTGAGTCCTCCCACAAAGATCACTCGTGGCGAATCGAATCTTCAATGTATTTCTTTATTCAGGGGGTTAATCTTTTCCTGACTTGGCTCTAACTTATATTACTTCTTATTCGTAGCGGTTGGGAGCCGTGGGGGCTCGTGCTGTCCTCGACTGGGCTGGCTGTAAGAGTAAAATTAGCCCCAGAGGGGTTTCGGCGTTCGTTGGTCCACGTGACGATCTCCGCCGTCGGTGCGGAGTTTTCCAGGGGCTGGGTGCCCTGGGGTATCCTCGTGGTGTTGGGTGGCGGGCTTCCGATGGCACCGATGATGATGTAGAGGTGGTTAGGAGGGTGGTCCGGAGAAATGGGGCATTCTTCACGCGAGAATTATGATATTCCGTGAGCCGATTACGTGTATAGACAGATGTGGGCGTACTCTGAGCCACAAGATTGGGTATAAGGCGTATTCCCGGCGCGGATGAGGGTGTTCTGGGGCGTGGTGAGGGGCATGGACAGATGCAGGGCGCACTCTGAGCCAAGAGGTTGGACGCAAGGCACACTCCAGGCGGATCTATGATACTACGATAATGAATGGCTTACCCGCACGTTTTTAGCTCTGAACGAGAAGTAATGTATCTGAAGTTTATTAGGCGCCTTACTTGAAATTACAATGTCCGTTACCAGTTTCAATTTCATCAGTGGGATTCTTTATTTATATTTATACTATTTTTTATTTTGTGACATATTTTGTTGATATTTTCCGTCGATATTTTGGTTGGTTTGGGCCACAAAAAGTGAGATTTATTAAGTGCAATTTTTTCAATATTAGTTTGCTCCAAATTAGCTCATAGCAAGTTGTAGCCAATTCGAGGTCATCCTATGATTCCACTTACTTTTAACCACAAAGGAGGCTGGTCGAATATACAGTTGATCCAAAATACCTTTCAGTTCCCATCGACTGCAAGTCAGCATGACTGCTTGAGAGTTCCAAGCCAGCATAAGTGCCAAAATCGACAGCAAAACACAACGCCAAGTTGACCAGCCATGTTTGTGGAGTTGTATATTCATGTTTAAAGTTATGTGCATACATAATACGACCTCGAGCCAGCTTAAGCTTGCAAGTTCGAAATACACATCTTTCGTTAAACTAATAAAAATACATTTAGGGCCGATTTCACAACTACTCCCAAAAAAAACTGCAAATAGAGTAAATTGTATTTTGATTTGCGGCAGCGAACTTTTTTTTGGTCATAACTTGACCAAAAGATGGCGCTACTACTTGATTTTCAAAACTAACCAATAGATGGCGCCATTACTGTGACCATTTCAAAACTGACAATTAGATGGTGTCACTGCTCTAACTATTTCAAAACTGACCTTTGATTGGAACTGACTTGTGGTCATAACTTTAGTATTGTTCATCCGATCTTAATCATTTCTTCATCAATTCGATAAATTATGCGAATTACTCACTATTTCTAGAAGGTACGAACCATCTAGAATATGCACACTTTATAGAGACCGAAATGATTTCTTCTCCCTGTTACATACTTTTGCACAAACTTAATATACTCTTTGTACCTTTGGTACAGAGTACAAAAACTGAACCACATCCTTGAAACTCTGAACTACTTTCAAAATCGCTTCGGCATCCATACCAACTTCACTCTATCCTGCTTTCGTTGTGGGATCCTCAACCTGAACTACAGGCCGCACGTAAACTATATCATTACTGATCACTTTATAACTTTTCATGTTGCGTATCCGATCAGAACTGTCCGCTTATATTGTCTTGCTTATAGCTCGCATGTTTTTCATTTGACCGTTAACAAACATGGTGGGTCGATTAGGTGACAATAGGCTTGTCTTGGAGCGATTCTTTTAGCTTCCTTTTTCACGCTGTCACCTCTACTTCATGGCTTACCGCAAAACGTAAGGGTTTGGCACCCGCACACCGTGGGCAAAGTTGCCCAATCTGGCGGAACTAAAGCTAAATTTCACCTTCAAATTGCTCAACACCATCGATTACACAAGAGAGTGGGCAGGATTCATTAAGCTCATCGCCTCCATCGATTAAGAATACTTCAATAAGCTCAACAAAATGCAACACATCAGTGGACCACTGTGCAGCTGTATGTCCTTCTGTTGCTGCTGCATAAATTGCTGTGGCTTCTCTCAGCCACCTGACATGGTGAAGGTACACACACACTTTTTGCCTGCGCCTTTTTAAATGAAATTGCGAAAATTCATTTTAAATTGGATTTTATTTAATTTGACTGCGCAAGAAAGCTTTATGCGAGGGCGGGCGAGTTGGTGGTGGTTGGCGTCAGCCAATCTAATTTGTGTGCAGGTCGAGAGGATGACAACAGCCGGCTTCTGCTTCCGATGGCCGCAAGGTAAAATTAATCTATTTTACTTAACGTGGCCGCAATGTCGCATATAATTTTATGCCCTCCGCTCCCCCCCCCCCCCCCATCCTACTCCAACAACCATTACTTCGAGTGAATGCGTGTATTTTTCTGGTTGGCTGAGATTATGTTTTTGTTTGATGTATTTAAGCCAGACGCGGCAAGTGCTTTGAGGTGGCTGGTGTCCTGGCTACCATTTATTTACCGCAAAACGCAAAACGGTGCGTGCCCCTGTATCTGTTACCTGTGGTGACCAGGTCTGTCTCTGTGTGTGTCTGTCTGCATGCAGATTAGCCCTGGTACACACACACACACACACACACTATTCAAGTAGCTCTTGGGGTCCCTTGTACGCAGCTTTTGGCTTCTTTATGTTTTGTTTGTAAATTCCAAATTGCAAGTCTCCCGGCATTTGTGTGTGTGGCAGGAAGATTGTTTTGAATTTTGGCTAACCTTGTTTACTTTTTGTTCGCGTGATTTACATGCTGGGCATGCCTTTGGTCAGGGTCAAAAACTACAAATTGTTTATTTTGCTTTTTGGTCGACCAAAATTTTAAGATTTGTTTGTTTGCCGAAAATGATAAGCGATAAGCTGCAAGTGCGGAAAATGGCTTTTCCAGCAACATGTGCTAGAAATATTGAAAATATGCTGTTGGTTTTAGTTACAAACTAAACGTGGAAAGTAACAAAAATTTTATTAGTTGCTTATTTTTAATTGGCATTTGACTGAAGACTTTACGCAAGAATCGTAAAACTTCTTTTTACTTTCAAAAAGATTTATATAAATGAACACAGTTGTAAACACTGTTGGATAAAGTGTCATAGGAAATTCCACCACAAATATAGACAATATTAACATTAAACAGTATACAATTCTCTACAAAAAAAGTTGACCCTCCTGTTTAGAAATATCCTATAAACTTCTGCCTATATTTGGTGGCCTTCCTTTAGATATGAGATTAGAGAGGGCCAATGGAACCCTTTCATTAGGCCAAGCATTTCCCTTCTCTCTAGAGTCCATTTTCCGAAGTGAAGTACACGGTGCCCAACTAGTATTGCTACATCTTCTCTTTTATCCATGTTACATAGGGTTTATCAGCTTTTCGTTGTTCTATTCGGCATATAATTCAGTCTCAGTAGTTTCGATCTTGCACGATATTTCAGATTTTCTAAGAGAACTAGCTGGGTGCTTTACAAAAATCTATAATAAAGGTAATGTCCATGAGGAATTGCAAACTAGCATCCTATTCCCAGTTTTTAAAAAAGGAAACGCAAGTTTACCGGAGAACTATTAAGATATATCCTGAGATCCTAAGATGGGAGTACTGAATCAGCGGCTGACAGATTGGGTGAATGCAATGGATAAGATGAAAGAGTTACAGGCTGGTTCTAGAGCGAAATACTCAACAGTGGATAACAACTATAATCTGTCAGCAGCTGTGCAACTTAAGTTTAAGGAAAAGAGGAGGACAGATGCGTTCTTCGTAGACTTCAAAGTTGCTTTTGACAATGTCCCAAGAAATTTATTAAAGATGACAAACTTCTTGCAAGCGGTATTTACGGATACAAAAACGATTGTATGGAATGAAGAAGCAATGTCTTTGGAGTTGACCACCAAGGCAGGAAAAGACAGGGATGTCTGCTTTCACCTCTACTTTTTGCTTTATATGTAGTAGGAACTAAGAGACGGCACGCAACTCAAGAATATCACAACCTTAGGGTGTCGCTCTATGCTGATGACTAGACATTGGATTTTGCATATTTGCATATTTTGAACCGCATGTTTGATTTCAGTTCTGATTGCACACATCTTATTTTTATTGATCAATGATCCAAGCCAGCTAAAAACAACTTTGCATAAATTGCATATTTGCATAAAAAAATATGCAAAATATGAAAAAAAAAACCTTTGTTTTTATGAAATTACATAATGATTCTGTGCTAACCATTTTCTGATTTTGTTGCAAATCTGTTTCAACTTTTAAATCAACGTCACCAATTCAACTTGTAATCGATTAAAATGTTGAAAATAAAATATCTAAGGGATTTGCCATCAAACTGTTTCACAATACATATTTACATAGCAGGCACACTGCATGCGTTGCTGCATTCCCTTTAGAATTTTCAACACAATACGAAGAAGTGAAGCCAATGAAGACAATTGGCATCTATCAAATTTTCATAATAATCTAAACTGATTAAATTTTGTTAAAATTTCTCGAGTTTTTGGTTCGTATGATCTTCCCCTCCTATTTACCTGTCGATACACCCATCTTCGTGTCAATCTAAACTCATATAAGAATTTCGCAAATGTTAAAACTTCTTTCAAATTTCCAACTGTTAATATCTTCATGATAATCTGAAATAATCATAAAATTTTGTATATATCCGGATTTTTGGACTGCTTGATCTTGACCCGTCAATTTTCCTGTCTACATTATAATCTAACTTATGCAAAAGTTTTGTAAATTTCGCAACTTTTTGGACCGTAAAATTTAAACATTTACGCGTCCACAACTGCCATCTATCACATGTTAATCATTCCCAAAACTCATAAAATTTGGCAAATTTCGCGAAAAATCTAAACTCAAATAATAATTTGGAAAATTTCGCGTTTTTTTTTGGATAGTTCAGTCAACACTTCCTATATTTATCCGTCTCTATTGCCGTCTATCAAGTCTTCATTGTAATCTTTGGTCATATGAAAAATTGGCAAATTTCGCGATTCTTTTAACGGTTCGACTTACACCTCCGACTCCTACATCCGTCTACATTGCCATTGATAAAACCTTCATAATAATATTAGGTCATACGAAAAATTGCCTAATTTTGACCTGTTCAATCCACGCCTCTTATTTACCAACGCCTGCGCGCCTCGTAAATACTCAAAAGAAAATTTGACAAATTTCGCGGTTTTTGGTCTATGACTCTTATATACGCGTCTTCAATTGTCATCTATCCAAGCTTCATAGTTATCTTAGGTCCTTTTAAAAATTTTGCAAATTTCACGATATGCTTCACCACTTGATATACTCCTCCTATTCAACCGCCGGAAGGGTATACTTTATGATAATCTAAACTCAAATGAAAATTTTTGAAATTTCGCGATTTTCCTGACCATTTGTTCTACATCTCCTTTGTATACCCGTGTAATCTAGCCGTCCATAAAATCTTCATAAAAATCTGAAATTAATGAACAGTTTAGAAATTTCCAAATATTTTAGAACTTTCAAGGTACACCTGTCATTTGCTCGTTCTACAACTTCCATTTAACCGTCATATATGCCATCTATATATTTTAATAATAATCTAAGCTCAAGAATGAGAATTTTTTGTAAGTTTCACCATTTTTAGAAAAATGGGGATTGGCCAAATTCGAGGAAGTTGATAGGTTGCAAAATTTCATCATCAAGAAAATGTTCAGACTCGCGGACTGCACCCCAAATTATTGTATCAACTGTATACCGGAATTACTCCTGCTTACTCCTACACACAAAACCGAAAATCACGTTTTGTTGGGAGTGTCGAGATCTAATTTCGGATTTTTTGTATTTGAATCAAAAATGGTGAATTTAAAAACCGTTCGGTTTCAAAAAGACTGACCCATGTGCATCGTGTGTCACTTTGCCTTGCCTGCCGCTCGAACTCATTTTTTTCTCCATCGTCAATCTTCTGTAACAATACCATTTGCCATATTTCCAAAGTGTTGGCTGTCATTTGCATATTTACTTATGTTGTGGTCTCCTGCCATAATATCCCATTCGTGAAAAACCTATGATTGGTCTATGACAAGTTGTTCAACTATGATACTTGGAAGCCGTGCCGAGTCCATCAGTACAGTCCATTAAAGTACAACTGTATCGTGTATTGGAACAGTGTAGGTAGAAACGTTTCAATGTATATGACGTATTTCGGAATATTTAGAAGCAGGTAAAAGATGTTTTATTGTAGAAAAGAAGCAATCGTTCTACAACCTCGATTCGAAATCTCCAGACTGTGGCCGCTTAACACCTAATTGCCCTGGGATGTGTCTAGAAACAGTCTATATTTGGTGCTGTTGTTGACTTTCTTCTTCCCAAGCAGATGTTTGCAGGTGCTATTAATAGCGATTATACCAAATGTTTATTAAATGACAAATTGGAAGCAAGTAAGGCGCCTAGGTGTTTGTACACTCAGGGAAAATGGCATAGTAAAAACTTTAACAATCATATTTGATTTTACCATGCAATTTTTTTTTTAAATGCACTTTGATTCAACTAGAATCATATTTAATCAACTAATTTTCTTTGCACCATTTATACGAACTATTCGGGGAATTCGAACTTGACAATTACAAGTGGTCTGATGTTCTGAGGCAGATGGTAAATTCAATTCAATACAAGTAGTATCTTAGAAGGCTTTCGGCCAGCGCGCTCAATAGCGCAACCGGTAGAGAGGACATTCCAATCGAGTTCGAATCCCCGCAGAGTAAGTAAACATTTTTGAATACAATTTAATATATTTCGTTATTTTTCAGAGTCCAACTGGTGGTGGCTTCCTAATCTTGATTTCTAGTTTCTAGCAACACCACATTTGGCTATTCATCCGATTTGGCGTTTCTTCATCTTCCGCCAACAGCACCATGTTGCTGGCATACATGAGAACCTGATGCTTTGAGATCCAAACTCTACACCTCTGGGAAGATTCGCAACAATATCGTCTACATACAGTGAAAAGACTAGTAGACTTTTCAAGCATCCCTGCTTTACATCTTAGTTCGTTTCGAACCATTCGGATAGTTTAATTCCATCCCAGACAGTTGTTTTGTTCAGGCTTAAAGGCTTTATAATGGCAATGAAATTGGTCGATACTCCAGCATTACTTAGCTTTAGATAAAGACTGCGTCTGTCGATTGTAAAAAAGTAAAAATGTTCGCTTTTCGCCCAGGAACTGTTTGACGATGGACTTCAATGCAAAAATACTGTCTACAGTCAAGTAGCCCTCTCTAAATTCAGCTTGGTATTCCCCTAAAATATCGCGCGTCTTAACCTAGTTTGTTAGACGCTCTAACAGAACAGATGTAAACATCTTCATCATCGCATTTAGAAAATATTTTTTCTTTTTTCTTATCTTTCTTCCTCCATAACACTGTGACACATTTTTGAACTCAAAAAAGTTAATAGCGTTGAGACCAAAAAATTTTGAAAGGGTGTGATGGTAGTATAAAAATCCTGTCTTGGTTTGATCTGATTAGCTGCCCTTTTCTTTTTATTGCACTTTGAACATTTCAGCTTCAGAGTAGGACTAACGATTCCATATCTCGTAAACTATTTTGAATTTCGCTTTTAAATCTTTCACAAAGTTGTTGCTCTTGGCTTAGCCTACAAAACATTTCTTTGCAGCAAATCAAAAAAATTATATTTTCATACTCAAAATTACAAAAGTTATCAAAAAAATCCATGTTTTGACCACGTTTCTACAGTTTTTCAACTTCATCTTGAAACCCGTTTCAAATTTGGACAAGTAAAACAGCACAAAGTTGTAGCTTAGACCAAAATAAGCAAACCGTTAGAACGAACCAACTTTATTTAGTTACTCTTTCATATAGTTATAGGCCCAGAAGCATGTACAACTGTCATTTAAACTCGAAAAAACAAACATTTTCTGTAAAAAAGTAATAATATTTAACTTTAATATTTATAGTTTTTGAGTTATGTTTTCGTACTATTTTCTTAATTTAATACAAAACAATCGAAATTTTTGATTGTGTCGGTCAGTTGGTACCAAAAATTGAAATTTTGCGAGTTTTGGTTCCAATTCTACATGCTTAAGGGCTCGTAACTATACGAAGGACCAATCGAATGAAATTCGATTCAAAACATCGATTCAGTTTTCAAAACAAAGTTGAAAAATAATACAAAATGAGGGGAAAACATGATGATTTTAAGACATTTTTGTAATTTTAAGTATAAAGATGCGACTTTTTTGACTTGCTACTTAAGAATGTTTTGTAAGCCAAGCCAAGAGCAACAACTTCCTCTGAGACGTCAAAGCGAAATTCCAAATAGTTTATCAATCAGAAACTGAAAACTTTAAAGTGCAATAAAAAGAAAACGGCAGCCAACCAGACCAAACCCAGCGATGGTGTGTGTACTACCATCATAATCTTATAGAAATTTTTGGTCTCGACTCGATCAACTTTTTAGTGTTGCACAGTGTAATTAGCTGGTTCCATTTCGTTGCCTTTTTTATAAATTGGAAAAATGAAATTTCCGTTGATTATTCTTATAAGAGCCCAGAGAGCCTTGCAATCGCTCACCTTGTTCAATGCTACCTCTAGATGCCGATAGTATTCCGCCTGCGTTCGCTTGCGGACGGGGTTTATAAAGTGGCAATTAAAATTGTTGAAGCTCAAATGGAAGTTTAAAAAGAACACTTCTGGGTCCTGCCTCAAATTCTTAAACTATTGTGTAAAAATATATTAGATCTTACAGTCTGTCGTCGCTTTATTGGAATACTCATCTCGTTGACCAAATTTTCCCTTTGGCGCAGACGAAGTCAGCTTGGTCAATAGGATTTCCTGGCGTCCCAAAACACTAGTTGACCGGTTCAGGTCATTCTTAGAGCTACGTCAAGGTCTGCCATCTCAACTCAAAGAAATTGTCCTTTGAAAAACTAAGCTCCAATTTTTCAAATATATAAAATCCAAACTTTTTCTATTTCAGCTGGACAAAGAGTCCCAGCTGCATTGGAATCCTACCCTTGTCGACCTAATTTAAACAAAATACCTCAGAGCCTAAGTAAAACTTTAACCCTACCAACTTTTGGTACGTCAATTTAAATGCATTAAATCACTTTTAGTCACTTGAACTGAGATGGGTTCCCATTTCTGTTATATAAAATGATCAAAATCCCATTACTCAAGGGGCCCCACTTTTGGGGCCCACAATTGTCACCTCAATTAACTTGCTCATTATTGTGGAGTGTGACGCAGTCCAAAAGCCAAAATGGAAAAATAATAATAAAAAAGAGAAAAAAAATACACAACGTCAAAAAATGATAAAGGAAAATAAAGCCAAAGGTCAGCAAAGGCAAAATGTGGGCGAGTTTCTGCTTGAAATATTTCACAAATTAAATATTTACGCTGTCGCAACAGCAACAACAATAACAACAACAACAACCACTACAAGCGGCAGCATCTAATTTACAAACGCTCCCAAGTGGCAAATCATTATTCACAAAAAGATGCCAGCGGGATTCCCCGGTAGCCCCCGAAAAAAGGGTGCCTAATGGAAAAAGGCCACCGAAATCAGGGAAAAGCAAATAAAATATAATTTTTCAAGTTTAACGTTCCATGCGGATGGATGACAATGCTAAGGCACCTGCCGTTGCCGTTTGATGATACCCAGACACTGGCTGGCATTTCGTGGACACCTCAATTGTCATGACTGCCGCCAGATTCTGCCTCATCATCTTCACTTTAAGGCCTGAGCGAAGCTTTATTTGTCCGGCCAGCCCTTGTCGTTGACAGCAGGAGTCCAGCCAATAAACTGCTTGAGTAATGTTCCACCGATTTTTCGTCATGTCAGCGTAATAAAGTTGAGTATTGTTGTTGTTGTTGTTATTGTAGGCGGACAAGCGTTTACTTTCGGAGAGCAAAATGGATCATTAGCAGAATTTTTATGGCAGTTTAGGTTTTTTTTTAAAAAAAAGGTGGGTTGGGTGTGGTTTTTGAATTAACATTAACATTTGATAATGGGTTAAACAATACTTTTGACCACTTGAGGATAATAATAAGTTGCTCAAATGCGGCCGTCCTAATATCTGCCAATGAAGATGATATGGCTATTTGAACCCCATTTATCAGTTTATGCCCCAGTTACTGGTGGCAACAGAGATTTAAACGGATTTGAAACACTGTTTACACTTGGAAACTAACAAATATTCGGTTGATTTCGAAGAAAGAAAGAAATAATATTTTCTTTATAGGATACGGCTGATTTTTATGGTTTTTTTAACCAAAGATTCAAAAGGATTCTAGCGATAGATTAACAAGCTTAAGCAAATGATTGCATAAAGAAGTATAACAATCTTTGAGCACGCCACTAGGAATGTTGTCTGGCCCAGGGGAGTATGAGGACTTCAGTGATTTCAAATATGAAAGTAAGGAGCTTTCGGAAATTGAGGGGGCACATATCGAGTTGGAAGAAGAAATGCTATAAGGATAAGAAGTATTGGCAAAGCGGGCAGAGGAATAAGTTGTTTGGAAGAAATCCGCGACTAGGTCGACGACAAAAAATATTGCTGTGATTTGATTATCATTTGTGGAAGTCACTAAAACTCATTTATACTAATTGCGACTATTGACCAAGTCATACTTTCATCGATAAGAAAAGTGTACATGCATACATTCAAGGTTTTGACAGCAGCAGCAGACACATCGGCAGCATTTCAGCCAATGAGTTGAGTAAATTTAATCAACGAGCTTCAAAGGTCACATTTCTCTGCCTGGGCTTGCGAAACTTTTGATTACACCTCATTAACCCCGCTTTCTCTTCAGAACTTCAAATACAAATTGTTCCAGAATGCTGCCTGTGGGCTCTTTGTAATAAAGAATTGGTGGTAAGCATGCAAAAAAATGTTGCGCTTTGTTTGTGTAATAATTAATTTATGCATACATTAACACTTCCATACATACATTGGTGTCAGCCCTCTACTCGTTTGTGAATTCGAACGATCGGAATAGATAAAAGTTTTATTTTCCAAGAAGTTATTCTAAAACTTGCTTTAAGCTCTGAGCCCGCTTACGTCGGAGTAGACGCCAATATAGATGAACAAAAGCCATGTTTCCAGTACTCAGCTGAGAGTTGTTTCAAACGAAATCATTCGTCGATAGCAACCAAATCGATAACCACATGAAAAATTGTTATTGCTTCAGTTTATTCAGAACCACAAGAGCACCCCAGGTTAAGCCCGTTAATTCTTTGGAAGTCTACATATTGTGCAATTCACTCGGCAGTGATTTGTTAAAACATTGAGTTCTAATACCGATAACCTCAAATAGTGGGAACAAAATTGCTATAAATGCCCTTAACTATATAAGCTATTGAAAGTTATATTTACGACTATTTTCTGGTTTAAAATTTATAATGAATCCATTAAGAAATAAATTTGATGCAAAGACTTTAAGCGTAATTATGATACTATGATCAAATCGTATGTAATTGTATTTTATATTAAAATGTATATTTAACCGGTTTAAAGTATGAGTATGAGCTTTGGTTCACTGTCATCAAATACGTATGATGGAATAGTATATCTGTTTGCTGCCTTTTTAAGCGCCAGCTTTGAGCCAAAGAGTGTCTGAGATGACCAATTCACTCTTGATTCCATTCCTTCGATTCTGAATGTGGGCATCATTCCCATATCGGAAAATGACGTTTTGAAAGCAATCAATCACTTTGATGACTCATTGAGTGATGGAATTTTTGCTTTTCTTCTCAAGAATTGCATTGGCAAGCTCTGTGGGCCTCTCACTATGATTTTTTGTAAGTCCCTTGCACTTGGGCAATTTTTAAATAAATTGAAGTAAGCCTCAGTTATTCCTGTTCACAAAAAGGATTCAAAATGCGATATCTCTAATTATAGGCCACTTGCAAAACTTAGCAATATATCTAAGCTCTTTGAAAGTATAGTCTCAAAGCATTTTAATTTTCTTGTAAATTCTTACATAGATCCCAATCAGCATGGTTTTTTTTTGGCCGTTTTACGGTAACGAATCCAACAGTATTTAGCAATATTTGCACTTCTGCATTTGAAAATCTTTGTCAAGTCGATGCCTACACCTGGGAATCAAATCGAAAGCAGAACCGACCAAAACTCAGAACCAGAACCGGGACTGGAACCCACTTTTTAAATTTTTTTGTATACCGGTATTCGAGAACCCTTATTCTTGGCACCGAAAAGACCGATAAGAACCTTAACATTGTACCGGTACAGTTTCGGTTCTGAGCGTAACAACTAGATTGCACAGCGAGCACTTAATTTTGAGAAAATTTTCCTGACATTTTATTGGACCCACATTATAATGCCACAAAATTACCTGGCTAACAATTTTGGCGGATATTTATTTAAGAATTTTATGCATTTCTGTTTAAGTTCAACTAAGTGTGGAAATAAGCTCTGACACTTTATCTAAAAGTGAAAACGAAGTCCATTCATATTTCGCGCACTTGCAGCAATATTGTCATACCTCAAAATCATCGATTTGGTTTTCTATATACATTTTTTGCTTATAATCAATTCGAAATTATAACGTTTAAACAGTAAGCCGAAGGATCTGTAATGATATCGTCTGTAGGACAACTAAGATATGTCGCTCTTGTTGGATTATGAAAATTAACCTGTAAATTATATTAATATGAAAATTGTACACCATTTAGAACACAGTATGGCGAATATATCTGCACCATTAACTCAAAAGTCGTGACAGTCCTAAAGTAAGTGAACGATATGTTATTATATGAAAATAATTGGAACAATACAAATAGTTCAGCATTTTCACAAATCAGTTTAATGGCATTAATCAAGGTTTTCTGAGCTTAAATAGTTAACAAAATAATAAAGATGCAAGTCGACAAAGCTGTCGAAATTGTAGGAGCTATCAAAAGCTCTTCTTGCTGTTCCAACTACCAAAGTAAGCGTAAGCGATAAAAACAAATATAATTTTAATCATGTTATGAATACAAACTTGAAAATGTTTTATGAAAACAATCGAATACATCCGTATTTGTGTGTGTCTAGATGGCTTATCCACTTTGTCAGGTCTTAGGCTAAAGTTTTTTTTAAATTTTAACGGTTCATACCGGTAAGTACCGGTAAACATAAGTTTCGGTACGTACCAGAACCGGGACCGAAAAACTATTTGGTTTGATTCCCTGATCTACACAGATTTCTCTAAAACATTTGACAAAGTTTGTCATCATGCCCTTTTATCCAAGCTCTCTAAGCTTGGCTTCCATTCTTCTATCCTCAATTGGATTGAATCTTATCCTCATTAATGGCAAACGTTCTAGTACCCAAGTAGCAACATGTGTCCTCCCTCAAGGAAGTGAACTGCGTCCGTTGCTTTTTACGCTATTCATTAATGACATCGGTTGCCTAATTAATTCGCATTATTTAATGTGTGCTGATGATTTGAACACTTTTAGATTTATAAAAACCTTAGAGATTCTGAAGCCCTGCAATGTAATCTAAATTCTGTTACCGACTGGTGAGCGCGGAATTTACTGCCTCTTAAGGAGGAGCCTGCTTTAGAGGCTTCAAAAAATCGAATTTTGTTTTGCATAAATGTCTACCCAAACTATCCAAGAATGTGTCCCTTAAATATCAGAAGCAAATTCAAAATATTTTGAAAGTTACAGGAGAAATAGTGAGCAAGCGTCGAGCAGGTATACGAGCGGCCGGATCGCTCGGAGTGCCCGCGCTCCGCCTCTGGATCTTTTGTATGTATTGTACCTATTATAACTAAAGGAATAAGAGTATGTATTATAACGGTATATATTAGCTGCCTGCGTCGGCTTGAGCAAAGCTATATTTAGCATTTAAGTTCAGTTTTGATTTGTCTTTCGGCACGTGAACATCTGAAATCATGCAGAGCTATCCAAAAGTGCAAAAATCTTCAAGTGAACGGACTTAAGAGACACGGAAGCGCAGATTCCACGGCAATCAGTTCCATAATGTTTCGTCATCGGACAATGGAAAAGCTAATACTAGCCGTAGTGAAAAAAAGTTGGCGTCAGCAACTACGGACGATGTTATAATTTATCCATCTCATTGCTATCGGATAATCGAGGTTGTCTCTGTGTTTTTAGCAATTTCTGAGTTAGTTATTTGCAATTCGTGTAAGCAGAGAATAACATTTGCTGAAGGCGGCCATCGAGGTCTAGGATAGTCTGAAGGGCAACTCTATGGACCAGGAATCGCTGATTAGCATATTATTGCGGTAAGTTCAAGAATATTACGATTTTTTATGTACGAAAACTTTGACGTGCGATTTCTCGGTTTTTCCTTTTTACGATTTTTCCTAATTGGCGGGAAAGATAGGGAAAAAATTAAATGTCCTATCGAAACGAGACAAAATTTATTGTATTCGGGATTAAATTCTCTTCTAGCTGAACCTAAAAAACCTTAAGAAAGTTATGATTAACCCACTTTTTAAACAATCTGAAGTGAATTTTTTTTCCAAAAAAATTATTTTTTTTTTAATTTGCGAAAAATTTTTTGAATTCTCACTTTTTGTTCAATTTTCTTGGCTTAACTAGAAGCTATACTATTGAAAATAAAAAAATTTTTTGGGTATTTTTGTTTCAGATGGAAATTGCGACCTGCATCTTTCCCGCCGCACGACACATGCACACTCGAGGCGGCTCGGCGAAATGCTTGTACCAGGCATAATATGACATATATTATATTTTAATGAAAAAATTTAAGAAGACTGTTGAATTATATAATAATAAAACCTGAAAGTTTCATTTCAATCGAATATTTCTTTCCTTCCCAAATAAGTCCTCGGAAAAATCGATTTTTTGAAGCTTCTAAAGCAGGCTCCTCCCTTATCTTTTTTAAGTGTTTCTATGTAACATTTGAAAAACGCGAGCTGCCGATTCTAACCTCGTATTCCATTGCTCATCACGCTTTGAGTCGACAATTTGAAGCCTTGAATTTACGGGTGATGTTTGACCATAAATTTTAAGTTTTCTGGGCATCTTAATTAAATCCTTCCCAATGCTTGGCTTTGTAAAGCGCAGCTCTAAACAGTTTAATGATCCTTATACACGGCTGTCTGTACTTTGCCTTAGTGCGTTCTAGGATAGAATATGCTTCACTCATTTGGAACCCTTCCGCCGCTACCGTTCATGTGAACAGGCTGGAGCGTTTGCAGAAACTATTTATGAAATTTGCACTTGCCAATTAAAATTTTTCAGAACCTTTGCCATCGTATTTGAGTAGATGTCATATATATTTCTGCCCTTGAGGATAGATGGACAATTGCATTCTTAATATTTTTAAATGACATTATAGTCGGCAATATTAATAGTTCTATACTGCTGGGCAAAGTTCCATTTAATGTTCCGCCCAGGTCTTTACGAGCCATGGTTCCATTTAGAGTGGGGACTCATAGGGCCAACTATGCCCTTAATGATTCGATATCTAGAGCACTTCTCACATACAATCGTCTTCCAGTTGCCAAGCGGTTCGACTTCAGCAGCAACAATGTTACTGTTAAACAATCACTTAGGGCCTTTTTCTGGTAGTTAAATTGTTACTATTGAGTTTGTTCGTTGGCGAAATACACTAAATAAATAAATAATAAAACCGGTAGCCGAAACGATTATTTTGTAACCGAACAGTAACCGAAACAATTTGATTTTAATGACCATAACCGTATCCCAAACCGCTATTTATTTTGGTTTTTATTCCTGATTTTAAAATCCAATTGTTTCTAAATACCTTGAAGTTGCGATAAAAACTAATTTGAACAAAGTTTCTCCATTAAAAATGTGGAAAATCTTTAAGAAAACAATTTGCTATAAGAAAATTTCAAATTTTTGGCTTTGTAATATTACACAAGGTAACCAAATTAGACTTATTTCAGTATATTGAAGAGTTGGTGGGAATTCTAGATGATTTTCATTTGCTGAACACGAGTCTGTTTTTGTCTAGTCTTTTAGAAATTTGAGCATATAGTTGCTTAAGGGGTTAGTCCTGCTGGCAATGATGCATCTTACTCATAAGATTAATTACATAATTTTAGAGAAGTCGGTGAGACTCAAACGGTCAATGCTGTTATAAAGCAAAAAATTACCATAGTCCGCAAATTCACTGGTGAAACTGAAAACGCAGTTCGATCTTTTGCAATCTCTAGTTTATGGCCTATATGGACTCGATAGTGGGTGCTGTCAAATGTGGTATACACTATAGCGGTTGAATGGTTGAATTGGTCAGTGCATTTCTTGGTGAGAACTTAGTACTCGATAGTCAGTGCTCGTTACTCAGTACACTTTACTCTGTACTCAGTGAGCAGGTGAACAACTAAATAAAAAGAAATTTAGCAAATCATTTTTAGACTTTGAACTAACTTACAGTGAAGTTGCAGTTAACAGCCTAATTCTATTTGCTTTATACCACAAAGTGCTGCCTACTTTCAGGCGGAAGCCATAAGTTTCGTCTTAAAGAGCCACAATTATATTTGCTCTTAACTGGCTTAGCACCCATTTACCTAATCTATGTCAGTCAACACGTCAAATGATTAACCACAAACCCTGTCAGACTCATAAACCTTAACACACTCGACACACATCCGGTTACGGGAAATTTATGCGAACAACTTTATAAACTCGACACCCCGCACACTCACACATATGTGTACGCCTCCTCCTCCTCCTACCCACGAGCCCATTAAAAATCTATGTTTAAGCTCTTTCAGTGACTTACCTGTCCGCCTTTTTGACACCGGACCACATGGCCGCCGAGACGGGCGGCATGAAACGTAAATTTCCAACGGGAGGCGAGGCGTAGGGTATACCACGATATGCTTCAACCGGATCCAAATGTCGTCCATCTAATTGGACAATTATGCCCGAGATGGCGCCATTGCGTGTGTGAATGATGCGCGATGAGAGTTGTGCGGGTAATTGATCATGATTTGGATTGTTGTTCTGGTTGGATGAGCCGGCTGTTGCTAGGCGACCATTGCGGTTGCCATTGGAGCCAGCTGATGATGAGGAGGAGGAGGACGAGGCGGAAGTGGATGACGAGGCAGATGCTGTGCTGCCTGCTGATGAAGTCAGCGATAACGACGCCACAGAACCGGAGCTGGCGGTGCTGCTGCCGCTGCTGCTGCTGGAGCCAATCAATACCAGTCCGCTGTTACTTGTTGCCGGACTAACGCTGCCTCGCTGCGGTGCACTCAAATTTCCAGTGAAGCCAACGGCCTGACTGTCGCTGGTAAATACCAGCAGCAGCAGTTGCAGCAGCAGCAGGGGGAGCATCGAGAGCGATGTCCATGTTTTTCGCCTGGTTCTGGTTGATGCAGCAGGCGGCAGTTGTCGCTTCAATTGCAGCAACATTACCATTATTATTATTATTGGTCGCAATTGTTGTTGTTGCCAGGGATTGCTTTATGGCGTCGCTTGTTGTTGTATAATTGACCACAATATTGCTGTTTGTGGCGTGGCCTGGTTTCGTCTTTATTTCCTTTTGTTTTTTGTTGTAAAGATTTTCGCTTGTGTTTTTTAATTAACCGCTCGCAAAGTCTTTTTTTTTATTGTTTAAAATGGCAGTTGAAGTGAACTGGAAAGAGAGGCAGAGAAGCGAATACAATCAATATTGATAGCACAAACTGAATGCGATTGAAGTTGAAATTTATACCCCCGGCAAGGACAGCTTTCGCTTATTGTTAATGTACAAGCTTACACACTGTTTACGCCATAAACAGAATCATTGTTTTAAATGCGTTAAATTTTAAATAAAAAAAGTCAAAAACTGTAAAGCTTAAATACTGTTACTGTAGCAACCTGATTTTTGCCTTGAAAATGTTTAGAAACTTGCTTTCACTTGCCAACTATTTCCCAAATAGCTGGCTGCAAGCCAGCTCAGCAATAGATTGCATTTTTTTCTGTTTTTTTTTCACAAATTCTTCTTTCTGAATTACTTTTAAAAATTTGCATTTTTAACTTAACTTCGTTTGGGATTCGAACTTGGAACCTTGGGTTAAATTACTCAGAAGAAGAACCCAGTCATTTGTTAAGCTCTCAGCATGCAAAAAGCCCGTTGGTGCTGATGGTAAAACTGTTGACTTAGAACGGCGAGGTCGTGAGTTAGATTTTTATACCTTTTTTGCAAAGGGTATAATATTTTTGACCAGAAGTTTGCAGTGCAGTGACCGGCAGAAATTAAAAACCTCGGTGTCGTTGGGCTTAGAGGGGTCAAAATCAGTAAGGGGTGTTTTTGGGTGCTCTGATAATCAGAGTCTGATTTCATTTCTGGCCATATTTTTCCGATCTGCGGCGTGGGGGCTGACTTATCGAGGGCGGAAAGGGGTAAAATTAATCAAAAAATCAAATATGCTATCGTTGTATAGGTTTTCGGGAGCTCCAATTTCATTTCTGGCAGTATTTTTTGGATCGGTAGGTAGGGGGCTGACTTATGGAGGGGGAAGGGAGTAAAATTTAACATGAAATCAAATGGACTATCGTTTTATGGGTTTTAGGGTGCTCCAATTTCATTTCTGGCAGTATTTTTTGGATCGTAGATTATTGAAAAGTAGATTATTCTAAATCCTCATACGTTTTGCATGTATGACATATTTACATATCGTCGACCTAACTACATCATTACATAATTAATCATTGCATGTCTATTTTTGCTTTCATTGCTTTTGGCAGTTCCCAACTGATCTAAGCAGTGATTGTACGGAGAGGCAGTTGGCAATCATGCTTTCTTCAGCGAAAAGCCTACTGAAGAGTCGTTAGGGATAACGATGAAACAGTTCTGTATAGGCAACCAGCTCTTTTTGGTGGTACAATGCATAAGTTGTTTACAGTTGTGAACAAACGCAACTTTTTCGGACCTAGAGCCAGCCAACTCACACTAAATAATATTATTTTTATTTATTGTCTAACCAATCCTGATCTATTGTGCCCCCTACTGAGTTTAAAACTCTCCTAGCAGCCCTATTTCCTGTACAAAGGTCAGTATTTCCGTGGATTCTAAGTTACTGATATGGTTTGGGTGTAGAATGTGTTTCCTAAATCTGCTGAGTCTGCGCCTCGCTAGAGCATCGCAGTATGTTAGTATATGCTCAGAGGACTCCTCCTTCTCTTCACAATATCTGCATAGTTGGGTGTTTGGTATTCCCAACTAGTACATGTGGCTCCGCAGTCTGCTGTGGCCCGTGTGGAGCCCTGTTAGAGTCCTGTGGGCGTTACATCCTTGTTGGATTAGCTTTTGGAACCTTTTGAACTGTTAATGCTTGTCTCATCCCCCTGGCTGTTCTAAGCGTTTTCTCTTCCTTTTTAAGGAGACTTTTATGGTGTGTTGGCCTATGCCGCAGTAGGATTCCGCACCTACCATTGCGGTGGCTGCACCCTTGCGTGCCAATTCAGTTCCGGGTATATTGTTATGTCCCGGTATCCATCGTAGGGTCAGGTTGTTCCAGCTGTCTAGTTGGTCCAATTTATTCTTTGTCTCTAGACTATCTTTGAGGGGAACTTGTTGCTGCTAAGCTTGGCTATTTCAAACGATAGCTATTTCTCAACTATTGTAATTCTTTCCCATATTAAGGTCTGCACACTTGAAATATACTTGCAAATTCTCCCATTACCTCAGGCCAATTTCAGTTCCTTGAGGCTTAAAGGACCCGTCTGTGTACCACTGAATGGTGTGTGTTTGCATTTTATATGTTTCTTCTAGTGAGATCCATTCTCTTTTATAACTTTTGTGTTCAGTGAATTTCCTGTCAAAGTGGTACTCTGCCACCATTTCGTCTCGGAGGATTATAGGGATTTCCTTCTCCAGCTTCGCAGAGAAGCTGTAGAAGCCCTTAGGCTTACTATGCGGTTTCTACCCACTCCTTCTGCTGTTAGTCTAAGCAGTGTTACTTTCTTCTTAAGGCTGATGGTATGGTGGAGTGGTGTCAACTCCATTAAAACATCTAGTGCCGTTGTAGGACAGGTAAGCATGGCTCCGGTCTTTGCAGTTTTTGCAGCTGCGTCCTTGCAGTGAGGACATTTGCTCTATCTCCCCACACGACAGCTCCAAAAGTGAGCATCGGTCTCAGTCAGAAGTATGTGTGTTTCCATAGCCCACGATTTTCCGGTTATGCTCCTACATGTGAATAGTGCCCCAGTACACTTACTGAGTGTATACTCCAAGTACTTATCAAATCTTAGCCTCTTGCCAAAGACTACGCCAATCTATTTGTCCTCTTTTTCTGCTGAGGCAGATGGATAGGCGTATTGACCTCATTCTGCTTGGCTTGTATATTATAGTGAGCGGTACTGTAGTGGTTTTCGCGGTGTTTAAATTGAGCCCAACCCCCTGGCCCCAAGCGGTAGTCACTTTCAGTCTCCTTTGGACTATGTCACATAGGGTCTCTTCGTATTTTTTCTCTCGCAAAGATGGCAATGTAATCAGCGTATCCTTGGCATGTTATGCCCAGGGACGCGAGTCTTTCTAGGAGCTCTTCCACAAGTAGGCCCCACAACAGTGGGGAGAAAACTCCTCCCTGAGGGCATCCTTTAGTTGTGATTACTGTGATGGTCCCTTCACCTGCCACTGCAGAGACTTCTCTGCATCGTAGAAGTGAATCTATCCATCTGCCCACTGTGTGGCTTATTCCTCTTCTGATTAGGGCATTCTTGACAACACTATGGGATGTGTTGTCGAATGCTCCCTCAATGTCTAGGAAGCCGCATAAGGCCACCTCTTTGTCTTCTATTATTTCCTCGAGCATTTTCCCGAGTTGATACAGAGCCGTGTCGGTTGAACTGCCTGCTCTGTACGCGTGCTGTTTTGGTTGGAGAGGTGCCTCCCTTAGAGCGAACTTCGCACTACCTTGTATTCATTGTGTCATGATTTCAACCTATATCGAACTATTTTGGAATTTGTCGTATACTTTTACATATTTCAAGAGTAAATATACGCTCCCAAGTAGGCGTCTGCTCATCTAAATATGCCTTTTATTCAGGGTTCAAAACGAAAGCAACTAGCACCGCAAGTACCGTGCACAGGCAAGCACGGTAAATGCTTCGTAGCATACCAACAAGTTCCCAATTTTCTTAGTTCTGCAAAATCCGTTTTTGGAAAGGGACGCTAAGTGTATAATAATTTTAAATTGGGATCTTGAAATAGGTCTATTACACTCTGAAAGAAACAATAGTTTAGTGAATGGAAAGGGGCGGACGAAGATGAATCGCATATCAAACCATTTTACCGTGATTGACGAATCATTAAATTGCGAATAAGCAATGTGGATCAATAGCAGATCTATTGCATTAGCGCATTTTTTAGCTAAGGGTCCTTTACGGTAGTTAAATCAATAATTACTTAGGAAACTGCTTTTAAATACCACAAGTGAGTGCATAACTACCAAACCGCAATAGGACACATGGATGACCAATGGTGAAGAGTATAGACCAGAGCATACAGAATGTTTTTTATAATTTTACCAAGACGAAAAATAATGAAATTGTGAAATAAGAAAACGGCACCAAATTAGTAAAGATGCAAAGATATCAAAAGATCCACTATTTTCGCTTGCAACTAAGTACAGAAGCCTGCCAAACGCAATACAATATCGAAAATTTACAATATTTGTATGATAAGGTCAAACTTTTTGCTCGTACGTGAACTGAACACATTCACAAAATTCGGTACTGCCTTTTGCGGTCAGTACGAAATGACGCGTACCCTCCATAAAAACGGAAATACAGTACAGATACAAAACATTTACGGTAATTGTGTGTCGATAGTACGATACGACCCACTTACAGTACTTAACTGGGTACAGTACCTTCTTGTGTTCAGTATTTTTTGCATTCTAAACATAAGTACGGAGTTGGGAGTGGTACTTTGAGTAGAACATATTTTGACATGTTTTGACCTATTCTTGCCTATTTTGATTTATTGTGACCTACTTGGACCTAATATAAACTATTTTGACATATTGTAGTCACGGTCGCCATGTCCTGTCACGGTCGCCATGTATTTAGGTCATCCCGTATTCCCAAATAATAATATCACGGACTTTATCTTTAAATTTATTTTTATTTAGCTTTAAGTTGTCTTGTTCAAAGTCTTCTGTCTATGATTTGTCTTTTTAATTCAGCCACATGACTGTTCTGTTTTAGTCTTTTATAAATGTATATAAGTCCTGTCGAAAGAGAGTTGTGCATGAACATAAGGTCAGTTTTGCTGATGCTACATATCTCACGCTGGCTTGAGTGAGTGATCGAATTACAATTGCACTTGCAGACTGTTGTGGGTCTTTGTGCTTAGTTGGCATTACTGCCACAATGTCTGCAACAAAGTGTTATTCGACATGCTACAATATGTTTTTTACCTAAAAAAAATCAAAAGACCTGAGTGTGTATCGAATCTAAGTTATGAACCTCTTTGAACCACAGAATCAATTTAGCTCTTAGAACTCCCATAAATAATCAATTAAAGTAATAAAAAGTGAACTCGGATCTTTGAAAGTGATTTCTTCGGAATTATGAATATTGAATCTGAAAGTAATCTGATTGTTAAAAAGGTATCTTTTAAAAACAAGACGGACACAATGAACACAATTGGTTGATTTACCATTGAAACACTTTCGACTTTCTTTTCCTTACATTTATTTTCATTTATATAGTTCATTCATTTTCAACTGACATTTCCCATAATTAGAGATTCCTCTCATTTTTATGCTTAAAATAAAATTCCATTATTTCACAAAATGCGTCTTTATTAAATTGAATATACGTTAATACTGTTTATCATTTAACTTAAGCAAAATTCCATCATGCTTGCGTGTCCACCTCTTGAGCCAATCCCAAGCAAACTGAGTGTGCCTTCAGGCATGCCCCGAAAAGTATGCAATGACGAAAAATATCAGCCAACTTTTGCCTTTGGCTTTTGCCTCTTATGCTATTCCCCTTGTTCTTTTGTATGTTTGTGTATTTGCACAGCACCTTGTTTACACTGTGTGTGTGTGTGTGTGTGTGTAGTGTCCTTGCCAATGATAAGGATGAGAACAGTTGGCATTTTGCATATGCCAGACATGTCAGACTAAGACTGCTGGCAACATGAATGCCTACCAGTCCAAAATGTGAAGCTGCCTCTGTACATCCTTCGCATTGTCTGCATGGTGACATTGGGTCATTGGTTCAAGCCAAAGAAAAGAAGTCGAAAGAATGCGACTTAGTTTGGCAGAGATGGAGAAGATCAGACATATTTTGAGATGGCTTGGAGGCTGTATTGAAAGCGAAATTCTTGGGAATATGTGAGTGTATGTATAAAAGGCTAGGTAAATTAAATTTGACAACAAAATTTTGAATGAGAACTTAAAATTGTTTAAAAATGGGAAAATAAAAATCTGAAATTTAGGGCCGATTTCTTATCTTCTACATAGAGCTATATGTCACATAAACTTACAAATAGTAGAGTAAATTGTAAGCTTATCTGATACATAGCAGCTATCTGGAAGAACAGAAATCTGCCCTAAGTGTAGTCGTTGGAATAATTTCAAAATGACCGCCAAGATGTAAATATATTGATATTTTAGTATTAAGGTATTTTTAAGACATCGAATGATGGTCACATCGCAGACACTGTAAATAAAATGCACGAGATGGACAGACAAATAGAAAAACTCGTATCGACAAATCGTGAAGAGACAATCTGTACAGACATTGTATATAGAACACCGTGTAAATAAAAAACCGAAAAACCCTCGTTTACAACTTAGGTTTTTAATGAATCCCAATCTGTTATGCCGAAACACCGAAATAGACACGTCCCTGTGACCGATGTCTTAATCGTACATCAACTCCGTTTGTCAGCCGTTGCAAAAAGAAGTGATCCCGTTGGACACCGAACATATTACTTTAGAGAGGTGCTCCAAAGTCAAGCCGCAGCGAGTGTGGACGACGCCAAGACAAATGACGCCAATCGAAATGCTGATGAAATGCATGCAAACAAGTCGTGCCCATATTTGGGCGTGAGCGAGAGGGAGATGGCATTAATGACCGAGCTGAATGGCGCCCGTGAGAATGTGAAGAGAATGTAAACCACACAATGGAAGCAGCATGAAGCAATAAGTATTAGAGATAAAGTTTGCGCTGCCTCCAGTTTTGTTAGCGCCCGTGTGATAGAGCCCAACGTGATACTTATATCGCCCGAAAAGAAACTTATAGAGCCACGTAGGAAAACACAGCGGTTGGAGCGAGACGGACATATTCCCAAATGCATCCAGAGAGCGTAATTGAGAGCGAACAACTGACCAAATGTATCCAGAGAGCGTAAGTAAGGGCGAACAGCTGACTAATTTCTGACAGAAGCATTGTCAACTGAGCAAAATTGTTCAGTCTAGATATTCTAGCATAGAAGAACTAACATAGAACCACAATTTGCTGCGTCGACAACTTTTAACTCAAAAATTTGTCAGCTGGCTCTATGAGTTATTTTTGTGACTATTTCCGTCTTCCTCTAACCACCGTGTTTTCCGACGTCGACAGTAATTTTGAGTAACAGATTTTGTTGTTTCTATGAAGTATCTCCTTGACACAATGGAGTTAACAACACTCTAAAAAGAAAGGCGTTTCAAAGTGTGCTTCTATGTTAGTTCTTCTAAGATTCTAGTTCATGAAAGCAGCACCTGGTGGCCGACACGTCAAAGAAAATTTAACATAGAACCACAATTTGCTGCGTCGACAACTTTGAACTCAAAAATTTGTCAGCTGTTCGCTGTCATTTTTATACTCTGTACCGATGGTACACAGAGTATATTAAGTTTGTGCAAAAGTATGTAACAGGGAGAAGGAATCGTTTCCGACCCTATAAAGTATATATATTCTTGATGAGCATCAACAGCCGATTTGATATAGCCATGTCCGTCTGTCCGTCTGTCCGTCCGTCCGTCTGTCCGTCTGTCTGTCCGTATGAACGAAGAGATCTCAGAGATGGTAAGAGATAGAGGTTTGACATGTATGGGACATATATTTCTTATACTTGCAGGCAGACCAAGTTTATTTTCAATTTTCGCCACGCCCCCTCACGCCCCCGTAATTTGGAAAAAACTTCATATCTCCTACAGTTTTGGAGATAGATCGTTCGTTCCTTCTAGAGATACCTTGTTAGCAAAATTATTTATCGATTTGCTGAAGGAATGATCAAGATCGGATGAACGATACTCAAGTTATGGGCAAAAAACGGCCAGTTAACACCACCCACCCCTCCCACCAACAACCACAGCAACATACCCTAACCGTTCAACACAGGCAATCTTAGTGCGAGAGAGAAAGAGAGAGAGAAACTTAGAGAGCGCACCGCGTTGTGCGCGGGGTGTTAACTGGCCGTTTGACTCCTAAGCAAATGCGAGTGTAAGGGTACAGAGTATGTTATAGTCGGGCTTGACCGACTTTCTTTCTTGTTACTCTATGAGTTGTGACTATTTCAGTCTCCCTCTAACCATCGTGTTTTCCTATGTCGACAATAATTTTGAGTAAAGTATCTTGTTGTCACAATGGAGTTTACTCAGTTTCAAATTGTGCTTCTATGTTAAATTTTCTTTGGACACGTTGAGCTGTGTGACATTGCTGCTATGATTCCGCTTGTGCTTCTGTATTGTATATCTTCTAAAACATCGATTTACTTACATCTTGGCGGTAATTTTCAAATAGTTCCAAAGACTACAGTCGGTCACTCTGACAATTAGACGGGATTCAATAGTCGGCTTCACAATTTGGTAAAATTTAATGGCTTCATAAAATGTTATTTAATTTTTTTGTTTCGTTTTCATTTTCGATTGCGGCTGTCTCTTTGTATGTTAACCCAGGGCCTTAGGTTAGGCACTTGACAGCCCCTAAAAGCAAAGCTCTTTGCCCAGTTATACTTTTCTGCCTGTCTCTCACTTTCCGTTTGTTTTTCCTTTTTTCTTTTGAAATTTTTGAGCATGTACTCACTTACTTATTCCGTGCGTTGTTCTTCTTGGGCTGTCTACGCCTTTTGCTGCAGGTGTTAAGCCTTGCTCTTGCTGAGTTGTTGTTGTTGCTGTGCATGTGCGTTACCAATGTCCTTGCCCCGACTGTGTCTTTTACCGCAGCTTGTTAACAAACACTTCACGTACGCTGCGCTCAGCTATGTCTGGATCTGCTGCTTCAGCTTCGGCTGCGTTGTCTGAATGCTGGCACGCTACAATTGTCATGCAAGCGGACATTTTTTGTACCACCCAGAGACGCTCACGTGCTCAACGTTGTCGTTGTGGGCTGCTCAAGTAGCTGGTTGCCGTCGCATCATGGCTGGCTGTCTCCCCGTAGGGCTGGAAGAGAAAGAAAAATACTTTTCATTAGACCATTCCGCAAAGGCACTTCAACTATGATTAATAATTAAGTGGTATGTGCATATTAAATGCATATTAAACGTGTAATAACAAGTTAATTTTAAGTATTTTTATACTCTTTAAAATATTAGCTTGAATTTGAAAAAAAAAGGTTTATTTTGATATCCATTTGGACAGGAAAGTTGTAAAAAGGATATTAATAGTATCCATTTAATGTTAAATTGATCTAAGATTTTCATACAATGGAGCCTAAAATCGTTCGTTCGTTAATGAAACTATTTGTTTTCTGCGTAGAGGCTAAACTCTTTCTCATTTATTAATCAACTAAAATTGTTTTACTTCCACTCCACCTTCAATTACTAAACTCCACATTTGGCCCTAGTCTGTAATCAATTCCTCTTGCTTAGCCCAATCTCTGCTATGAGTATTTTAATTATATGATGCCCTCAAGTGTAAGCAAATTATTATGCAGATCATTAGCAATGTAATTAGACAGCCCATCCACAAATATTGTGGAAGCGCTTCTAGTATCCACCAGCCTTAATTATATTCGTGGAAATTGAGTTATTTGGCACATTTTATTACTGCCTAAACAGTTTGGTTTTTGGTTTGGGGGCGTCTCTGTATGAAAGTTGCTTTTTAATTTATTTATGTAAATACAAATGATTTTTTTTGTTTTGTTTTGGGGAAAAGCGTTCTTTGCTCGAGGCAAACAGCATGAGGCATATTCAAATTGTACGAGTATAGTCGGAAAAGTAAACAAAATGAGGACAGAGAGTACTTTAGTTTAACAACAATAACACCATCAAGTGCGAGAGATGATGAAGGGGTAAAAGTAGTTTGTAAATATGTCGTCTCGATTTCTTTGGACAATGTGTAAACACTTGTAAATCATACAGCACACAGAGAAGAAGATGGGAATGAAGATGTTGGGATGGGCCTTTGTTTGAGCCGCAGGCGACCAGACTAATCACTACAAGTGAATTCTTGGTTGAAACAGTTGATAAATTGTGACGAAGTTATTCACAAGCAGCAGAAACTAGATTCTTAGAAAAGTTGAAAATTAATATTATTAAATTTTTAATTTCTTAAAAATGGGAATCAAGACCGTATCGAATTTCGGCTACGATTTTGATTTTCGTACGTCTCGAATTGAGTGTAAGTAAGTACACAGAGTATATTGAGATTGTGCAAAAGTATGTAATAGGAAGAAGGAATCATTTCCGACCCTATACAATAAACATATTCTTGGTCAGCAACAACAGCCGAGTCGATATAGGCATGCCGGTCTGTCTGTCCGTCTGTATAAGCGCACAGATCTCAGAGATGGTAAGTGTGGGACATATACTTGCATAATACACTATACTTGCAGGCAGATGAAGTTTATTTTAAATTTTTGCCACGCCCCATGTTGTACATTTTTATTCCAGGCAGCTATTCTCAGTCCATATCTCACTTGGTTACACACTTTATTATAGTATCTCCAAACTTCTCTACACTCGAATCCGCAATCAAGTGAAAATGTTGACAATTTTCCATTGCGATTTTGACCACATTTTTTGGACATTTAGGCTATGAACTCTATGAGCTATTTGATCTGATTGCTGTGTTGAGCTGAATCATTTTAAACAGATCAAATAGATCATGCCTCAATCAATATTTTTTTTGAGCTATAAGGGCGGATGGCGAAAAATTTCTCATGAAAAAGTTGATATTCCGCAGTTTCTTAACAGAGTCTGCTAAGCCGCTGCTGTTAACACGATAACACACTTTTTTCTGTCGATAAACGTTTCAAAGAAACCTTGAGCTTATTATTGCGCTGCTAAATGAGTCCGCGAACTTACAATCAACAACACCTCATATAACATATTCTGTGAGCTATTTTGTTAAATTATTATTATTAAACGAAATGAATAACACATAAATTGTTCTTATCATTATGCCTTTTTACAATCTGCAGTATGAGCGCAGAAACCTCCTGCCTCTTTTGACATTTTCTGTGTGACTCTTCCATGGAATGCCCTAGAAAATGCTATATAAGGCGACGCTTTCTGTCGGAATCTTTTTTGCTGCGCTCATTTTCAATTTGTCCTTCCGCACAAATTAGAATCGAAGCCTATTTTTGCATCACCGCAAGAAAAAGGCGTAAACTGCAGTTAAAGTAGTGGCAAACGTAAGCTTTTTTCGCGATGAGTGGAAACCGAATATGAAACGGGCACACGGGGGTTCTAAGTAGAAATTCATATATAGACCGAATCAGTAACAAAGTCTACAGGAACTGTGATTAAACTTTGTTGAGACCGGGAAGTTGAGTAACGAAAAATACACACGTTATGACGAAGATCATCGACCGCCGCCACATGGCCGTTGGAGTTTGAATTTGAAAATTGTCGGTTGAAGATAGCCCTGCATTTCGGCGGCAACACTCTTATAAGTAGCAAGGATGGACTATTCCACGGCAGAAATCGCAGCCATTCTGACAGCCTGCAAATTCGGAAGCAATAAAAGAGGTAAATTCGCTATATGCACAGACTCCCTATCCGCTCTCAAAGCAATAGCCAACTACAGCAATACTGACTTCTACCCCACTGCAATAAGAAACATAGCTCACGCCAAAACCAACAAATTTATTTTAATAAGGGTATCCGGGCACTGCAACATCCCAGGGAACGTAATGGCTGATCGAGCAGCAAAAAATGCCCACATTTTTCCTCAATACACACGACATACGAAAATACATGAAAAAAATCTGTCTTAATAACAAGAGCATCATTTTCACGAACACTTCGCAGCACTACAAAACAATCAATCCGAATGAAACAAACCCTCAAGAGTATAAAAACCATGAAACTACACACACGCGTCTCGACGCAATTAAATTCTCAAGAATACGTCTAGGTCATACCCTAGCTACCCATAAGCACATTATAGAGAAGAGTGCAGCACCCAACTGCGAACTCTGCAACACTGCCTTAACTATGGTTCATATAATTTTAGAATGCCCCAAATTCCAAACCCAAAGAACCCTACACCTAGGTCAACCCCCACAAGAACTATTCTCATATCACAACTCCTCACAAATGATAAATTTCCTTAAGTCCATAAACCTTTACCATGACATATATATAAAAAAAAAAATCTGACATGTAACACTAAATCTACTTACATATAAACCCCATACCAATGTACATATTTTCTGTAAGCAATAATTTTTTAAGAAAAATAAAACCTACAAAACTTAAATATAAGTACTTACCTAATATATTTACATATTAATGACCTATTACCAGCCTAAGGCCTAAGGTGCTATGGCATTTAAATTGGACACAATTTGCAATTGTGTACCAATTATTTCAAATAATAATAATAATAATAATATTCCAATTAAGCAGACCCGACTGACTTTCTCACTTGACAATTATCATTTTCTGTCGTTCTGAGTAAGAAGCTTTAACTATTTCTACATTTTTTTTAGCTTGCTTTGGTGTACGAACCAAATTGATATTTTTGTATATTTCATTTAAGCTTAGTACTCAGACAAACTAAGCCGTTCGCTATCGGAATTGACAGCTAATTCCCATGGGGGGTTGCATATGGTCCTTTGTGACTGTTCATCGTACACCGTATACCACCAAATGTGAAACGGTCACACTGCACTGTCCCCTATGATTTGCCTGCATTCGAATTGGGTTAATTGTTTTTTTTTTTTTTTAAATTTAGGGATATTTGGAGGATTTATGAAATGCAGAAGTCATGGGCAATGCAAAAACTTACCGTTGCACATTGGGAAAAACGGCCAGATTAGCTCCGATTAATTGAATTTTCAAAATAAATATTTGCGCCAATTTCGTTTTGTAGTCGATTACTAATATAATATATCTGATAGGCCAAAAACACTTTTGTTTTTATTTTGCTCTCAATATTCGCACAGCTGGGAGTCATCAAACTAACATATGTTGGCACCAGCTGCATACATAAGCATTCCCGCTTTTTTAGTGTGACTGCTGCTAATTTACGCAAAATTGGTAAAATTCAAAAAAAATTAAATTAAGTGTTTATAATTAACTTCAAAGGTATGTATTAACTAAAAATATGTGTTGGTGACTTGTCATTGTGTTTCGTGCCGTATACTTGTGATTGTTTAAGGTGATATTCTAACTTATAATTTTTACTAGTACATTCAACTTTCGTAGAGCTAAACTTTCTTCATTAGACAGCATTCGCTCTAATTGTTGTTTCTAAAAATTGTATAATGTGTTGTGATGTGAAATGTCCAAATTGTGGAGCCACCTTCGTCCACTTACTGAAGAAATTTTTTTTTAGCGAAAATGTCAGTGGCCAGACGTGTGTTATTTTTGGTATAGCGTATGGAAGTTGACGCTTCTAAAAAAAATATTGCTGTGGATTCATATGTATTTAACAATTATATTGCTAGGTCCAATTATAGCAAGTTATAGTCAATGCGTTGAAATTTTTAAGCGAATCCAAAATTTCACTTCAAAATTGGCAATGAAATGGAGAGAAAACCTTTATGACATAAATAAATTTGAGAAAATCAACAAAGGCTGGTTAGATAGTGAACTTATTTTGATAAACTCAAGTTCAAAGACTGGGAGACCCGCAAAGAGATTTAGTGACTGTCAAGAAACCACAAAGAAAAAGAAAATATCTGACACTGAAATTCCGTGCGAAGAGCTCATGTCTGCATCCAGCACTAGCTTATCCAAGGCTGGCAAAAGAAATGCATCAATGGTGGTATCTTCGCTGACTCTCGATGAACAACTGCCAATAAGATTAAAATCTGTCATTCAATCTGAAGATGAAAAACAAATTAAGTATACGGCAGAGGAAGCTTTAGCTTTATTATACCCTTGCAAAGGGTATTATAATTTTGCCCAGAAGTTTGCAACGCATAGAAATATTCATTTCCGACCCCATAAACTATATATATTCTTGATCAGGGCGACGAGCTGAGTCGATTGAGCTTTGTCCGTCCGTCTGTCTGTCTGTCTGTCCGTCTGTCTGTCCTTCTGTCTGTCCGTCTGTTTCTACGCAAACTAGTCTCTCAGTTTTAAAGCTATAGAGCTGAAATTTTGCACAGAGTCTTCTTTTTACTGCACGCAGCTTATAAGTCGGAACCGACCGGATCGGATGACTATATCTTATAGCTGCCATAGGAACCATCGGTCCAAAAATGGGTCTTAGTGAGAAAAACTTTTTTGTTTTCAATGTTAGCGTCCTTAAATTCGGTCATTATTAATATTATATGCTTTCAAACAGATTTGCAAATTTTGGTCAAAAGCGGATGACTATATCATATAGCTGCCAAAGGACCGATCGGTCGGAAAATGGGTCTTTCTGAAAATAAACTTTTTTGTTTTCAAATAAATCGTTCTTAAGGTCGGTGATTATTAATATTAAACGCTTTCAAACTAATTTGAAAAAGTTGATCGAAATCTGGTGACTATATCCTGTGGTTGCCATAGTACCGATCGCTCGAAAATGAGTCTTAGTAAGAAATTTTTTATGTTTTTTATGTTAGCGTCGTTAAACTCTCTGATTACTAATTGTATATGCTTTCAAATATATTTAGCAACATTTGGTCAAAATCGGATGACTATATCTTAGGGCTGCCATAGGACCGATCGGTCGGAAATTGAGTCTTAGTGAGAAAAACTTTTTTGTTTTCAATTTTATCTTTCTTAAACTCGGCGATTGTTGATTTGATATGTTTTCAAAAAGATTCGCAAAATTTGGTCGAACTCAGATATTTATCTGTCGGAAAATGTGTTTTAGTTACAAAAATTTTTAATTTTTATTTAAGCGTTCATAAGCTGTGACGTTTGCATTTGCAAGGGTATAAAACTTCGGCACGGACGAAGTTAGCTTGGCTTTCTCGTTTTTGTTTATTCTGGGTTAAGCTTAACAAATAATAAGGAATTAAAGTTTCTTCACTTAAAGAACTACGTTTCTCACTCAAAATAAAATGAAGCGCTGAAAATGCCCTTTCAACGGACACCTGAGTCGCCGGTGTTGCCAGCACTGACCGATTTATTCAAGAGAGCATGTTAACGGTTCATCTCCGACTCTTTGCTCAATGGGTCCGTAAATAACAGTTATTTTTGAACAGCGAAAAATGGTCAACTGTTATCTGCGAGCTCCGGTTTTGATTTGGATACAGTAGTGGCGCCATCTATCGCTCACTTTTAAAATGATCACAGTAGTAGCTCCATCAATTTGTCAGTTTTGAAAGTCACGTATTTGCGCCATCTATTAATTAAGTTATGACCAAAAGAAAGTTTGGAAAACCAAAATTGGGAAAAATTCACAGTTCCGGAATTTATAATAAGCAAAACAAAACGCAACATTTTTACCTCCAGGCATCACAACTCACTTATTAAACATTAGATAGGTCGCAAATTCATTTCAAAGCAAATCATTTGAAAATCGAAAACAAAGAAATTGAAAATTAAGAAAATCAAAACTAGCAAAACAGTCATTCAAAGTGATCGCAAACCGACAGCAAACTGCAAATTCGTCATCACATCTGAGTAAGCATTTATCAAAATGTTTCTAAATAATTTGAACTGAGCATTAAGAATATGTATACTAAAGCTACTACCTGGCCAGTTAGCGCCTGTACCTGTCAAGTTAGCGACGCCATAAGCTGAAACGGGCATGAAAGGAAATTTTCGACCCAGCGAAAGAGGCCTGTCGAAATTTTGAGAAAGCTTTCCGACACTCTTCTTTTTATATAGAGTTGACAACGCGGTGACCGGTGACCGGTGAAGACCCTTTTCGAAAAAGGTGCTATCTTGGAATTGGGAATTGAAAAAATTGCACTTTCATAATTAGATAACAGACTTAATCGGATGTGTCCCAGAAATCTCTAGAACTTTTCATATAATCTTTAGTATTTTAAGTGAAAGCTGTTTGACTTTATATGTGAATGGGTACAAATATACCCGGCTACTAGATTGGATGACGAAAGTTGAGCGATTTGAAACCGTCTGCTCAAAGCCAAGTAGATTTAATGCGTACGGTTTTCCTTTCGTATGATCTAGTAGCCGGAATTATTCTTGTCACTTCACAAATAAAGCAGTCTAAGTTTAGTTCGAAGTGCAATCTCTAGAGATTTTCAGGACACTCCTGTATATAATTTCTACACCATCTTAAGACAAAAAACTTTACATATTCAATTCCAATTGATAATCATCTTAGTCTCGTTTCCTCAACACATGAATTACGAAACACGGAATCAGCACCTGAGCCATCGTTTGCATTTAATTCCGACTCTTGCTTTTCCAACTCATTTAATGTTTCTTCCGCTTCCGTTTCTAACGCTTCTGGTATTATACCATTTTGAAATGCTTAAGCTTAAGCTGCATAAAGTCGTCTCCTTTTTTTGGTTTTTCAAATTGGAAATATATTTTGAGCACAAATTCGGCTGAAAAAGAAACTTTTTAAGAACCTTGTTCTACATTTTTATAATCATAATGTCATATATTTTTCTACATGTACTTAGTACAACTTTTTCTTTCTCGTGAAACTTTCTTTTGCCGTAACAGAAACAAAACAAAACACAAAAAAAAAACAAAAGTTGTCAAAAAGTTGAAATTTGAATTTGAATTCAACTTTTCTGTTCGTATTAGAAATGACTTTATCTCCATCTTCCACTGTTTGTACTTGGCATGTTCATGCAATTTGTGCCAAAAAAGATAATTGGATTCAACGTTTTGTGGGCCTAATTTAATTGCAAATAAACAAAAATTCCATTTTGCAAAACACTTTTGCTTTAATTAAAAATCAAAACGCGATAAGCTGTAAGGGAATGCGAGCCAAGATGAAAGCCAAATAGCTTCTTGACTTTGCCGCTTGGCCACAATTTCCGCTTTGCCGCAACTTTTACGCCATAAATTTAGCGCCAGCTAGACGCGGCATCCGCATCCTCAGTTATTCTGCGTCCGAGGGTCATTAATTTGTCTGTGGAGGTGGGCCGGGTAAGGAGAGGGGGATAGCGGAGCGGCATTAAACTGCTTAAGTAGCACAACTAAATTAAGAATTGTGGGGCAAGCAATTAGAAAGAAGACGCCGGAAATGGGCAATAAAGTTCAAAGGCTTTGTTCAATGTTTTTTTTATATTTCTTTTTTTTATTGGTTTTTTTTTTAAGGTCAGTATTGGGAAATTTATGTTAACTGGGATTTAGAGCGAGCTCGAATCAACACGAAACCTGAAAGTTAATCAAGCAAGCAAACAAAATTTAAAACGACATTTTAAAGAGCAAATTATGAATTTATACTTTGACTTTAATTTCTGAAACGCTGGGAAAATGGTTATTATAAAATGTTAGCTACATTTAAAATAAGCTTGAAACTGGGAAGAAAGATGGATTTTTGGCAACCTGGCAGCCATCTATCGATAACTATCGTAGCCTATGAACTATCATCTGTATAGGCACGCAAGCCCTCAACCGAGACACCAGAAAGCCCTCTACCGGTTCATAATAAAGACCCTTACCGAGGCACCACAAAGTCTTCAACCGAGGCAACACAATTGAGGGCCAAGGCACGTAAAGTACTCAACCGAAGCACGCAGATCCGTCAACCAAGGCACCACAAAGCCTTCAACCGGAGCAAGCAAAGCTCTCAACCGAGGCACCATAAAGCCTAAAACCGAGGCATCGCAAAGCCCTAGACGCGAGGCAATACGATCGTACACAGCGTTTAAAATCGCAGCATAATTCATGACGATGTCACTGGAGAGGAAGTACTGTGGCAACCTAGAAAACCATCTAATTCTTTCTCAATTTTTGTGCCGAGGAGTGTCAGGAGCAAAATTTATACCCTGATAGCTATAAATGCCATCTACTTCCACTTCTACTCTATATATAAAACAGTTTGTCCTGACTGACTGACTGATTGGCAATCAACGCAGAGCGCCAACGGTAAGAGATAGAAGGCTGAAATTTGGACAGGAGTTTCCTTTAGTGGTGAAAGTGCGAACTACGACGGGGTCTTGGAAAATTCCAACCGGAAAAGTCTAAAAAGCGTCGGAAAAGTTTGTATGGGATAATATTTTGTTTTCATCCGATTGACTTGATATTTGGTTTGTAAGCATAGTACGCGAAATAATTCGACACGTGTTTTCCCGATTTTGGAGAATCCGCCCACGAGGAAAATGGCCGGAAAAATCCTGCATGCAAAAAGCTAATTTTCATCCGATTGACTTGAAACTCGGTTTGCAAGGATAGAATAAGAAATAATTTGAAATGTGATTTTCCAATGTCGGAAAATCCGCTCCCAAGCGCTAAAAATTCCCGGAAAATTCTGCAGGCAAAAACCGTTTTTCATCCGATTGGCTTGAAACTCGGTTTTGCAAGGATAGAATACGAAATAATTTTCAATGGGGCGGTAGCGGTAACAACGAGAACGATAACGATAAGGAAAACGATAACAATAAAGATAACGATAGCGAAACCGAAAACGATAGCGATAACGGTAATAATTCACTTTACTGATGGCGACGCAGCGAAGCGCGACGGGTTATATGCTAGTCTTCTACATACTACTGTGGGCAAAAACACCGGGAATTTGATTATAAATCAAAAAATCTCTATTTATTATTGTAAATTCATTTCATCCGCCCTCAAAGTAGGCCCCTCGAATGCAATACACTTGTGCCAACTTTTTTTCCAATTATCAAAACATGCTGCAAACTCCTCAATCAAAGATGATCTACTCTGTGAAAAATGTTGGAGAAAGCCGTGAGGCCGGAGTAGGATTGATGATGTCCCACTCTGCTCAAGAAAGTCTGTTAGACTGGGAGGCAGTGTCTGAGCGGATAATATACGCCAGATACAGAAGCAAGGTGCGGAACATCAGCATCCTGCAAACATATGCTCCAACGGAGCAAGATCCCAAGAAGACAAGGACGACTTTTACAGCCGTTTAGACGGGGCTTACAAGAAAATCCCCCCGTGGAGATATCATCATCGCGATGGGAGACCTTAACGCAAAAGTCGGATCTGGTAATAACAGCCTAAACCATATAATGGGAAAGCACGGAGTCGGCGATCGCAACGAAAACGGAGTCCGCTTTGCAGAATTTTGCTCAGCAAACCAACTGGTAATTGGCGGAAACATATTCCAGCATAAAACCGCACACAAAGTGTCCTGGGTGTCGCCCTCCGGGGAATACCAGAATCAAATAGACCACCTGGCTATATCCCGCCGTTTTCGCGGGTGTCTAATGGATGTGCGCAACAAAAGAGGAGCGGACATGGGTAACTCCTACGACCATCATCTAATGGTAGCGGTCATCCGTCTTAGGACGTCTGCGATTGCTAAATCTGAAAATGCGAAACCAAAGGCGAAATACTTCACCGACCGGCTGAAGCAAACGGCAGTTAAGGACAGCTTTAAGGAGGCGCTTAATCAGAGGGCAGGGTCAGTGGTGCTCAATGATGGCGCTACAGCAGATGAGAAATGGAGCGAAGTCAAGGAAATTTACCTAGATGTTGGCGACAGCATAATTGGTAAAGTCCCTAGAAGTCACCGCCCTTGGATGAGCGAATGGACATGGGCCCTGATAAGGCAACGTGCGAAAATTAGGCAAAAACTGCAGAATCCGAACCCACCACAACAACTAACGGCTATGAAAGAAGAATACCGCGCCAAGAACCGCGAGATTAAAAGAAGCGTGCGCCGGGACAAAAACAGCCGCATCAACAATCTCGCAGAAAAAACGGAAAATGCAGCAGCAAACGGCGATCTGAAAACGGTGTATATGGCGACCAAAGAAATAGCAGATAAAAAGACGAATGCGGAGCGCCCAATTAAGGACACAGATGGAAAGTATCAATTGATCAGATGGAGATCCCACTTTGCAGCCGTCCTTAACTGTGAGGTATCTACGGCTCCGAGCTCGAATTTTTACCGAGCTGCCACAGATTTCAGGCCACCCCTGGGTAAAGACTTCAGCACCCACAAAACTCGAAATTCTCACGGCCATCCAATCGCTGCCTGACAACAAAGCAGCCGGGGTTGACGGCATACCGGCGGAGTTCTTCAAATACCCGGTAATAAAACGGGCGTGGGAAACTGAGGAGCTCCCCTCGGAATGGTTTGAGGGCATCCTGGTAAAAATCCATAAAAAAAGGGCGACCTGCGCGAATGCGACAACTGGCGTGGAATCTGTGTGCTGCCAACCATCTCGAAGCTCATAGCCAAAATAGTTCTGGATCGACTGAGAGACACCGCTATGGACACCGTAGGCGAAGAGCAAGCAGGATTTAGAAAGGGCTCGTCGTGCACGGACCACATAAACACTGTGCGCATCTTGATTGAGCAATGCACCGAGTACAGATCAGACCTGCACATGGCCTTTGTGGACTTCGCCAAGGCCTTCGACAGCGTAAGTGCATATGGCACGGGTTGCGAAGGAGAGGTATACCGAAAAATTACAACTTCCATAGTGTCAAAACTCCAAACATTTGTGAACCGTTGCCTGCGTCGCATATTCTGCATTTCCTGGCCTGACAGAATACGGAATTCCGAGCTACTCAGACGAGCGAATATGGAGAGTGTCGACACAATAATACGCAGAATGAAATGGAGCTGGATAGGACACACGTTGCGGAAAAATAACAATATCGCAAGGAAGGCAAAGGAGTGGAACCCGTTGGACGGAGTCGGGCGGACACCAGGCAGACCCAAAGAAACTTGGAGGAGGACTGTCGGTAGAGAGACGGAACGCATCGGGAAAAGTTGGGGAGAACTCAAAGCGACAGCTAACAACAGAGTTCGCTGGAGAGGAGTAGTTGATGCCCTATGTCTCACTTGGGATTGGAACTAGAAGAAGAAAAAGAAAGCTGCAAACTCCTCATCATCCAGTATAGCTTTTAATTACTTCCTCGTTGCGGTTTCTATCTATTCTATCGGTTCAAAGCGGTGTCCACGGAGCGGTCTCGTGGGTTTAGCGAATAGCCAGAAGTCACATGGTGCTAAGTCAGGTGAATACAATGGTTGCGGAACGATATGAGTCGAGTTTTTGGCAAAATAATCTGCGTGATCGACAAACGCGTTTTTGGCACCAATCGAGATTTCACTTTTCTAAGGCCCAAATGGTCACTCCAAATGGTTTTCACTGATCCTTTTGATATTCAAACAAGCTCAGTTAGGTCTCGGCACTTACAATCGATGGTTTTGGAGCACTAAGTCTTTGATTTTGTAGACGTGTAGCTTATCCGTGGATGTTGATGGTCGCCGTGACTCGTTTTCAACGCTTTCTCGACCCTCTTTGAACATTTTGTACCTGTAATAACATCTTGTTATCGATAGAGATTGCTCACTGAAGGTCTTCTGCAACATTTTCCACGTTTCTGCAGCAAAAATTTCATTCCGTACACAAAATTAAATGGAACTGCGTTGTGGAATAGTTTCAGACATTATAAAAAACGAAAAACTAACTTTAAACTAATAAATATTGCTACGTGTAATTTTGCACAGATGTCAGTGACAGTGTAGGCAACTTAATAAAAACATTTGTCGCTATCGGAATCTCAAAAAAAAGGGTGTACCTATCTGAAAATTGTTGCAAAACACAAGCAAGAAAGTCTGTCAAGCCCGACTATAATAAACTCTGTACTCCACTTAATTTGTATATGTCTGATCAGTTTAATCTAGAAGTCACACAAAGTGGCAAAGAAGCCATAAAACGCGACAAGTGCTGCCCTTCGCGGTTGCGGCAGGTGCTACCCAGCATTATTGTTTGTTTTCTTTATAACTCGAATAGCGTAATCCGATCTTCGACATTTTTTCAACAAATCGATACATAATCTTGATTACTGAATATGTTTAAAAGGTACGAACCATCTATCTACAAAACTGTATGAGATATGCGGATATTATAGGGTCGGAAATGAATCCTTCTCCCTGTTACCTACTTTCGCACAAACTTAATATACCCGGTGTACCTTTTGTGTACAGAGTACAACGACTAGGAAATTTCGTGGTTCTTCAAATTTTGCGCATTTTATTCAAATCAGGTTTAAGAAAAAAAAAAAAAACGAGTGGGAATATTCATTCATCATGCAGTACACGTGCTCGGTAACCACATTAATATTATCCATGATAAAGTAAACCCATTGTCGTAGAACTTCGCCCACACTGCGTATGCGTTATATTACTTTCTTTATTTTGTGTGTGCTTCTTTATATCGATTGATAAGCCGCATGCAGCATGTATTTCCGGAAATTTAATCAGTTCTCGTGCTAAGGCAAGTTTTTTGTGCAGAAAAAAAAAATGAATAAGCCAGAATCCCATCTACTTTGCTTTATACAAGAAAACGGATGGGGGCAAATTGTTTAGCAGTCGTCGTCGGACGGGAAATGGAAATGAAAATGAAAATGTTTCTGACTTACTTGCCGAGGCCATTGTTATTTGAGTTTATTGAAATGGCTTGGCCCTGACTAAGTGGGTATGAAAATGCCAGAGTACGATAGCGAGACAGGCAAACAGACGCACTGGGAGAATACGCTGGGTAAATGTGAAAGATGTGTCTTTTTGCATTTATATTCCTATAAATTTGTTTAGCAAGCATTCATTTGCACATGTGCGAAAACTTTTAATGCCTGGCAGCGAAAAGTACTGCAAAAGAAAATGATAAATACATACTTGACTGCCACAATGAAATAGAAACAAAAGTAATTTTTCATGCAAATCGACGAGAATTTATGCAGCTCACAGCTAAATGCAATTGCAAAAGGAACTTTGCATTTGATGGGGAATAATGCGACTTTTTAACTAGTTTTAGTTTTGAATGCATTCGCCATGCTGATCAAATTATTCTCAAGAATTTTGTGCATTTTCATCTGTTTTAATCTGATGCTTCAAAGGTTGGCCTTTATGCATTCATTATGCATCCCCCCCCCCACACACACAGTGGATTATGGTTTTATATTTTTTGCATTTTCTGGTTTGCTTTTTATTATTTATGTAAAACTACGAAGAGTCCCGGCAGCGACTGCAAGCTTCTTTTCATTTTTAAGTAGTCAACGGTTTAAACAATAGCGTCCCTCAACAACCACATCAACAACAATAAAGCGAATAATTTGCCCCTCATCAGCAAAAGGGAACGACTCCCAGGCAAAGCTGGAATAAAGCGTAAATGGAAATTATGAAGCGACTGCATTTTGAATATGGAAAAACTGTTTTTTCACTTGAAAGCTGAACAAAAACTACTCTGAAAGGTATTAATAATAAGTGAAATGTTCGAGAAGACAGAGGAGAAAGTAATATAAATATAAAAGAAATGAAGAATTAAGAAGAGACAAAGTCAGTTTTAAGTAAAGTACTTTAAGCTATTTCCAAGCTTTTTGTAATTTATAGTTTAAGTATGACATAATTTCCAAGAAGAGCAATCTCTTTTCAGAATCCAAAAGCCAAAACTTTCTCTACGGTACTGGGATTGAGGCTCAGCGCTGTCGAAGATATAGTAAACTACCCTACTTCAATAAATATCAAATTTTGACTTCCAGGTTCATAAAGCAGACCAATAGCAAAATTCAATTTGATGTATATGGTCTTAGTGACATAGTGAATGAGACTTAGACTTAGTCTTAGTGAGAAAAGTTCATATATTATATAATGGCTGAATAATACGCCTCGGTCTGTTACCGCATGTACGCGCTCGAGGTTGTGCGGGCCTAGGGAGTAGTTACCCATAAATGGGGCAGAGCGGTAAAAGAACATAGCACTACATTTAGAGTGGTTAAGGTACAGCAAGTTGTTAATGCACCAAGATTGAAGGTGGTTAATGTCATTTTGCAACAGACAATGTGAATCGGGGTCTGTGAGCTGCATACAAATATTAACATCGTCTGCATACATCAACACATGAGAATTTACAATGACAGAAGGAAGGTCGTTTATGAATAATCCAAAAAGCAACGGTCTTAGGTGACTCCCTTGTGGAACACACACTTGGAGAGAGTGTTGTTTAATAAGACTTTCTGTGTGCGGTTTGCCAAGTACATTGAAATCCAGTTGACTAAGGGGTTAGGAAAACCTAAAAGTGATAATTTCTTTAAAAGCAAAAGGTGATTAACTGATCCCTTATTATGGAAGTATACTCGAGAAGATTTGTTGATGTAGACCTGCGCTTCATAAACCCGTGCTGTGATGGAGACATAAGAGAGCAACACTGGTGCTGCAACTGAGAAGTTATAACCAATTCAAAAAGTTTGGGTATGACACAAAGTTTTGCTATTCCACGATAATTCTGAATATCAGTTCTACTTCCTTTTTTATGAAGTGGTAAAATAAAGGATTCCTTCCTGATATCAGGGAAAAAGCTGTGGTGTAGAGATAATTCAAAAATTTTGGAAAGAGGCTTGCATAATGCGTTTTCGCAATTCTTGAGAATACAGCTAGGAACTTCGTCCGGACCAGAAGAGAAGGAAGTTTTTACAAGTTTTAGATTTTCCAACACAGTGTTTTCATTAACAACTGGCTTGAAAATGCCTTCCGAGTGCGGAATAGAGTAAGGGTAATGAGTTGAAGTTTTATACGCAGAAGAAGAGTAGGTTGTTTGGAAAAAAACAGCAAATAAGTTGGAAATATCAGCATCGTTGCATGCAGTGGTGGTATTATACCGAAGAGAGGGAGGAAAATGAGAAGTTTTACGTTTAGAGTTGACAAATGAAAAGAATTGCTTAGGGTTTTCCTTAAATTAATTTTTACACCTAAACAGATAATTTTGATAACATTCAGAATTGTGAATAAGAAAGTCCGACTGAGCGGTAATGTATCGGGAATGATACGCCAGTTGTCCAGCTCTCTTATATTTTTTATGAAGTCTGTTTTTCACATTTTTGAGATTAGATAATCTGCGAGTAAGCCAGTGTGGCTTACAAGGTGCTACCGATAATGAGGAACAAGGCACGTACAAGTCAAATGCAGAATTAAGCGAGCAGTAAAACAAGTCAATTATGACATCTGGACTACCATCAGAATCAAGAAAGAACCAATCAACCTGCGAAAGTTGTTGATTTAGCTCAAAAAAATTGGCTTTACGGAAAAGGCGACATGATCTAGGCCCAAGCTCAGATGCAGTCACTAAAGATGTTGAAATCTCCAAGGCTACCTCAAGAGTTGGTTAATAGGCATCTTCAGGGGTAGAAAAAGGGTCGATTCTGATGACCCAGGAGTTAGAGAATTCAGAGTCAAATAATACGTCCAGAAGCTTGCTATTATTGTTATAAATTGAATTAACTTGACCCAACGAAAGGTCTATGATACCATGGACGAAGTCGTGCGGACTCGTCGGATGTACATATATGTATATATGTATATGTACATCAATTTGTATTTTGCTATTGCTCTGCTTTATGCACTTGGAAAAGCTATTGCATTTAAACTCTGGGCTTAAGTCGCTCAAAAATTTTAGAACAAATCTTGCATAATTCAAAACTTACTTAAAAAAAACCATAGATGACCGCCTTGACTTTGTTGTATCATAATTCTTTATAATTTGCGATCCATCGATGACCTTTTTTCAAAATTGTTGTTAAGTAGGGTGATATACTGAGGTAAGGTTGCAATGGTTGAAATGGGAAGATCCCATTTCTTCACTTAGGCCATTGAAGGCCCGCTGTGGTAACATATAACCCTTTCTACGCTATTGTCGTAGAGGGAGGGTCTGTCCTGTTAAACCATTTAGAAAGTAGCACAAATTTTAGCAAAGGGGCAACACCTATTTCAGAGTTGTCTGATAAATCGTTTAGGAAAGAACTGCTGAAAGCTGGATAGTGACAAAAGAGGTGCTGTGCACTCCGCTCTTCATCCACTGAATTGCATCTTCTAAAGAAGTCATTGTGTCTAATGCCAATCCTCTCAAATTGAACCTGTCAAATTGCATCAAAAAAGGCTACATTTTCCAAATTCTTAGAGTTAATTGCTTTGCTGCTGAGAGCTGGCTCTCTGACTATCGTCAGAGAGTCTCTATAGAGATATAAGATAAGTGTAAAGGCAGCTTTACGCCCTAAATCTGTTAATACTGAGAGTAGGCCATGTTGGCCTTGATACTTCACACGTGTGAATCGTTTGCCATCGATTTATGGCTATTCGACAAGTTGTTTCTTTTGTTTGTAGCTTAAAGGTCGCAAATGGCACACCTTTGTTGCTCTTATCCGGTAGAAGCTGATTGGAAGTGTCAAGTCTAGCGAGGTGGTCGGCCATCTCCTCGGCCTTCAATGTCCAATGTGCAGGGTCCAGGCACCCAAACGAGATTTATTTTAAAGAGGTGAGCCATCTCATTTAGAAATCTGCGGCACTCTGTAAGAGTTTTGGCGTTATTAATATTACCGTCAGGGGCTTTTAAGGCAGCTTGACTTTCTAAGAAAATGTATACTTTGGTTCCTCTGGTTACGAGAGTTTCCAGAAGGTTGGTAGCCTCCTGGATGGCAACAACCTCTGCTTGGTAAACACTACAATGATCAGGAAGTCGAAACGAAGTTTTGATCCCGAGCTCTGGACTGAATACCCCTCCTCGTACCTGTCCATCCAGTTTGAAGACATCAGTCGTATACTAAACATTTACCAATTTTTCTTTAGTCGCTTCTTCCTTAGTAGGGGAGTGGTTTAACACACCCAAAACATGCAATAATCTGATCCTTTACAGAAGATAAGTCATCTATAAGTGCTGATGAAGAGGCCTTTACGCAGTCAGGCCATAGTTGCTTCCAGAACTTGTTCAATGATTTTGATTTCAGAAATAAATAAAACACTCAACGTTGTTGTGGTTACTGACCTGTGTTTTATATATTAACTTGCTTAAAAACATTGACCTCGAGTCAGCAATAACTCCCAGTATAAAATACTCAACTCAACTAAGCGGTACATGAAAAAACTACCTGAGTAATGGGATTTCAAAGGAATGTTTGGCAACATTAAATCGAAGTCCGAACTAATTTTGATCCATAAATTCTGCAGAATAAGCCCCTGAAACTGTTTCCTGATTTCAAATCTGATGAAATGCCAACATATTTAGGTCTTAAGAAGTGGTAATTGCTGAACCTTAAAAAAATCTATTATAAAAAAGAAATAAAATAAATAAAATATCCAAACGCTCTTTTATGGTAATAAAAACCATTTCTTTAAAAGTTACAGACTGCCCTCTTATAAAAATATACCCTTCATTAAACAAAAACAGAATTAATTACTCAATCTCCCACACACACACATTAATTTATAACCAATTTTTTTAGAGCAGAAACCTCTCCACTGGCCTGGCCTTAATTGAGTTCTTTTTATCTAAATTGATGAACTTTGGCAATTTTTTTTTTCCACTTTGATGGCATTTCACTAGTCCCCATTGTTTCTTTTGTTCAAAGGCCATTGAATACTTGTAATCCTGGGCTTTTATCTATTCCTTTCTGTTCACCAATAGTTGACCTTGCATTGTTCATGTTGCTTTGCATATTTATACAAAAAAAAAAAGAAAACCAAAAGGGAAAGACAACAAAATTCACATCATATTGGCTGTCCTTCAGGCACAAAAGAATGAAACAAGCATTTGTATTAACTAAGTGAGCAAAAACAAAAGCCAACAAAATGGTCGACAGGATACACTTAAGCCCGTTCTCTCTCTCACACACGCCCTCATTGAGTAAACATTGAGTCAACACTTCCGCTGTGATAACATCAACATGGCGCCAACATTATGAACGGGACAGCCAAAATAGATATTCCAACGGAGATAACACAAACGAGAGACAAAAAAAGAAACTCAGGGCTGTTGGCCAGCGATTTTTACCCAATAAATTATTTCAGCTGCCACGTGGCAACAAAATGGCGGCGACTGTTTATGAAAATGTCATTAAAATGCGCACTGGAAGTAATCCCAGCAAAACTAAAACAAAGCCCAACACCAATTTTATATCACGAGCTGAACTTAATTAAGGAAACAGTCTCATTTCAAATTGTAGACGAAAGAAATGTATTTCTAGGATTTTTGTTCTCTCAGGCCCGAGGGTTGTAGGGGTCTGGTTGCCTCATTATTTTGCCTGCTTCATATGTGTCTACGTCATTTATTTTACATTTTTTTTCTTTGCTCTGCTTTAATGACATTATTTTGCCATTCGCCCTGGAGGCAAATTATTTTATGCTCGTCTGCTGACAAAACGAATTTAATTTGGCATACTACACTCGGAGAATGAAATCGAATACTGTCGTTTTTTTTGGGGTATCGTTTGCCCGTTTGCCCGGCCTATGTCTCGGTGGGGTACAAAAACAAATGTGCTCATAGGGCAGGGTACCTCGGCTTGATCCCAAATAAAACGGTTCGTTCCTTAAAGTCTAGTAAGTCTATTTTTACTTAATGCTAAATATTTTGTGCTTGAATGAGTTATTTTTATACCCTTGCAAAGGGTATTATAATTTTGCCCAGAAGTTTGCAACGCATAGAAATATTCATTTCCGACCCCATAAACTATATATATTCTTGATCAGGGCGATGAGCTGAGTCGATTGAGCTTTGTCCGTCCGTCTGTCTGTCTGTCTGTCTGTCCGTCTGTCTGTCCGTCTGTCTGTCCGTCTGTCTGTCCGTCTGTCTGTCCGTCTGTTTCTACGCAAACTAGTCTCTCAGTTTTAAAGCTATCGAGCTGAAATTTTGCACAGAGTCTTCTTTTTACTGCACGCTGCTAATATGTCGGAACCAACCGGATCGGATGACTATATCTTATAGCTGCCATAGGAACCATCGGTCAAAAAACGGGTCTTAGTGAGAAAAACTTTTTTGTTTTCAATGCTAGCGTCATAAAACTCGGCCATAATTAATAATATATGCTTTCAAACAGATTTGCAAATTTTGGTCAAAGTCGGATGACTATAACATATAGCTGCCATAGGACCGATCGGTCGGAAAATGAGTCTTAGTGAAAAAAAACTTTTTTGTTTTCAATGCTAGCGTCATAAAACTCGGCTATTGTTAATATTATATGCTTTCAAACAGATTTGCAAATTTTGTTCAAGATCGAATGACTATAACATATAGCTGCCATAGGACCGATCGGTCGGAAAATGGGTCTTAGTGAAAAAAACTTTTTTGTTTTCAAGTAAATCGTTCTTTAAGTCGGTGATTCTAAATATTAAACGCTTTCAAACTAATTTGAAAAAGTTGATCGACATCGGGTGACTATATCTTATGGTTGCCATAGGACCGATCGGTCGAAAATAGTTCTTAGTAAGAAATTTTTTTTGTGAGATTAACTTTTTTGTTTTAAATTTTATCGTTCTTAAACTCGGCGATTTTTATATTTTGATATGTTTTCAAAAAGATTCGCGAAATTTGGTCGAAATCAGATGATTATCTGTCGGAAAATGGGTTATAGTTAAAATTTTTTTGGATTTTTATGTAAGCGTTCTTAAACTCTGACATTTCAAAAACAGCATTTGCAAGGGTATAAAAACTTCGGCACAGACGAAGTTAGCTTGGCCTTCTCGTTATAGAATTTCTTGACTAGTTCTTGATTCTCGAATTTTTGTTGATATTCTAGTTACATTACACAGTGCACCATAAAATTTTGATAACAACGAGATCCACAAAATTTGAAAGGCTCTTTTACGGACATTCGAATGGGAGACTAAAACTAGAAAAATAGAGGAAAGCTTACTTCGGCACGACCGAAGTTTATATATCCTTGTAGCTTGTTTAATTTATATAAATTAAGGAATTAAATAATTTTCGTCGAGCATTCTTAGCTGAGTTATATCCCAAACTCAGCAATGTGATGGCGCCTCTACCTTGACCATTTTTTTTTGCCAGTTTGTTATATGGCAGCTATACGATATATTCATCCGATTTTGACCAAACTCCCCAAAATTGTGTGGAAACTGATAATATTCAGAAGGTAAAAAGACGCTACCATTGAGAACAAAAGAGTTTTTCTCACTATAATTACTTTTCGACCGATAGTTCCTATGGCAGCTATATGAAATAATCCCCCGATTTGGATCATACTTGGCAAAATTGTGTGGTAGCATACAATATTGATCAATAACCAGTTTGGGAGCGATAGAATTAAAAACAAAAAAGTTTTTCATACTAAGACTTTTTTTCAGACATATCTTTTGTATGGCAGCTATACTAAATAGTTGGCCGATTTTCATAAAACTTGGTTGAGTTGTGTAAACGCATAGAAAACTTAGAAATACGAGGATTGGGGTCGTTTGCGTTGAAGACAAAAAAGTTTTTCTCACTAAAACTACTTTTTCGACCGATCGTTCCTATAGCAGCTATATGCTATAGTCATCCGATCCGGCCGGTTCCGACAAATGTGCAGCGTATTTGTACCAAAAAGCATCGTGCAAAGTTTGGATAAGATAGCTTTAAAACTGACGGAGGAGATAGCATAGAAACAGACGGACGGACAGACGGACATGGCTATATCAGCTCAGCTTCCTTCTATGCGTTACAAACATCTGGACAATTTTAATATACAATCTACAAGGGTATAAAAATGTTGTCTTTGCGACTGATTCTTTTGGGTACGCCTTGTATTTGTATTTTGTATTTGCAAAGTCAATCGCTGTTACCATTAACAGTGACTAAACAGGGACTTGACAGTGACTAGACACTGAATTGACAGTGACTTGACACTGAATTGACAGTGACTTTACTGTGACTTGGCAGTGACTTGCAAGTGACTTGACAATGACTTGACAGTGAATTGACAATAACTAAACAGTGACTAAACAGTGACTTGACAGTGACTTGACAGTGATTTGGTAGTAACTTGACAGTGATTTAACAATGACTTGACAGTGACTTAACATTGCTTATACTCTGTACCAAAGGTACACAGAGTATATTAAGTTTGTGCAAAAGTATGTAACATCCAGAAGGTATCATCTCCGACCCTATAAAGAATATATATTCTTGATCAGCATCAACAGCCGAGTAGATATAGCCAAGTCCGTCTGTCCGTCTGTCTGTCTGTCCGTCCTTCCGTATGAACAAACAGATCACAGAGATGGTAAGAGATAGAGGTTTGACATGTATGGGACATAGTAGTAGTAGTAGGCATTTATTTGGGCTTATAATAGGCATGGCAATTTGCCGCTAGCCTAAAGCCGTTTTGCTTTAAATATTAATTACATATTTACATTTTTTACACTTAATTTTGTTATTTAAAATTTATATACATATTGTCAGGCAACATTAAAAGATAAACAAGTAAGAGCGCTGTAGTCGAGTTTCCCAACTACAAAATACCCTGTTCAATTGAGACACACATACAAAACACAAACACATACACAAACGCATACACACATACGAGCGCACACAAACACACACACGCGCGCTCACACGCGGCCTGCGCAGGCAGCGCTGCCTGCATGAAGTGGCTGCTTCCCCACCCCTTTTCCCATTTTTAATGTATATATAAAAATTATAGATAACAGTACTACATTTATAAAAGCTCGTGTACAATTTGATCCCTATAGTTTATAGCGTGGCTTATATATAAAGCCAAATTCATCCAGTTCCTTCCATTTAGCACCGAGTGGCATTCATCCTCAGTGAGCCTTATTTTTCCCAGCTAGGCCATTCTCAGCTCCTGTAGTATCGGTAGTATGCTCCTGTAGTATATTCTGCCCAGAAAGTGTTGTGTGTCTTCACGTTCTCTCAAGTTGCACAATGTGTATAAACTGTTTTCGTTCTGGTGGTGAGGTCTGTAGCTAAGCTGGAGCATTTCCACTCGAGCCTTAAAAATGTGCGAAACCATATAATTTCCAATATTATCTTTCTTGAAAGTAGTTATTTTCAGCCATGTTGTAGCATAGCTTTGAGTATGTGTTTCTCGTGTCGCTCTGTCTCGCTTCTGATTCCCATCTTTGCCGAAATGTACATTCTATACTTTGTATTAGCCGGGTCTGTTGTATTTCCCACTGTTCTGGAAATTCGAGAGTAAACTCCGTCCCGATATCCTGTGCCAAACTTAACCACTGGTGAAAGGAGGTGTTTTGCAACTATTTTGGGATATCTTAGCTCACGCATACCGAATATTTTTTTTAAATAATTAGTTGCAGCGTGTGGGCGAATAAGGGTGGCAATCCAGTTTCTAAGTATATCGCATAATTGGGTGTGTTTTGTGTGAGTTGGAAAATCATTTTTATAAAGAACCTTAGACTGCGTTCAACGTCTTCATACTGAAAACATACCCATAATTGTGCTGAGTAGCACGTTATCGCCATAGCGGTCGCCTGGTACATTTTGTATTTGGTGCTAGGATTGACATTTTTTCGGCTTAGGAGAGTGTTCCATGTGCTTCCTATCGCTGCTCGGGTGTCTTTCAGCTTCAGTTCAGCGTGTCTGCCAAACTGCATATTACCAGTAAGTGTTACTCCTAGGTATTTGAACCACTTTACTATTTCTAGCGGTGCTCCATTTATGGTCCATGATTCGTTGCTTGATTGTCTCCCTTGGTTGTCCCGTACTAATAGTACCTTATACTTCTCGATGTTAATCTTTAAGTTCCAAGTGTCACAATAATCCTGTGTAGCATTTATCATGTTTTGCAACTGCGCGGGACTTTCTGCTAGCATGACCATGTCATTAGCATACATTAGGACTTTAAAAATGTGTCCCTCCATATGGACTCCCCCTGAAAGGTTCTCAGCTAAAAAAGCGAAAATTTTAAATAACTAGATGAAAGCATTATTGCATGTCTATTTTTGCTTGCATTGCTTTTTGCAGTTCCCAACATATTAAAGTAATGATTGTAACTGATTGCCAACTGCCTAATCATGCATTCTTTAGCAAACAACTTACTGAAAATAGAATCGGGAGTTTCTTGAAAATGGAAAGATGTTTGTGGCTTTTATGTTTCCAAACGTGAATTGTGTTGTTGAAAAATGATTCACAGTGCTATCAAAATATTATATATTAATGTATACATTTTTTCTTAGTGTATCGCGACCTCAAAGCATCACATCAATGAGAATATTTGCTGCCTGCTTAGAATTGCTGCCAAATTATTTGCCAATATTAAGCGATAATTTATTTCTGACTGGCCCCTACCCAGCATTTGCCTTTGCGCTTTTGCAAAATTTGTTACCCGCGAGCATCAAATTTATGCCCAAACAGCTTACACACACCCACATACACACACAGACTCACACATGAGTTTCATTGTAAAATCACAGGAAAATTAATTTTCCATGCATTTCGCTTTGGCACACAATCACAGGCCCAATTGTGCGCGAAATTTATTACTCCAGCTAATGCCTTGAACCCCCAAGCATAAAATGTGAGCAAAAGAAAGTTTGCATAAATTATGCGATTTGCATTTTGAAGATTCTGATTAAATTTAAATTGCATTTGGCCAATTTGGTATGAAATTACCATAACTTTTATTTATACAATTACATTTTTTGTAATTGGATAATTCAATTATTTTTCAATCATAGTTTTATGTTTGGGATCTGAAATGTGAAAAGCCAATTTGATTGATTAATCATAAATGTGTTCATTTACTCATAAACAACTCAACACCATACCAAATACTTAAGTGCTAAAAGTGATGGAGCATCTAGCACCTCTTTGCTACGGGTGGTACTTAGATCTTTTAAATAAAGTCATTGTTTCACATGAAGATTTAGTAGGTCATGGCTACTTTTTGAGTGACCAGTTTGTGGCGGTTCGATTCTGCCTCGAAACTTCTAAAAAAAAGTTGTTTCTGTAGAAACTCTTACACAAATGGTCAACTTCACCAGCTATAGGTGTCTACTGTGATGTAACTAGCCATAAAAAGACTTCTCAAACTTTGCGGATCTGATTCGGCGTTGAAACTGTAGGTCCCTTTCAGTGCAGTGGTGTGTAAAATTTTTAAGAGCACATGCCCAGAGATTGAGAGAAGCTTAGTTTGCGGCCCCAAAATTGTCGACTATTATATAAAAGTTTAAAAATTCATATTGACAAAAGATAGCACCAATCCGGCTCAAAGGACCAATGTGAAAATACAGATATAAATGGTTGGCTTTCAATGGCTTTCAAATCGGCATATTGATTATATAATTTTTCTCATTATCAACTAGTCCTCTTTTCCATCAAACTCTGGTTTTGGTCAAAGCTTTGAGCTCTCTAAGAACCATGTGATGCGTGTGTTGATTCTGTCAGAGCCGAAATTAAAGATGGAACAGTATGATTCCAAACGATAGTTATCATACCGACAAATTTCAATTGTATTGATGTTGTTTCCCCCCACCGAAATCTCTCCATCATTTACAAAGCAATTGCGCCTGTCCATCAAATTAAAATCGTTATTTTTTTGTTTTGCTTTGTCATTTCTCCCTGAAGTCAAATCCTTAGCATTTATGTGCCTTATTTATCGATTTGCTGGCAAACTCATTTTGCAGAAGTTAATAAATTACACTTCAATTGTGCAGTCAAAGTCATGTTTCTGTATAAAATATGTTGTGGCAGTTGTTTGTGTTCCCGTTGTTTCGCGCATTGGCATGCGAATAAATCCGGCCCACCCATTTTTAATGCCAGGCTGGCTCCTGCCAGGCAGCGCCTGTCAAATCAAATAATTGAACTTTCATTCCATTGTGAAAAATGAACGCAGCGCTGTGTGAGGAGGGTGACTGAACGCAAATGCCACACATTAAAAACGATTTAAAAAAAAAAAACAAGAAATCAAACGAGTCGAGCCGAGCTGTCGTTGTGTAACTGAAACCTAGTCCTGCCCCACCGGCATACAGTTTTTTTTTCTTTTTTTCTTAATCCATTTTTATACTCAATGCCAGCTGATGGATTACTCTCGTTCAAATGTCGAATCTTGTTAGTGAAACTCCTGGAAAACTGGCATAAAAAAAACACCCATGACTGAGCTTTAAGTGGGGGTGGAGCGAGGGTAGTGGTAACACATGCTGACGGCTAACAAGCCAAAGAGCCGCCCAAGTGTTGATGATATTTTTGCACGCTCCAGATTCTGATACAGTTACAATATTTGGGTGTAGGCATACACACATGAGTGGGACAAAATGTGGAACGAATTGGCTGATGGGGAGGACTGCTGGAAATTTGTAGAGTATACAGGATGCAGGGGTAGACAATAGGAGCAGAGACTTCGGCAGAATCACTGCCGTTGCAATCAACAGAGAAAAGTTTTCAATGTGTTGAGCTTTGAAGCTCTGCGTTCTATACCTGATCTTTATGCGTGAGCAGCGGCCGAGCAAGAAAAGCAGGTTAGGAAATTGAAGCATTATTACAGGGGCCGGCGTGTCCCTATCTTCTGTGCATACGAAAACGCTCTGCGGCAGCGACGTCGACACTTCGATAGTATACGAGCTTATACTGCGCTCTTTTGTCACAACAAAGCAGTGCAAAATAAACTTCGTGTGAATGGCTAAACACACAAACGCAATGCCAAAATGAGCATGTGTGTATAGCCGACACCTGCTTTATAACTTAACTAGTGTAAAAAAGGCCAAACCCGACTGTAATATACTCTGTTCCTGCGGAAATGTACTGCCACAGTAGCATGAGAAAGCAGCGCCACTGCGGCAGCAAACTTTCTTTTACCTATAACTTGACCATCGTTCATGTGATCTAATGCTGATTACTAAATATTTCTCGAAGATACAAACCATGATGAAATTAGTTTAAGGTCGTCCCGTCCGTAACAGCTGTATTTATTGTAAAAGCTATTAATAAGCTTTTGTTTGTCGTGTGTGTGAGTAAAATGTCAACATTTTCTGAGTTTAACCCTTAGTGTGGCAGTGCGGTACATTTACCGCCTACTGTAGCAACTTATGCAACAATGAATGCGGCCTTCAATAATTTCTCTTCCATGTTTGTAATATCAAACTCTTTTTTGACGTAAGATATAAAAATTTGTTCCAATTGCTTGATATTTTCCTTAAATTCTATAGATGTAGGTAAATGTCTTATTGAAGGTAGGTAATGTAGGTAATGACAACATATTGAAGAGTCACAATACCCTGCCACCATATTCGATGGCATTCTCCGTAAGCTCGTCCATTTTTTTTCTAGACTTGAAGATAGCTCAATCGAAGTAACATCATCAGGGATAGCATACATCGTAGTAACATCATAGGGGTCAGTACAATTTTCTTTTTTTTCCATCTTTGGAAACATTAATAAAATTCCCTGCCTTAATTTTAAAACGCATACGACAATAATTGCAAAATTAAATTTTTTGTCTGCTCACGTAAGGGTTAAAGACCTACGAACCTACTTTGTAGACAGCCAGCTGAGCACTGACAATAAAACACTAAACGAGAGAGCCGCTTACACGACGGGACCACCTTATACTTATTGCATCATGGTACAAACTATCTATCTTGACGGGAGGGGAGGTATCAAAAATTGAAAATAAGCTTTATCTGCCTGCCAGTATTTGAGGTTTATGCCCCTTACAAGTGAAACTTCTAGCTTTTAGCATCTCTGAATTCTGTTGATTTATACCAGTGGTGTCCAAAGTGCCAAAAACCTATCCCATGGCATAGGAACTCAGCTGCCGGCGTCGCAGCTGACTCACGTATAGAGAGAGAGAATACGTGTGTTCTATAACAGAGTGCCCCAGCGATAGCCCCTGGGGCACGAACTTACTCGCCAATTCACACCGAATGCTTGCCGAAGTCATGCAGCACTGTGTGTTAGAGAGAGACACAGTCACATTTTCGCGATCTCTGCTTGGGGAAACCTGTTATATAAATGGCACGCTCGGCGGCTTGCTCTCTTACGATGCGCGTATTCGGCTTTTTGTTCTCTCACGAGGCATTTGATTATTTGTTTATTGCTCATGCTGAAATGTTAAATGTTTACTTCGTGAATCGTTGCTACGCACACAAGTGCAATGATTGATTGTGTAAGTTTTGTCACCACTGCTGTTCCGTTCCGTACGAGGAAACCAGAAGATCGTTCGTTTTGATCCGTTCAAATTATTGGATTCCCAAACTACGAAACATAGTGAAGGGTGTCATCCACTCGTGAAAGGTCTGCGTCATTTATAAAACAGACTCCAATCTTCTTTACTTACACCGGTGCAGGCTTTTCTTGCCCGTTCTAGTTCAAAAGCTTCACAGGTTGAGCGCGCAGCATCACGAAAGGCTACACTCAGCGAAAAATAGAGAATTTCACTCTTGAATCAAGAGCATTCGATCTCAAAAGTACGGTAAGAGTGAAAATTCTTGATCCAAGAGCGAAATTCTTGATCCAAGAGTGAATTTTTGATCCCGACATTCCTGATTCAAGAGTTTCAGTACTTGATCCAAGTACGAATAATTCTCAAAATAAAAAACTTAAAAAGAATATTTGGGGTTGGGGTGTGAGAGACACGACCGCCCGACCCGAATGACGTGGTATGTCTGAGCACCCTCTCTCTCTCTGCGAGAGCGACCCCAACGCTATTCGCTCAAAGATATGTTGCCCTTAACCCCCTTGCCTATAAAAAAACCAAATTGAGAGCGTTTAGAACGAATTTATGTCGATTCCAATTCTTGAAAATTCAAGAAAAACTAATTTTTTTTGAAGAGTGCTGTTACTCAAATTATTCGTTCTAGTTTTTTCTTAGTGTACGTCTGCGCGTTCGTCTGTTTCTGCACAAAGCCCTTCCATTTGGAAGTCACACTCGACCTAACGACCGAAATATAATATCTCTCACTAAACATTTATTTGTCTCACTAGTACGATCAATTTTCGAATATGGGTCGTCTGGCAGCCTTTGCTCGATTTGTGTCTAAAAAAGGGTGCCCCCATGAAGTCCACTCCGATAAAGGAAAAAGCTTTGTATGAGCTTCAGATGACTTGCCTGCGAAGATCAAAGCATGTTTAAGCTCCTGTCCTATTTCACCAATGTCCGAAGATCCGACAGATCTACAAGCCCTAAGTCCGGGCCATTTACTTATCGGTGCTCCTGTGCTCTCGGTAGTTGAACCAGAGGTATGAACTTAAGGAATGAGCTAAAATAATGGCCACAACTTAAGGCCCCAAACCACGAATCTTGCTCACGCTGGAAGGATGAATACCTTAAAGAGTTGCACAAGAGTTACCCCACAAGAAACTTAGAGTTTGAGGACTTAGTGAGAGTCAATTAAGACAATATTCCATGCCATAAATGGCGGCTGGCTCGGTACCGATGATAAGGTTCGTGTTTTAGACCTTCTAAGTAACAAAGTCCAAAGTGTCAAATTAGTTTTACTTCCAAAAGAACTGGAAATCTATACAATTTTCTCCAGCTTAGCATCCAGCTTTCTTATGTTTCCATAGAATCCTCTTAATATCCAAGCTAACACCCACGAGTCATCTTCGTGGTATTTAATCCTACCACTGCCGAGGCATCTACCAGCTAAAGAGATGATCCTGTCCGGTTCCATTCGAGTCTGATGTATCAAATCAAGACTATTTAATTAGATTTAATTCACAAAGAGAATAACAGAATGACTGAACATAGCTTTAAGCTGAAACCTGAAGTTCCTAAATATTGTGACTAGTGCAAGGGGGAGGGTTGTTTGTGCTCCGTTCCATACGTTCCTAGATCCTTACAAACCAGATTCAGTTATTTTAAAAAGGTATGCTTATTCTAGAAAAAAAAATTGTTCGATAGACGATAAGAATAAATGAATTGCTCTCTTCACATTGAAAAGTAAAACGAAGTGCACGCGTTTGTATAATTTGCTAGGTTAACCTACCCTTTTCCTTACACAAGATTCTTTTGCGGACCAGCGAAACCCTACATGTCCCCTGGAGCACACACCGCTTTACTCAAGATCCACCCCACCACAGCTTCAACCGTTATAGTATAGATGGAGCAGTCCAAAACCAACAACAGAAATGACAACCCTCATCAGCGAGTCTTGATCGCGTACACTGCACCTGTTGCGCCGTCTGCTGGTGTTCACAAGAAATTTGTGGTTGTAACACATTTCGAAACGAGGCAATTGCATTTTCTTATGATACTGAGTCACGCCGCTGTTTCAAAGGGTCAGAGATGATTCCTTCTATCTTGAAAAAAAAGTCTAATCTGTTTAAAAAGTAAATCTCCAACACAAAATGTGCAGACCCAGATCATGCGGTTAATTGTTTTAAAATAATTTTCAGTGTTGATTAAGACTTTGTTATCTTTTAAAAAATATAAAATAAATGAAAGATACTTTCAAGTTATATAGCGCATTTAGCTGTCTCTTCTGTCTTGACAGTAATGGTGAAGCAAAGGGCTTGAAAGCAAAAGTAGCTATTTCGTTACAGTTAACATTTTGCATGAGAGCAGCTCTGAATAAATGTTACGCTTAACAGGTTAATGTAATGCTTAACAGCACATTTGTAGAGTCTATGTAAATAGGCTGTGAGTCTCGTTATACTTTGAACAGTTGAACTATGTCACTCTACTTGCACCTTTAAGCAATCTGGGATCCTCTAAAGCTAAATTAAGAAAAACCGAGAAAGTGAAACTAACTTTACACTAGACTTATGTTAGGCTGCCTTCACACTGTTCGACAAATGAAACATGGACGTGAAAACACCAAGTACAAAAAAGACTACAAATTATATTTCCGTCCCACTGTGCTCTGTAAGGGTATGTTTTAGTCTAACCACGTGTATTTGATGACTGTGGCTTTTCTTTTTCATTTGCCATAAAATCCCCATAATAGTCCATAAGCCTGTGAGCACACATTAAACACACACCTTTGCCATATAACCTCAGTCCTCTTAACCACATATCGAATTCACCTTTATCGTGGTTATTTTGCCTACATCCATTATCCTTGCTCTCATACAATTTACAGCACATTTTAATGAGCGCCCATCTGCGGGTTCGTTTTGGGTTTCTGAACCCGCAGCCAAATAAAGTTTGCTTTTGTTTTTTTTTGTGGGCACACTTTTGGAATTTATTTGCTTTGTGGACGATAAGTGGTTGACAATGTTATGCATTGTGTTGGCTTTTTGGTTAAATAAATGTAGAAAAACTACATAAAAATATGTCTGATTGTTCAATCAAGTGAAAAACCATTCCCCTGACAGAATCACACAGCCAATCAAAGAATTCCTAGTGTGCAAACCAATTTGCGACCATTAAACGAATGCCAGAAACAAAAAAAAAACAGACAACCTGCTCCGGTGCAGTTTCGAGTGGATGTGAATGGCATAGGCCAAAGGCTCCAAAAACGAGCAGTCAAGTGAGGCAAAGCAAACGCATAAAAGCCAACTACAAATTGCAGCACTTGAAGCCCAGGGTGAATGGATACAGTTGGAAGACCTCAGCGTTTCTCAGGGAGAAATATTTGCATAGGTAAGACCAAAGTCGAAGCCACATATCCTTCTATCCTCATACTCGGAATTCGCTTTTCGGGCTGTTGTGTGTGTATGTGTGTGTGTACATTTATATGTAGGCATGCCAGTGCGGATACGCTTTGGCCTTTTGTCGACACTAAATGCCAGGCTAAGGCTTAAAGGCAATAAAAACATACTCAAACATTGCTTAAATAGTTAAACGGCAAGTGGCACAACGGTTGGAGTGAAGCTGAGAAGTTCTTTTCCTGCTTACTTTGACATTTGTTTGACTTTGACTACGAAATGTTTATGTCGAAAACGCATTCAGATTGAAGAATACAGCAAAATTGGAAAAATAATCTACGTTCTTTTGACAAATCTAAATAACAATTTCTTTAAACTAAACCAACATTTTCAACATGTGTAAAAACTAACAGCAACTGATTTCATCGAATGTCTGCCATGAAATCCCATGAGCAGCAAGGGATTATAGCACAACCCCTGGCTGCGCACACTCATCCACATTACACCTCAGAGAGGTTGCGTATACGCCACGTCTTACGCTCGTTTCCTTCCTGCGTTTTGTGGCATACTCCAACTTGCTTGTTAGGCGAAAAAAGGTTGCTTGCTGCCGTTGGAAACTAATTAAAATATGCACAACTTGCCAAAATACTTAAAAGCCACACATGTGTGAGTGCAGGGGGCGAAGAAAGAAGGAGAATGGGAAATGCGGGTGGGATGGGGCCCACACAAAATGGTAAACGCAGGTTGTGCAGTTTTTTGTAATTTTCCACTCAACAGATTTCTGCTGCTGCTTTCTGCCCCTTCTGGGCTTGCAATCAACAAAAGTTGTGTGTGTTTGGCAAGGGCGATGGGCGTGGCATACTTAAACAACAAATGGTTTATTTATGCGCTTATTTTTCATACTCACACACACACACCACACACACACACTTGAAATTTGACTTGCCAAAAAACTTAATTTATTTGCCTGTCTTCCTTTTTTTGTGATTTTTTTCAGGTGAGTGCAAGCCACATATTTGGGATCATCTGTAACCGAATGCTTCACCAGAAGGTTTCAAAATAAATACATATAAATGAAAATTAAATGGTAACCGCATTACTTCCCACCGACTTGGCTTTATTTTTATTGAAATGTGCTTGAAATGTTACAAATTTCTGGAAAAGTTTCAGCTTAAAGCGTAGTGTCTCAGTTTCTAATAAGACAAGTATTAACCTGATGCTGGCAAATCCAACCCCAGAGGATGAAAAGTTTTTAAGTTGGAAAACAATTATCATCAACTGATCTACTTGAAGTTTGATTGTAAGCCTGGTGTTCGATGTAATGAGATGCGTTTTTTCCAGGTTTTGGAAAATCCGACCCCTGGGGATGAAAAGTTTGGTACTTGGAAAACATTTATCTTGACTTGATTGAATTGAAATTTGATTTGTAAGCCAAGTACTTGAAATAATAATTAGACACATGTTTTCCCGATTTCAGAAAATTCGACCCCAAGAGGGATGAAAAGTCTACAAGCTTAAAAAAAAATATATTTTCTACCGATCGATTCAAACATCGGCTTGTAGGTTTAGTACACAAAATTAAGTGTCCCTATTTTGGATAGGGGGATGAAAAGTCTGCAAGGGGCAAAACAATTATATTCAACCGATTCACTTGAAATTCGGTTTGTCAGCTTAGTACGCATTTGATTTTTCCAATTATCAATATTCATTTGAAAAGATGGATGTATACTATCCAAAACTAGGGTTTCCGCAAGGCGGAGGCCTCTCCCCTGCTCGTTGAGGAAACTTTTCTAACACCCTCCTGACTACTTAAACGAAAAAGGTTAAGCTAGAACTTGACATCCATATTAATAGACACAGGATCTCCACTGTCAACAACCCGTAGATCCTAGGCGTCAGGCTAGATCCACTCTTTAGCTTCATCAGACACTCTGAGGGTTTCATTAAGAAGGTTAGGAGCTAAAATAATGTCCTGAATGACGACCGCCACTAACATCTACACTGACGATTCTAAGCTCGACGAAAAAGTAGGAAGGGCATTTTCTCTTCTAACCTAGACTTAAACTTATCATTCCACCTTCCTGATCACTGTAGTGCATACCAAGCAGAGGTGGTAGCCATCCAGGAACCTGCTACCTGCCTTAGCACACTCACGGTCAAAAAAGGAAACGTATTTATATACTCAGATAGTCAAGCCGCCCTTAAAGCACTTGACTCATATACCAACAATGCTAAAACACTTACGGAATATAGCTTATCTCTGAATGAGATCGCACGACATTTAAGTAAACACACACGCTTCATGTGTGACCGTTTTTGCGATGTTCTAGAAAATATATTAAATGTAAAGTCTGATGCAGAAGGACTGGACAAACTAAACCCAAAATTTTTAAAAATTCTATTGCCAATGCTTATTGAACCCATCACCCACATATTTAACACTGCTCTATTACTACATCCATTTTCCCAAACAGGTGGAAAGCAGCGAAAGTAATTCCAACACCCAAATCGAATGGTGATTTCAGACGTATTTCCATCCTTCCGTTCCTGTCAAAGGCCTTCGAGCAAATAATTGCCAAGCAAGTGCAAGCATTTCTAGATTCTAACTCTCTTATGAGTCAGAAGCAGTCGGCTTCAAAAATAATCGTAGCTGTACAACTGCCTTCGTAAATATAGTCGAAGATATCCGTTAGCAAACTGACGACGTAAGACCTTATTAGATTTTAGTAAAGCTTTTGATAATGTAGACAACAACATTCTATGTACTAAGCTAAGCTATCTATTCAACTTTTCCTCCTCAGCTTCGAATTTGATTAAGTCATATCTTTCCTTTAGACAGCAAGCCGTTGTCTCGGGCACTCTCATCTCACAATGGCTTCCAACTACAAGGGGTGTCCCTCAAGGTTCTGTTCTTGGTTCACTTTTGTTTTCTATGTATATAAATGACCTACCTAATAATTTGAGTAATTGTGCCGTCCATATGTATGCTGACGATGTTCAGTTGTATGTTAGTCGTCCGCTAGGTGAAATCGTTGATTGTGTCAGAGTATGCAATGAAAACTTAGTCAAACTAGGAGAATTGTTTGGAATTAAGCCCGTCAAAATCTAAGTGTCTAATCGTGTACAAAAAGAACATTGATATAACCCAGCTGCCTAGACTTATTATTGATGATATTGCCCTTGAATATTTAAATCAAATCAGCAACCTTGGAATACACTTCAATGCAACTCTCTCCTGGAGTAACCTTATAGCAAAAGCTTCAGGGAATACTTATGGTTCTCTCTGGCAACTATATTGCTCAAAATCCCTCATAGCGCAGAACATTTAAACGCTCATAGCAAGATCGTGTTTAGTCCCTAATTGAGAGTATGCAACGACTCAGTGTAACTTTCAACTCTATTATACTCTGTACCAAAGGTACACTGAGCAAAAAACGGCCAGTTAACCACCACCCCACCCATAACCACAGCATGCTATTAAACGGCAATCTTAGTGAGAGAGAGAGAGACAAACTTAGAGATGAGCACGTATAATTCGTGAGCAAATGCGAGCTGCGACATAAAGGGTAAAAGATTATGTTATAGTCTGTCTTGACCGACTTTCTTTCTTGTTGCAAGATATGTCTTTGACCGAAAGTCCTGTGAGCATATAACCACATTTGCCAACCAAATATACAACCTGTCTCTTGTTACCTGGATTAAACTTACAACTTTAATTTTTGCCCATAAAATCATTGTTACTCGTGAACCTCAGTATTTATATGAAAAATTTTAATTCGCCTCTTCCGCGAGAACTAATAAATTAATTTGCCCAAGATTAAACCTGGCCAGTTCAGAAAAACATTTCTACGTCTTTGCTGCTCGCTGTTGGAACCAGCTCCCACACCATCTTAAAACTATTAGGAACGCAACACTTTTCAAAACCAACCTTACCGACTATCTTAAAAATCTAATCGTTTGAAATGATCTAATTATATTACGATTATCAAAATAAGCTGCACTGTAAACTTAAATTTAATTGATATCTATTAGTTATTAAGCTAGGATACATTTTATTTTTATCAACCTCCCCGAATTACACTGGACTGGACTGGACATCGCGCAACATAGAAGGGAATGAGTCTGAGAACAAACTGGCCAGAATAGGTACCACCAGCGAGCTTCTTTCAGAGAAGAGCACATGTATGGCTACGAATCGGTGAAAAAAGCTTTCCTCCTGTGCTGTAGAGAGGCTAACGTGGTCAACATTCGATCTAAGATGTACCAATACACAGAAAGGACCACTTATCATATCTGTCTTATTGGCAGACGCGTAGCACGCCTATGCGTCACTTACCGATTACCATGAGGAGGAATCGGTACAACACCTTCTTTGCTATTGCCCCGCCTTGAATAGAAGGAGCCTCAGGACAATTGGTCAACCTCTGCTACTTAACCTCTCGGATCCCAGCTCTACTCAAATTCATTCTGTCCACACCATGGTTCATTAACGAAGACCCCCCTCAGTATTAACTAAGAAGGCCAAGTTAACTTCGTCTGTGCAGAAGTATTTATACCCTTGCAAATGCTGTTTTTGAAATGTCAGAGTTTTAAGAACGCTTACATAAAACTCAAAAATTTTTGTAACTAAAAAACCCATTTATCGACAGAGAAACATTTGATTTCGACCAAATTTCGGGAATCTTTTTGAAAACATATCAAATTCACTATCGCCGAGTTTAAGAAAGATAAAATGGAAAACAAAAAAGTTTTTCTCACTAAGACATTTTCCTACCGATCGGTCCTATGGCAGCCTTAAGATATAGTCATCCGATTTCGACCAAATTTTGCGAATGTGTTTGAAATCATATGGAATTAGTAATCAGTGAGTTTAATTACGCTTACATCAAAAACAAACAAAAATTCTTACTAAGAACCATTTTCGACCGATTGGTTCTATAGCAACCATAAGATATAGTCACCCGATGTCGATCAACTTTTCCAAATTAGTTTGAAAGCGCTTAATATTAAGAATCACTGACCTAAAGAACGATTTACAATATACTTAAAAACATAAAAGTTTTTTTCACTAAGACCCATTTTCCGACCGATCGGTCCTATGGTAGCTATAAGATATAGTCATCCGATTTTGACCAAAGTTTGCAAATCTTTATGAAAGCATATTAATATTAATGATAGATGAGTTTGAGGACGCTAACATTAAACCCAAAAAAGTTTTTCTCAGTAAGACGCATTTTCCGACCGATGGTTCCTATGACAGCTATAAGGTATGGTCATCCGATCTTGATCAAAATTTGAAAATCTGTTTAAAAGCATCTAAAATTTATAATTTCCGAGTTTTAAGAAGCTAACCTTGAAAACAAAAAAGGTTTTCTCACTAAGACCCATTTTTTGACTGATGGTTCCTATGGCAGCTATAAGATATAGTCATCCGACCCGGTCGGTTACGATATATTAGCAGCGTGCAGTAAAAAGAAGACTCTGTGCAAAATTTCAGCTCGATAACCTTAAAACTGAGAGACTAGTTTGCGTAGAAACAGACTGATAGACGGAGCTCAATCGACTTTGCTCGTCGCCCTGATCATATATACAGTTTATGGGGACGGAAATGAATATTTCTATGCGTTGCAAACTTCTGGGCAAAATTATAATACAATTTGCAAGGGTATAAATAGGGTAAATAGTGGCCTAAGTTGGGAAAGAAACTTGTCGCTGAGAGCGACCTAGCCTCACCTTATGTTCTGAAGGCAATCGCAGAAAGCTGTAACAGACACGCGGAAAGTCGAGAGAACGCTTTGTCAAAATGTTTGGCCGGCTTGGATCAGGGAAAGTGGGGGGTTTGTGGTGCTCTCCCAATCAGGCGCAACAGAATAAAATGAGACAGAGCCTAAAGGAATGACTTAACCATAGAATACGGAATCTATCTTGGAAAGTATGATGGTGTTGTCCCCTACCTTGCAGAGCCTTGTGAGATTAGATGGCTCTGCCCAAATCAAGACGCGAGTACACTTGCCATGGATGTCCTTTAAACATTATTTATTTCATAATTATTTTTATATCTCTTTTAATTTAAAAATATTTCGTTCGAAAATACTTGTTTCATCTTTCATTAGGGTATTAATTTGGATAGGAATAAGCAGAAGGCTTTTTGTGAACCAAAACGAGTGCATTCTGAAATCGGAAAATCTGTTGAAGATTTTACAAGTAGGCGTGCACTCAAAACAAGAGTATTTAAGCCGTTAGACGGCAAACCTAATTGGAAATGGTTTTCAGAACTGCTTTTGCGGGTTTACTTTACTCTTACTTGTGACGGTTATGCCGTACTTACAGCAGGATCCATCGGTGTTAACAGGCCTGTTGATCGATGAAGCTGTCGTGGGGAAAAGATTCAAAACACAATTACTCTTCTAGAGATATCAAAATACACAAAATTAAACGGTGATATGATGATCCTCCACCTAACCCTGAGTTAGAGTCCGGATACTGAACTTGCGACACGTGGTCCCAAAGTCTGTCTCGTATACACGGCTGCGGCTGTCCGTTGATGGTGAGCCAAAAGAGTGGGCAGCTTTGCTACCAAATACAGAAGCAGACGCAAAAGGTTGTTTTGCTGCTGGCATAAGGGATGCGGAACACAGGTGCCAGCGGGGACCATAGATAAACACTAGTTCACCGACGACTGTGTGTGACCAAGGTGTCATCCGCCTCGTGCAAGCTAGCCAACTATACAGCTTGGCTCACGTCTAAACTGAGAAAGTCCAATGGAGAAGGTACTATCGAGTGGGATCACCGGCACAAGACCTTGATTGAGGCACTGTCTGGTTGCTCAGGCGACACCTGCTCGTGCGCTTGCCAATTGCACTAAAGATTCAACGCACAGCCGGACTAAGTGCCGGAGCGCTAGCGAGGTCAACCACTTTGCAATACTGTATAAAACAAGGAGTTATAACCTTGAGAACACATGAAAACTATTTGTCCATTTTTCCATATTTGAAGTTGAGTTTAAGTCGGGCGAGAAAAGCAATCATTGGTTGCAGGCCAACAATATATTTGTTCAAACTGGAACATGAGACTCAACCACGATCCTAACGTTGCGTTACATATCATAAACCTATCATTCTTTGTAATAGCAATTAATATTAATAGCGGCAGTGACAAGGGTCAGACACACCAACCTAGGGAACAACTTGTTCAGGTCATCCGGTGCGCGACACTTAATATGCATCGTGTGAGGCATAGCTTTCACGAACGCATTCTTATATTTACATACACGCAGTTATCCCACAAATACTGCCTTAGTTAAGAATAGAAATTAAGGGATGAGAAATTTAGATATAAAAGCAGGATGGCTCGACAAGAGCGAGTCCGTACTAATCAAAAACTACAACCGTGCTCATTGAATGCAAAATTTTATACAATATTCATTGGCAATTGATGATCTTGACCAGATTCCGGATGACTAATAGCCACTACTTATGGTTTCACTCACTGATTATGACGATTTTTCGGATCAGCCAAACCTTATGGACCCATTCGGTCGTGGCAGTTTCCTTCCTTGACCTGGTAACAGTAAAGTTTCATTATCTCTATTAAATTAACATTCTACTTTTCTTCAAACTTTTCTACAAATCTTTCCAGCCGCTACAACAACAACCAATTGACTAAAAAAATTCAGCTTATCAGGTTAGTAAGCAAAATATTAAGGACCCAGGTGTATTCGATTCCACAATTATCTTCGACTGGTTGATATATAATTTGGTTTGTAAGCCTAGTATTCGATATGCCGATTTTAGCAAATCTGCAGATCAAGGGAATCCCCGGAAAAGTTTGTAAAGGGGAAAACTCATTGTCTCTTTGAGAGTGACTTGAAATTCGAATTGATAGCTTAGTACGCAAAATATTAACCCGCATGATCTTGCGATTATCTGAAATTCGACCCCAAGGGTGAAAAATAATATGGAAAACTCACTCCTAATTCCAACCTTAGGAATGAGTTTTTCATATAATGGCTGAACAAATACCTCAGTTCATAGTTTATTTCAGTTTAAAGCCAGTAATTTCAGTTGGGCTACTTCTTATAAAAATCATTACGTTTTTTGGGCTTCTCAGATTGCCTATTACACCATCTGAGCAACTCATATGGGAATCATATGAAACTACAGCTTAACTAATTTAAATGAATTTTTCTTCATTTCCACTTCATCGCCCTTCCTATGTGTGCTTTTCTCTTCGCCAACTCCTTCACCAAGAAAGCCAAAAGCCGTTGCCGTTGCCTGTTTTTGCCAAAAACTTTTTAACTAATTTTCTTGTTTTGGTGCTCAGCTTTTGTGCCAAGGCAGAATGAAAGTCAAAAACTTGTAGAACAAATTTGGAGCTAAACTTTTTGGCTGCGCTTTGCAGAACAATTAAAAATATGTGTTTTGGTTGGCTTTTTCCTCGAAAATTTTAAAGTCACCTTAAATGGTGTGCTGCACCCTCAGCGATAGACGATGGGGCTGGTAATTAAAGTCCGTCACCCACTCTCCGGAGTGGGAGGCATTCAAATTAAACCGAAACATTCTCGAATGCTTTGTTGATGCTTCTGTTGCCGTGGCTGCCTGTCATTATGGCCTCCATCTAGGCAGACGCACGCCTTTCAAACCAGCAGGCCACTTGACGCCTAATGACCAATTTAATGGCAGAGCGAGAGGAGGACTCTCACAGTAGCCCAGTCGGGCGTACGCGCTTTAAGCGCCTTAATGTCCAGAGCATTCGCAAATGAAATGGCCTGCACAATAGACTGGGATTGACTTGTGTAAGGCTATGGGGCGGGGCGGGACTGCCTGTCGATTACCTTACCAAGGATGTTAATTAAGTTTAGGTAGCCTAAATGTTATGGCAAAGTTTTCTATTACCAAGTCGATGGCAAGTTGCCTAATGAGACACGTAGGCGTATGAGTTACCTAGACAAAACAGTTGGTGAAAATGAGAAGCGTACAATGTAAGCACCATACGGATGTATTGTATGTTGGCCAGGTAATGGCAGAACAGCAAAGATATACAAGATAATCTCCATTGTTTTTGTGTAACCAGATGCCTTTTAGTTACGAATTTCAATTAAATTTCTACAATAGAATTTGACCAATGCATGAATTTCGGATAAGCAACAATTGCATTACTTTAAGTAACAAAGCACCAAAACACAAAATGAAACTACAGTTCCAGTTCTGGTCTTTGGTATCGGTATTGCACTATTGGAAGGTAAGTGGTATTAAAAACTCAAAGCCTCCTAAATTTCGAGTGATTCAATCTTTTATAATGATAAGTAAGGGAGATAGGCTATAGGACAGCCAGCAGCAAGAATTTCGTGGCAATAAAGTAGATCGACGGTTGATGTTAAGCGCAATGTATAAGTTGAACATTACAAAAATTAGCAAAACGTGCTTTAACCTTCCTAGAGTTACTACGGTACAATCATGCACCACTTAGGCTAGGCTCGCTCCGTTTGAAAAACGGAGCTAAGGGTCTGGAATAGCCACCCACGGCGAGGCTCAAATTTATAGGTAGCCAGTTTGAAGATCGGCTCTCGATGTAGGCAGGACCTTTGGGATTCTCGGTCGATTACTGAAATGCCATAATGGCAAGGGGTGACACTCCCAAGTAAAATGACACCAAGAACGATATGTATGTTTTCTATGGAAGCGAGACCGGTTCAGTACAGGTAACCGAACAGAACCCTCAACCGAACCTCGCATAAAATTCAAACCAAAAGCTAAACATAATGTGAAACTATCTCCCTATTGAGCGGTTAAAACAGTTCTGTCATGAGGTAACGTCTGCCAACTCACTTAAAGTAGGCAAAGACTGCTGATGATTGAATCGTGGTGATTCATGAAATAACTATATAGTCACACAGACTTCTTTGTGGTGTGGGTGAATGTCTTGTTTTGAAAAAGCTATGAATATAATTCATTACTTATGGACCTGGAGCTTGCTAAAAGTTCAAAGACTAAAATAAAATGTCTAGTGTATGACCCTTGATTTATTTGCTTATATTCAGGGCTGCAAGCCGATTGTGAACTTAAGAAACGGAGCTCCGACATCTTTTCACAAAATATAATTGGACTTGAACCTATTCCGATCCCAATTTTTCAGTTCGGCTTAACAAATATAGTTTTGTTGCATTCGTAGTCTTTGGAATTATTTGAAAATAACCGCCATGAAGTAAATATGTACAAATTAGAGAGCTGCACGAGTAAGTAAAAAAGTAACAGGCTACTACTCGCAGAGTATGATTACTAGAGAGCTGAACGATTAAGTAACAAAAAAATATGTTACTACTCGCCCAGTACATCTACAAATGAGTCTGATTTATTTTTCAGTATTTTATCTGGTCATACACAGAAAAAAAAATTCCGGAAATTTTTTAAGCCTAAAAAGTGTGATTTGATCCCGACAGTAGGATTAAATTTTTAAGTACGAGTGGGCATTTATCATTCCGAAAAGAATTGTTTTATGTACGGATCATACGTAACAACCAATTGAGAGAGTGAGAGAGCGAAAAACCTGAGAGCAAAGGGAAATTCGCTCTCTTTGCTTCTCTCATCGTGGTTCAATCTCCTTTTTGCATGCAACATTGACCGCTTTTCGGCTTGCCAGCATTCTTTGTGTGACGCTTGCTATAAGCAGTTGAAGTGAAAAGTGAAAAAAACTAAAAAGAAGTGAAATGGCCGATGAAAAATCAACAACTTGACAAAGCAACAACTTGCACCATATAGTGGAGAATTTGGCAGGTGAGTGTAAAGTGTATTGTGTAAAGTCTTGTAATTACTGCGGCGGTGCATACACACACGTGATATATGTGAATTCAAGGCATTGCTTCGACACCGGGTTATACATATGTATGTATATATGTCTTCACACCAAAGCCGAAAATTAGACGCGCGCACTAAACACCAAACTAACGTTTGCATGTGCACACAAAAATACTTAAAAGCAAGTTTATTAAGTATTTTGTTTATTTTTCATTACATTCATTCATTCATTATTTCCATTATTTACAGATGCGGGTATTAAGTTCGAGCTCTTAAAGCTTTTGACAGCTGAAGACCTTAAAGAAGCGATCCCTGATCTAGGCCCTCGTATGGACCTTAGACAGAAGCTGTTCTGGTGGAATCAGACTGAAGTAAGTAGATTTAAATTTGTGTATCAAAATCGCAACCAGATCAAGAATGTTTTTGTGTTTTGCCACTCCACATGCCATAATTGTTCGAAACTTCTAGACATTTATAGTTATCTGCATTAGTTATCAGCTTAATTTTTAAATTTTTTCTACTTGCAGCTTGCCAATTCGATTTCTGCCCAATCAAAAGTGGCTCAGCGAGAACGAGTATTATAGCGGAAAATATTTATAAATTTAATATTTTTTACAAAAATATTTTATTGTATTAAATACAAAAACAATTTTTATATTTCTTGTAAGAAAATATCAGAAAATATATAAATTTAAAAAAATCAATCTCTACCGAACTAGAAAATTATCACCTATGGAACAAAGATGAGTTCGGATATAGGGCACAAATCAATCTCTACCGAACTAGAATATTATCTCTTATGGGGCTAAGTTATGTTCGAAACCGGGATCAAAATTTAAGAAATTATCCGTACTTAAATTGTTCCTGTCGGGAATGATTTATGCGCCATTCCAGGATCAACCCATTTTTATTACCATTTCGGCATGAATTGATCCCGGAAATTCCGGAAATCCCGAATTTTTTTTTACAGTGTACAGGGCTGGCTCTTTGCTTTTGGAGTTTTGCTTTTCTCATTCCTTTAATACAATCAGTTTGTTTAAAAAAATCATTTCTCGAACTCGGGACCTCACCTCTCATCACACGCGGACGGACTCCTTAGCCCACTCAGCTATTTGCCTTAAGCAAGACGTTACGTCAAAACCATAGTTAAGAAAGTACGCAGTTGGGCGAGGCCTGGAATCAAGTCACCGAAGCAGCACTTTTTTTTTTTTATATATATTCTTTTAGAAAAACTTTCTTAAAATTAGGGTTTATTTTCTCAATTTTAGGGCAAAATACCCTACATTTGTAAATTAATAAATTATTAAATAAATTACCCTAAAAATTAGAAAAGGCAATAAAGCAAATTAACTTTATCACCCTAAAATTTAGAAAAAAAAAATTTTCTACACTGCAGAAAATTTTTTCTTAAAAATATAAATTTTTTCTAAATTTTAAGGCGATTTCGATTTTAGGGCGATGTTCTTAAATATAGAAAAATAATTTTCTGGGTGTATGTGCGCCTGCACCTCTAATTGATCTGCTTAACAAAGAAGTACAAGACATGAGAGACGCACATACACAAACACATCTTCTAATCTCTCTATGTTCATTATGCAAACACAACAGTGCAGTATGTTGGGAAACATTGTTGCTTTGACAAACTTCATATACAATTGCAACGTAGCTCCCTGCTCACACAACATTGCTTGTGCGCGAATTTCTCGTCAAAAACGGTCCTCTAATAAGGCCACAGCCACCGTATTCCCCCAACATGGCCCCCTAAATTTATTCCCAAAACTAAAGAGGCACATGAAAGGACGACGCTACGACACGAAAGTCGACATTGAAGAAGGAGCTAAACAAAATCACAAAAAATAATTTTTTTAAGTGCTTCGAGAATTGGGAGAAATGTTGACATAAACGGGGGAGACACAGAAATCACTAGAGATTTTGGTAGAATCGTTTGCATTTCCAATTTCAATTGTACAACTTCATATGTACAGTGAAAAGTATATCTTCGGTTGCTAGATCAGATGGAGAATTTGAGCGACTTGGAACCAACTGCTCAAATCTACTTGGTTTCAATTCGCTTTAGTTTCGACATATGTATGATCTAGTAACCGAACTGTTCTGTGCCACTTCACATATAAATTCAAGCAGTTTCAATTTGAAATACACGCGCTTATACGAAAATCACTAGTGATTTCCGTGTCACCCCCCATAAATGTTTTTTTTCCGAGTGGGATTGTTTTGAAGGGCCCAAAATATATATTAATGAATAAATAAATACTTTTCGAAAAAGCACCAAATTCGCGATTCTTTAAGAACAAACCTCTCATAATAATTTAAGTACTTTTAAATACTCACGAGTAGTAATCAGAAATACTTGTTATCATTACATTGATTTCATGATTACCTAATCCGCATCGTGGTATTCAAAAATGAAAACTTTTTACCTGTAATCATACGATGCCGGAATCACTCGTGCAGCTCTCTAGTTCAAATATATCAATATTTTGGTGTATTTGGTATTTTTAAGTAATGGAATTATGGTCACACACCGTTCAGAATGGAAAGACAATAAAAAAAAACCCGGAAAAACCGAAAAAACCTCTCGATTGCACATTAAATAATCTGACCTCCTGCATAGTATGCAGTGCATACCGATATCTGGTAAATAAAATGCTACATTCTCCAAATCGACATGCAAGTACAATACCTTCATAGAAAAAATTTCATAATAGCCTTTTTCTTTTTACATCCTCGATCAAGAAGTAAATCGATAGACACTTGTTAATATTTTTGATTGACCATAAAGCTTAAATTCCTTTTTTAATATCCCTCTTAACATATGACGATGACCATCGACTCAATCCTAAGTCAAGTCTCATTTCCAAGTATGTAGAATTCTTGTTAATTAATTAACCAATTAACATTAAGCAAAAAACCTCGAACCTAAAATTTTCGAACAATAACCAGTAACCACCAGTAGCTGTAATGGATGAAGTTGTGCTACTAGCGCTGCTGCGCTCAGGCAGGTCCTTTTGAATCGAAGGCGGTATAGCAGAGCGGGACCCTTGATATCTGTAGCTCTTTCGGCAGTGAGGGGGTTAGTGGTTAGCTCACGATTTTTATTTAGGATCCCTTCAGAAACTACAAAGAGCTAAACTCTCTAAAAAATATATATCGACCAGTCAGAAAATTAGGTCCAGCCAGAAGAGCTGTCACCCTAACGGTCCGATATTCCTACTTACAAATTAGCCTAAGGCTTCTCTTTCTAACCCAGCATTGACGGTGTCTAAGCTGGTATGTGACAACCGCGTCTTTACCCTACCCTACCATGGCCTTCAATTAAATTCGCTGAAGGGCCCCTTTGAAACACTTTAGAACTGCAGCTTTAGATCACCATGTCCACAGGAAAAGGAGTTTGTTTAGCTATAAAACGTAATTTATTCTTAAATTAAGGTTAAATGCATGATTAAATTGGCAAACTATCAATATAAACGCCCATGGGCAAAATAATTAATTCCAACTCAGCCAATCAGTGCTTCTAAAACAGTGCAATATATGTTTAGGTATAAGTATAGTTGTAAGAATAGTATATAAGTAGAAAAATTAAACAAAGTGGTAAAAATTCATTAAGTTTAGCTTCAATGTCTGGGTGTGTCGGATTACGAATATTCAAAATCAAGAAAAGAATGAGTTCTCAAAACAGGTCAAGCAAAATACTTGTCAAATGCCAAATAAATGATAAAAGTAGACAAGAGGCCATGTGTAGACCACGGAGGGTTTTTATAGGCTCAAGGCAGAGCTTTCAAAACGGGTAAATCGCTTCATGGTTGGGGGGGAAATTTAGATCGCTTCTCTCAAAGCTAAGCTTTGGGAAAAAGAGCGAAATTTTCCTATCCCACGACCTTAGAAGCTCAGCAGGGATTTATCGCATGCAACATTTGGCTGCAACTAAAACTGCGATAAATTTAGCATAAGGGCTAACAAATCAAACAATTTCTCATGAGCAAGCGCGAACGTTACAAACCATTGATCCATTTTGATCCGAAATTGCGAAGCGGTGCTACCCTAAAAACAATAGGTTTGCAGATCTGCATTTTACAAAAAAAAAATCAAGCATATGTGCACCTATGGCCAGAGACGCTTTTTTCTATCCTGTACAAAAATTGGGACAAAATTCCAATTACCTCCGCTAGGAAATAGAAATCGCATCAGATGAAGATGAAATGGAACGGTGGAAGAGATAAATGTTGAAAGTCTTTTTAAGGTTTTAATATTCATTCACTAACCAAATTAAAAACGCTTTAACAGTTTACCTCTTTCAATTTTCCAATCCGTACAGAGGCGTGGGTCCACGAAAATAAATTCTTAAAAAAAAATGTTTTTAAAGTAGATTTTCAGAAACTTTGTTCGCACGTACACGCTAAGGATTAGAGATGGGTCTCTGATTGCCACATTTCAAATCATACTGTATACTGGATTTTTAAAGCAGGGCTGCAAGCCAAATAGAAATCTGGAGGGGTTCGTTGAATCTAGGTGCAGTCTTAAGCCCGGGTTCAGCTAGTCCAATGAATCCCAATATCATGCACCTGCAGTGTATTTCATTTGTAAAGCTCTCCGAGAGCAGAAAGCAGCATTTCAAATCCCAATAGGTAGTTTTACATGGGGGATATTCAAAATTTGCATAAACTAGAAAATAACGAGAACGTAAGTTGAAGTCGGCCCTGTCCGACTTCGATATACCAATTACTCATGGGAAGAAATGCTTAACAATATTCCAGTGTTCTAGAGGGGGGAAAGCCGAAAAGTATGCAACATGTTTTGAACTCGGCTATTTTTTAGTCTTCTAGGCTCTGAGATTTAGATGTTCATACAGACGGGCTATATCGACGTGGTTGTTGATGCTGATCAAGAATATATTTACTTTATATGGTCGGAAATGTGTCCTTTGTTGTTGGCGCCGTGCTCCAATTCGCATTGCCTTTGTTGTTGCTTACAATTTAAAGCGAGTTAATTGCGACGCTGTTTATTATGAGACTGACTGACTGGAGCAAGCGCTTACCCACCGCTGCTCTATAACTCTGCAAAAGGATCGGTCCAAAGGTTCACAAAGTACCAAGATTGTTTCGCTGTTCGGTTCACTGTAACATGAGACTCTACCACGATCCACGCGTGGCATTAATTATCATATTTAGATGACACAACCTATCCACAAAACTTATCACTCTATGTAACATTTATTTTAATTGGGTCAGTGACAAGGATCAGGATAGCCGAGACACCACTGGAACCATTTCACATACATTGTGTAGAAAACTACATTTCAGAACAACGAAGATCATTTATACATTTGTATACATATATAGAAGGTTTTGGTTCGAACCTTTACCAAAACATTTTTGACCCTGATTTCGATTATTTTCAACAAATCGGCTCAATTAAAAACCTACTGGTCTTTAATTTTGTTAACGACGACCCATTGCATTTTCTAAGCTATTTGATATGTCTATGAATAGAGACTAAAGTCGAATGGTCCTCTTGGTCCTTTCAGTAAGTAAACGTACATTAATATGCGACGTTTGTGCTATCATGCTACAACTTAAATTTTACTTTATATATAATAGTCGTTATATTAAATAATAATAATGGATCTGTTGCTGATACAACGCCGACCATTCCAAAACTATACAATATTTTTTTTCCCCTAAAATATTAAGAAACTTATATAAAATTTCCAAAAACAAACTTAAGTAGTTTTTCCTGAACCAAACCATTTTCTAAACATGGGGGGGTCTGATTAGTATTCAGTTTGGAGAAGTCATAGATTTAGAAGGTTCAGTTCACGGCCCCAGAAAACAAGAAACGAACCAGTGTGCGGTATTCGATTCTGAACCGGTTTGCTGCCTTGGCTAATTTTTCTTTCAACGTCATTTTACCGAAGTCAAAATCGCAGGCTTTCGAATATTGACTTTAAAAGGTTAATGTATTAGTTCAGGGCTGTTGCGTTGTCTTCAAACTACATAAATCACGCTTTAAAATTAAGGCCTATAAGTTGTGTGATCAGTATTGGCAATCTAAGTGTCTTTTTCTGATAAAATCAACCTGGGTCATTTATCAAGACAAATGACATGAGGCAGGCAGAGTGCACAATGAAACCTGAACTAATTTATTTCTTCTTTTTATTGTACCTTCCATATAAAGCAATTAAATATTTCCCTCAGACAATTTTTAAATTCGACTCAAGAAAAAAAGTTAATCCGCCTGTTTGCCAAACGAATTGAAATATTTTACATCTAACAAATTTTTTTAGCCAAAAGTTTAACTGGTAATGCCTTACACCATCCGTTGCTATCTATGAAAACCTTCTTCTAGTACGTGAATATTTGCTTTTTTTTTTCTGTTGTTGCTGCACAACTTTCACTGTTCGAAACTTTTCGCACATGAGCTTCAAATTGCGCGTATCCACCCAGTAAGGGGGGCAACAAACTGAAATCGAAAATTGTTTGCCAAGCGAAGCGCTTAGCTAAATGTCTTCCGTGCCAGTTCTCCTCTGGGAGGATGTCGATTGTTGTTGCTTCTCAAGTGGAGGACGAGGAGGAGGAGTATGGGTAGCAGGTGCAGCAGTTCTTGCCTATCCATAAAAAGCAACGACAAGTGAAAAACATATACAGACACACACGCTCCCCAATTCCTGGTCCCCAACCTCATTCTGCTCGCCACATGGCTGTATTTACATGCAGACAATATGAAGCCGTAGTGTATGTTTATAACATCCGCAAATTGTTGAAGATAACAATTATTGTGCATTGAAAGGCAAAGGCAAACCAAAATCCAGGCAGCAGCCACCGGAAATGGCAGTTTACGGAAACACACAATGCCAGAGGCAGAGCCAGAGCCAGAGCGGGAGATGTAGAAGCCAAGTCCAAATGGCCTGAAGATGTGCCATTAGATTCGCAGTCACACACTTACAGTTCCAAGGCTGGCGTTTAGTTTGTGGTTGACAACCAAAAAAAAAAAAAAAACTAAAATTGTACATTTTTGGTGGGGAAATATTAACAGAGGTTGCCTCATCCACTAGCTGTGATATTGTCATCTCCAGGTGTGGCTCATTAGAGCCAGAAACCAAAGCTCTGGTGTGTGGTTAGTTAGTTATTTGGAATGCAGATTCAAATATTTCCAAGTATTGAGTTTGGGTCAAACCTTAGGGCTGGAGTAGAGAGTAAATGGTAAAGGGAAACCGAGGCGAGTTTTCGAATCAGCGCAGAAAATCAGACCTCATAAAGATGAACATTTTGTTTGTCTTTGTTATTGTTGCCAAAGCTTGTATTTCATTTTCCAGTGTAAACTACATTTTTACTTTTGTGGCAACTTGCCAGCCATATATCGATAAGCTATAGTCCCTATACTTCAGTTCTACACGAGACTCAAAAATGGCGACTAGCGGCAAAATGTTTGTGCTCAATAGACTCCGTGAACTATGATTAAAATTGTACATATATTAGCTACCCCGTTAGCCATATTGGTGACCCCGAGGTGATGTGTCTGCGAGCTCCGAGGCCAGACTTTGACGCGCTAGCGATGGAGAAAACGCCAACATCGACAATGACACACATTCAATTGTCCTAATCATGACCTAAATTAGGGGCAGGCAAAAATGTGCACATCAGCCAGATAGCTGACATCGGAATGATTATTTAGTTCTTTCAAGTACGCTAGCTTCTGTGAATTCATGTCACAAAGATCTCATAAATTAACTTCAATTAGTTGTTTTAAATGATTAGTTCTGTGACTCTCTACTCAGTGACTGTTCACTCTGTAGCTCTTGACTAGTTTCGTGGGACTAACTTAACATATTAATAAGAAATGTGCAATACAAACTTTGTATGTTGACGCCGAGCCGAATGACCAGATTTCTGACGGAATAGTTGTCCGTCAAACTTCCTTGTATGGGGACCTGGTCTCTAACTGCTTCAACATTTCTGAAGACGCACCCTTGCCACAGCGTGAGATTTCTGTTCAAAACATAATGGTGGTCGATATTGCTTTTGCTGTAAGCCGAAGACTTCTGAAACCATTTGCCTCCTTCTTTCTCCTTCTTTAGTCGAAGGAGAATTTAATTACCGACCTTTCAGAACTCGACGAGTTATAGAAAACACCATTCGCTACACCATACAACTCTACCTCACACACAGACACACTTATTTTTAGTAGATATTTATTAATATAAATTTTGGCTTGATTTTTAACCGTCAGCCATAGCATTTGAGTTTTTGTACATTGTTAACGATATAAACAAACAAAAATTTAAAACAAAGAAACATAGTTTTCGATTTAAGCATTGACCAAGACAAAAAAAAAATAGATAGAAAAGATACATTATTTCATTTACAGAAAAAGTTACAAATATTCATTTATAATAGCGGTTCTATATTTTAGCGCCTGTTGTAGAAAGGAGGATAATGTTGTCCAGTTCTTGCCATTTAGCCAATTTATGACGTTTGCTTCTGAAAGGAAACGGCTTCCCAGATGGGCGCTTCCTATCTCAGCTAAAATTGGGCATACCCCATGCAGATGCATGACGTCTTAAGCTGCGTGCAAATTACAGAGGCTACAGTCTGTGCTAACAGGGCTCCAGTGCGGCCTGTAGTTGAGACTAAGCATCTCACACCGTGCCCGACGTATAAGCGAAGGTCGCTTGCGGGTCATAACGGTCATGACAATGAGTTGCGCGATTCCAGGATTCAGCTCTAGTTTTTTGTAAGTGTTACGGACCACGCTTTGCCTGGCTTGAAGTGTGCAAACCGTACAATAATAATGAAGGCAGGCCGTTTTCTAAGTGGAGCGCATAGTTTGGTAGTAGTGCGGGGTAGTTCAAATATCCGTTCAATAAACAGCCTTTGCAGTCGCTCCACCTCCTCATATCGGCAGTACCCCCAGACTTGAGATGCATAGCACATTACTGATCGCACAGTGGCTTCAAACATTCTGAATTTAGGGCTCGGCAAAATATGTCGTTGATCCGAAAAAGTTTTTCCAAGTGCTATTAAGCGCTCTCGTTAGAGTCATATGCAGTTTTTAATGGATAGTAATATTTTCTGAATCCCGCACATTTCCATTGATGAAGATTGTTGAAAATAAACCCATGTTTTGAATGCTGTTTATCAATTTCCCTAAAATGAAAGATAATGGCAAAAAATTGCTGAATATTTCGAGATCTTAATAAGAAATGCGCAATACAAACTTTGTATGTCGACGCTGAGACGAATGGCCGGATTCCTGATGGAAGAGTTGTCCGTCAAACTTCCTTGTTTGGGGACCTAGTCTCTAACTGCTTCAACATTACTGAAGACGCACCCCTTGCCACAGCGTAAGATTTCTGTTCAAAACGTAATGGTGGTCCAGATATATAGCTTTTGCTGTTGAGCCGAAGACTTCTGAAGCCATTTGCCCAATAGAAATTCATCTTTAGTCGAAAGGGTATTTAATTAGCCTCGGCGCATTCCAGAACTCGATGAGTTACTAGAAAACACCATTCTCTGTCACCATACAACTCGAACTCACATCACAGACACACTTAACTCTTACCCACTTCATGTGAATTCTATCTTATGCAGGCATACACGCCATCAGCAATAAACCGAATCTAAGCCTATAACTATGTTTTACTATTAAATACATTTAAGTGTCTTAAATCACCACACGGTAACAGTAGTGGCGCCATCTATGCCTTAACCAGCATTGTTCATCAGCAAGTAGTTTCTCCATCTATTGTTCAAATCTAAGACCAAAAGAATCGTTCACAGTCGCAGCCCAGCAGCAGCGCTGCTTAACTGCAGGTACATGAGTCATATTACAGTCGAGTTTGACCTTGTTTTTATACACTTGAAAATTGCATTATAATTTTGCACAGAAGCTTGTAACGCATAGAAGGAAACGTCTCCAACCACATAAAGTATTTATATGCTTTGATCAGCATGGCGAACTGAGTCGTATGACGCGAACTAGTCCGTCAGTTTTAAAGCATTCGAGGCTGGGTTTTTGTGAGAAAAACTTTTTTGTTTTTAATGTTAGCGTTCTTAATGTTATATGTTTTGAAACTGATCTGCGAAATTTGGTCGAAATCGCTAACCGTTAAAGCGAGCTTTTTTCAAGTGTATTAAAACTTCGGCACAGACGAAGTTTGCTTTGCTTTCTCGTTTAAATATGTTCTGGGAATTCAAAAGGGAAAAATTTGATTGATTTTGGATAAGGTTAGGTTAAAAGCTGATTACTTACATTGTGGGGCTTCGGAGGCATAGGGATTTGAAATGAATTGAAAGGGAAGGAAGGGAAGCTGCAACTATTATTTTTCAAGCGCTGGATAGGCTGCCGCTCCTACCGCCCATATTCCATAAGATCAGAGTCATCGCTGCTGCACAACAACTTCAACGACGCGCTCCACCCGACTTATTGTTATATTTAAGTCTTCCGAGATAGATTGGGAATTGAACCCGGTACCTTCTGCACTTAACTAACAACGTAAGGAAAGGCGCGCTAGCACATTGAACAAAGCTATTATACCTTTTTGCAAATTCACATCTAGAGGGCTTCTTATACTTGGTTGAGCTGACAAAAATTTAGATTGAAAAAACACAAGAGGGAGAGAGAGAGAGAGAAAGATCAAAAAAAGAGCCAACTCTCTCTGCCGAAAACTGGGTTTGGTGTTGCTATAAAGCAAATATTATGTAATTGAGTGGGGGAACAGTGGGTGAAGAGAGAGTTTTAAATTATTTCTATGTTTTGCTATTTAAAGATTGAATTGAATATTTCTGCCTGTTATTCCATTGCGACTGTTGTTTTCCTTGATCTAAGAACCAGCACCATAAACAAGACTTACAGAAAAAACACAGCAGCAAATGATCTGGTTGTTAGTATTTCTACTCCTTTTAAGTTTTCTTCTTTTGAATGATTGCCATTGCTGATTTATATACTATTAAGAGAACTTATGATTTTGAAAATAAGCCCTTAAATTAGTGTCATGTTTTACATCAAAGCCTCGTGAGTGTTGACGACACTCCCACCCTTTTTTTCCCCTCTAAGTATGAGTTTATTAAAGTCTTGTCAAAATCGAACGACTATATGGTATATCTGCTATAGGGGCAAAATCTAGTTCTTGCGAAAAAACCTTTTTGGGTTTCAGTAATGGCGTCACCAAAAATGGCATTTATTAATTTTATATAATTCCACAAAGTTTGATTTAGATCAGTTGACTATTTCGTATTGTTCACATATAAAAATCGTTTTTCCGCTTAAACTGAAAACGGTTAAATTTTATAGGAGGGAGGTTAGGTTTTTGTCCCATATTATTCATCGCATGGGGAATAAAGCTTCCATTACATTTGTACCCGTTTGCTAAGAAGCTAGGAATCAGTTTTCGGACACAAACCCTAAGTCCGCTAACCGCACCGAATACCTAAAGTTTGCTGCATTGTTCCGCACCATATTCTGGTTGTTTACAGCCTTCATTTCTTATGCTTATCCCCCATGCTTAAATCACTATTTAAATATTTATTTCCCACAGTACATACCATTATCAGTTTTTCGCACTTTGTGCGGACCAACGCTCAGACACTCGGTTATTCCATTATATGCGTAAAATCATTTATTATTATTGAATAATTGAATAAATGTAAGCTCAACCCATAGAAACATGCCACATGCATGTGTGTGTGTGTGTTAGCTGAAGCAGCTAAATTTATAATGCATTCAAGTTGCTTCTACTTTGGTTGTGGTTAATGAGGCTGACCCAGTATCTCCCCAAGCCCCACCCAGTCGGTACTTGGATGCGTCTTTGTTGGCCAACTGGGGCATTTGGTAGAGCTGTCTATTGTAATTCCTTTTCATTAGATTGCATAATATGGCCCAGAGTGTGTGTGTCTGTGTGTGTTACCTTTGTAATATTTCATTTTGTGGTTAAACCTTTAATTATTTATGGCCAAAAGGAAGCCGCCCATAATTGAATATTTAAGTTGCATGTAAATTTTCTTTTGATAATTATCTAAAATATCTTACAGATATAAGCTAGTATGCAGTCCGTTTGGCATTGTTATCACAATATAATCCAACTGCAGGCATTAATTCTCATTGTCCTTTGAGTGCATAATTTATGCAGAATTGTTTGCTTAATGAAGTTGCATTTTGCAACGTTAAGTCTGCACATGCTTAGATGAGCTTAATATGAAAAAGTGAGAAATGATAATAAGTCAATCAATGAAAATGTTTAATCTAATTTACCAAATTGAAGAATGTTTTGTTAAAAGATTTCTGTTACTGAATAGAAACACGTTTTATGTCATTTTACTGCATTCAAAGTTTAATTGGTTGAACTGACAAACAATCGAGACTCACTAACCCAACTATTCATTCTTTCTTCTTTGTGTCAATTTTTACCACTGGATACACACACACACACACGCACACACAAACATATTCTTTACGTTTCGACATGCTCAAGTGCTTGCTAACAAAGTTAACACAAGATTACTAATACGCACCATTGTACGTGACTTTTTGCTGTCAGCTAAATCAAGTTTCATTATGTGCCCAGCAGGAAAGCGGAAAGATGAAAATAAAGATAGAGAAAGGAAAGGGAGAGAGACAGAGAGCGAAGAACGAAGGATAGAATAATTCATATTGCAGAAAACACCTGCAGCAACTTTTGCTAATTGTGGGCAGCAGCAGCAGCACGTCAGATCATCGAGCAAGTTTGTAGCATAATTAAAGCTCAGACATGCCTGGGGCATGGGACTGGGCATTTGCATGTGAAGCACGCACCACGTGAAGAACTCCAGCAAGCTGAGTATTACCCAAGTGGAAACCATGTCCAGTCCATTTTGTCATTTAATCAACCTAACAGTCTCAAGTTATAAATATTTAAATTTTCCATTTTTTTGTTTCTGCTGCTTATTATTTATGCATCCCCACAAGATATGTGCACTGCGGTGTGCCTTCATCTAACTTGGCCTGATTTTTGCCACGATTTGCACATATTTTTCCCCCCTGTATCCCTGTATGTGTGCTTTTTGTCTGTGTGTGTGTGTGCTTACCTAAGGTATCATATTTTTTTTTTTTTTAGGTCACCATTTTGTGTGTTCAAGTTTTTAAGAAGCTTTTTAAATTTGACTTGACACATTTGATGGCAAATTTGAAGCAATGAAAAACTTTTAGTTGTAGCAAAACAAAAGTTAAGAAAAGATTTTAGAAATAAAGACACCTTTGAAGGCTTAAATGGAGTTGACTTGCTTAAGGTTGGCAAATAAATATTGTAATTTTTAAAAGTTATTTACACTTGCAACGAAATGATAAATGCCATTGAAAGTAGACAAACTTAATTTTCTTAACTGGCTGTCTGACTGACTAGTGACTACCGCACAGAGCAAATCAGAAGAGAAAGCTAAATTGTTCACAGAAGTTTATCGCTTATACCAGAAGATCAGATTAAGGAAAATTTAGTCGGGAAATATAGAAAATTCGCAGAAAACTATTGTATGAAAATTTTCAAGAATCTATATGAAAATTCAACCATGAGTCCATACCAGTGGGGTCCAAAATGCCAAAAGCCTATTCCATGGGATAGGAACTCATAATTCTGCCGACGTCGCAGCCGACACACGTCTATAGAGAGAGAATAGCACGCTCGGTGGCATGCTCTCTTACCATGCGCGTGCTCGGCTTTTTATTCTCTTACGAGGCATTTGTTCGTTTTCTTGTTGCTCATGTTAAAATGTCAACTTCGTGTTTGCGCTTGGACACCACTCGCCATATTAGTCTTTCGATAGAAAGTGACGCCCCTGGGTGGAACATGGGTGGCCAAGGCTGCATCCAAACTCGTTTTTAAATCTTCACATAAAAAATATGAGAAAAGTGACTATTAAATTATGGAATATCTAAACCCAAAGTCGGACAATGGGCGGAAAACCGTTCAAAGCAACTTTTCAGTTTTTTAGCCAAACAGTTCCAAACATATTTTCAAAGCTCTACTTAACAAAACATTAACAACTTTAGTTTGAAATTCTAAAAAATACCGAAAACTGGCAGAAAATATTTGAAAAAGAAAAACATTTTAGTTTTCCATTCGATCCGATTCCAAATCATTTTTAATGCTCTAAATGGAAATTCTATAAAAATTATATTCACTTTTTTCAGAGCAAAGTCGGTCAAGCTCGACTGTAATATTACCTGCATTAGCAGCGCTGCTGCTGCGCTGTGGCAGCGATCTTTTTTGCTCATAACTTGACCAATAGATGGCTCCACTACTTGATTTTCAAAACTAAAGAATAGATGGAGCCACTGTGACCATTTCCAAACTGACCTCTGATTGAGAATTGGATTTTGGTCATAACTTGAGTATCGTTCATCCAATCCTTATCATTTTTTCGGCAAATTAATAAATAATGCTCACTGGAAGGTACGAACCATCTAGCTTCAAGGCTGTGGGATATATGACGTTTTTTCTAAATTTCGGTGTCGCGAGGGGGAGTAGCAAAAAATGAAAAAAAACTTGATCTGCCTGGAAATATAAGAAGTATATGTCCCATACATGTCAAACCTTTATCTCTTACCATCTCTAAGATCTTTGCGTTTAAAAGAGGGACAGACTAACATGGCTATATCGACTTGGCTCTTGATGCAGATCAAGAATATATATACTTTAAAGGGTCAGAAATGATTCCTGCTCTCTGTTACATACTTTTGCACAAACGTGTAATTTTGGAATTTATCCACATCAATGTTGTATCCCGATGCCATGGCTTGCAATAATGTTGCACATCTATGAATCAAAGATGCATCGATTCCTGTTATTTCGGAGCACAAATCTGCATTACAAAGAGAATTTCCTTGCGATATTTCCGTCGTTTGAAAACCTCTGACCTCCATCTCGAGGTTTGTCTCACTCAGTATTCCCATTTTTTCGCGAAATTCCTCCTGAATGGGTTTCTTCCTGTTCAATACATTAATCTCTTTTCTTCATCTCGTACTTGCCACATTTTGACCTCTAGCTTATATGAAATGTGCTAAAAAGTATTCAAAGAAGCGTATATAAGAATGTAGTGGAGATAAGCCAAATTCATAAAATCTTGGGTGAACTTCTTTACACAATACATTTTTGTATATTGTTCATTTCTGTTGGCTTTGCTTCCACATATATAACACGTTGCCTGAGGATGATTCGCTGATTGCGTTGCACACCTTTCCATCAACCATAGTAAGATGCAAGCAATAGCGTAATAAGACACTTTTTTATTAGAGACGCTTAACTTCCTTTGGCTTTAGTTGTTTTATTTTTGCGTCAAAATATTCTGCTTCGTCTTTCGACACCTTCGCGGTCTCTTTCTTAAATTGAAATCTAATTGGTCGACAGTAACGAGTCGATGATGGCCGGGGGTTTCTCCAAATCATCGTGTTATCTACTTGAGTAACCAGTTGGAGAGGCACCTAGGATGTAACAAAATTAAGCTGCTGTCGTTAGAAGCACCGTTTGAGCGAGTTCTGCTTATACTCGCTATGCCCCGTGCTTCCATCAAAGCCCCATTTTCCAATTGGAGTTAAATTCTCAACCATATTTTCAGGCATAGTTTCAATAGTGTAGTTTTGAAGCTCTACTATGCTCGATGCCGTATTGCCTCAGCAAGCTCTGTAGTTCGACTTCCGCACACAGATGCGTACTACTGTGAATACCGGCAGGGTGTCTTATTTTTCTCATTTATCTTCGTTCTTGTCGTATTTTGTGCGAACTTAGTACGCTTAGGCAAAAGATTCTAAGGATGTTTTGCTATTTGCAAAGTTTCTTATCAGCAAATATTGGTGTTTTGTCATCGAAGTCGTCCGTCAAAGGCGAGACAGCTTCCATGGGATCTGCCGGTCAGGAAGTTTTGATCCCGATTATCATTGCGTAGAGCAGCAACAGCGGACTCATCAATTGTAACGAGCTGACCTACACGTCGTCGTTTTGTTCTCTAAGAATGCCTCCTCAAAATCAAGTTTAGGACGGCCCCGATGAGCACTTTCCTCTATTTGATTCGATTCGCAATAGGGGCGTTTTATTGTAAATGATTCTTTGCTTTTGAGCGCATCCAGATTGATATCGAATAACTGAAGATTTTTTACGTTTGTAATTTTTCCAAAAAGTTACAATTGTTTTGCAGACGGTTCTCAATTTTTTTCGACACTGCGCTCAAATCTGGAATAATGTAGCCGTTGTTTTCGATGTTCGCTTGCACATCGGAAATCAATTTCTTCAAGTTTTCTGCGTTTGTTCCATTACCTGTGCACCACATATTAAAAATATAGAGACGTGGAAACACACACTTTTGCGATGCACCTGCCAAAGTCAAAAGGAATTTGTGTTGCTAGGCAGTGCGTTTGTACGAGGGGCGCTGAAGGGTATAAAAGGGCCAAGGAGCGAGCAGCGAGCGGTCAGTCTCATACGGAGAACTACAGCGAGTGCGTGTCAACAGTGGAAAGTCAGTGGAACGAGAAGTGTATAAAGTGTGTGGTTCAAGAAAGCACCAAAGGATCTCTCACGGACCGAGATAGTTGTGATCAATAACAGTAGTGACAGGATATAGAGAAGAATCGTGCAGAGACGGCAAGCCGACAAGTCAGACGGGATTCTCGAAGTGCAAAGGCGCTCCGTCGCGGACGAAGTATTCAGTGTAAGGGCGTATATCGCAGAGTTGTGCGATTGGTGAGCTGACGAGTACGAGCGATAGCGATTGTCTCCACGTCTCACGGCGCACAGTGGCCGGTTTCGCTGATTTAGCATTGCAAAAATCGTAACTCGTAATAATACGTTATAATAATTTTACATGAATATAAATATTTTTACTAATTGAAAGTTAGCTTTTTATTAAATTTTCTTAATTTTAAGAAGTTTTACAACTACATTTTTAACAAATCGTTTTCAAAAAAGTTGTAAATATTTTGCCTATTTCTCACAACCTTTTCAGTGTATTAATCTTTGCACTTTGGCAGCCGATCCTGAGTCACCCATATTGGCCTGCAATGATGACCTCAGGCTCCTTTTAAAAGCTACTGAAATTCTCCATTACCTTTCTCTTGGAAATTTTCAAATATCTTTTTCCGTTCAAAAGTTACGATCCATGCCACGCGAAACCGGCCCGACTCTCGTGCACAAGGAAAGTTGCTTTCATTTCATATCAATACATAGATTAATCATGCATATTGATATGTTCCAGTCGCTCAGCACTCTAAAGAGGCAAAAAAGGGCAAGCCCATAATTTTATATATATGTTTGGTAATATGTATTTTACAAAAATGTTCACTCTAGAAGCGTGAACTTGCGTGGATACATTTTTTACTGTCCGTCAAAGTTGAAAAATATGGTAGCAAACGTAGTACTTCAGTAAAACGCCAATAGCTCAACTAATTTTTAAGAAAATTTTTTTTTTTTTTAATTCATTTTTATTTTAGAATAGATGCATCTTTTAAAAGCAAAAATTCAGATTCCAATCGGAATATCCGTTTGGTTTTTATACGTTCACAAACGTGACATTTGAAACCAAAAACGAGAAGGCCAAGCTAACTTCGTCTGTGCCGAAGTTTTTATACCCTTGCAAATGCTCTTTTTGAAATGTCAGAGTTTAAGAACGCTTACATAAAAATCTAAAAAAATTTTAACCATAACCCATTTTCCGAAAGATAATCATCTGATTTCGACCAAATTCGCGAATCTTTTTGAAAACGTATCAAAATATAAAAATCGCCGAGTTTAAAAAAATCAAAATTTGAGTTTGAAAAATTGTTCAACTTTGAACCACTGTAGAAACCAAATTAATAGACCAAATTCAATAAATCAAAGTTTTTTGGGCTAGTTGGAGCTCTCTTTATTAAATAAAATTTATTCGGTCAAAAAAATCTACCATAAATTTTTAATTTTTGCAACGCCAATTCGGCCAAACTGGCCACTGTGCGGCGCAGACCCCGGTTAACGCGTGCCGAAATAGAACAATCGGCGAGAGGTAGTCGATGACGGAGACCTGGCGAGTCAGAGCGAAAGTCACGAAGTGTCCTGGCGTTAAAGTAAGCTGTTGGTAAAACGTTTCCGAGAAAGAGATACAAAGAAGAAAATTGGTAGACATGTGGAGCTTGTATAAGCATTAAGGAGAAGGATGGGTAAGATTAAGAATATAGATAATTAGTAGTAAGGATCCGCCCTGTTACGAAGAATATATTATAGCGTGTGCGTATACCGAACAAATCCCTGTGTTATTATTGTCTTAGCAGAATGGCCATCTTCTAATAAATTTGTTCGAACAGATCTTCGACAGCCCTGAGCCTAGCCCAAGCAAGCTTCTGAACGAAAAGGATTTGTTACATTGCGTGGAAATTGGTGTGCTCAATTTTCAATAGTCGCCTTTTTATCTTCTATGACTTCCAATTTTTGGAAAAATCTTCATAAACAAGCGAAACCTCGGATATTTTCTTAAATTAATCATAAACGTAGCATAATTTAAAGGGCCCTAAACATGACATTTGTTTTGTGTACAAATTCATTAAGCTAAGAAACTTAATTTTATTATTTGTGATTCCAAACTGCAGTAAAAATATCATATAATGTAAATTTAATGTAATTTTCATGAGGAATTTTAAGTCTTCACTTTTATGCTTTTTTTTTTACCAAGTTAAGGTGATTGCACTCCAAATTAAAGTATTCAAATCTCGTACATTTTATGCCATCAATATCAGCTCACTGTTTATGCTCCTTTTTTTCAAAACTTATTCACTTTCAACACTCGCCGAGTTTATGTACTCAATTACCGCTTGGACTGATCATAAAAGTTTGGCCTGCATTTACGTGTATGTGACGGCTACCGACATAAGTATAAAGCCACTTGCATGTAAAGCTGCTGCTATTTTGTTGTCTGGCGTAATTGCTACAAGCATTCTACGTCCATTTTGCTGGGACTACACGCTTTGTTTTTGCGCTAATAGAATTAGAACATAAACCGCTTTATTGCCACACACTCCCACCTAACCACTCAGAACTCGTAACAAAGCATTTTTATGACAGCTCCGGCGATTTGAACGCCGAGTTTTTGCATGTGTATTAGTGTGTGGGCTTGGCTAGACCGAGGCTGGGTTTGGTCCGGTCAAGCTATGGCCAGGTCATCAAAAATAAAACTCATTTCAAATGGAAGGAAAATTGTGCGCTTAGTTGACGCACTGCAGGTGAGCTCATTACACGCGGGAATTTCCACAGCACAGGAAATCGCTCTTTATGATGGTAAGGCTTTTCATAGTAGGCAAAAGCAGAGGGTAGTTAAAGGCATATTGGGATTAGGAGTGTGGCATAAACAGTTGGCGTAAGCTTTCAACTAATAAGATTTACTGCAGGGGTATAGTAATTGTTTTGTCTGTCAACTAAAACTGTTTTAAAATATTTTCTATCTAAAAAGCTTGGGAAAGTGTTTATAAAATTTGAGGCAATGAAGCATTTGACAGCATTTCCCAGGCTATAAAGCAGTCTACTACTCAATTCCTTTATTGTCTAGGGCTTACTTTTTTAAGCGACAAAAATATAACGAGTATAATGAGCTTATGAAAATGTTGTAAATGAATGACGCTATACCAAAAAAAAATATGCTGTAAAAAAGAAATTGAAATTGAAAATACAACATTTAGTGAGTTAAATTAAATCAAATAACATAATTTTAAATAATCACTTAACAAGATTTTTACAAAATATTGTAAATAATTAAAAAGAATAAAGCAACTTATAGTATACTCAAAAAATGATTAAGAAACAACATTGTTATTATCCTAGTGACGTTCCGAATGTTTAATTATCGAAATTTAAAGCCTCAAGCTTATGCAACTTGTGTTTTCAAAAATATAAACACATTAGCAATTAATTAATGACCTTAGGTCAACTCTTTCGTAAAATATTGGAATGAAATATCATTAGACTCGGATCAAAAATATAGATGTGAATTCGCTAAATTTTATTTTACGACAGGTTGAGATGATTAGGAAGGGCTTAATTAATAGAAGGGTCATTCTGGACTCGAAACGTTTTTGAAAGACACACTCCTAGTAAGGAATTAAGAAGCCACTATACTCCAAGTAAAGAATCAAAAAGTCATTGGGCGCATAAAAAGCAGTAGAGCTATAGACTTTCAGCAATGAGATGCGGACTACAAGAGTCAGTCATTCAAAGGTTATACACAGCAGTGATCACATTCATCCTCATCACCTATAAATCCCACCCAAGCAACCATTCATAAAAGTGCAAAGCTTGTCTGCGCTTAACAAGAAAACGGTAGACACTTTTCGCAAGTATGCTGCAGCGGGAAGCACAGGAAGACTCCGGAAAATTGTACATCTTAAAGAGATATATTTTAAGTCGCAAAATTGATCCTTACCCTGGATGAAAACCCAAGGAACATATGGATTCTTCTCAGTGGTCTGGCTGCGTATATTAATTTTCTTTCAAACGCCACCTATAAAAGTGACAGCACTGTACCACTGTCTCAGATCAAATCACAGTAAATAATGTAGCCATAAGCACTCAGCAAGCAAAGAGAACGATGATCCGTAGGGCAAGATCGTAACCTTAGAACGACCAGATGGTGTGCGGTCACACTTGCCAAGAGATGATGTGTGTGTTCACACTTAGCAAGAGATGGCATGTCGCCAGATCTTTGTAGTGGCGCTTGGTTCAACAAAATCAGAAAATACAAACAAAAATTTAATTTTTTTAAATTCCTAACATTATAGTTATTTAAAATGATCCAAGTTGATATGGACATAAAGGGGTCGTTTCTCCAATGAAGCAACATAACGACCAAGGCTGGGTGGGGATAGCTAGCGATGCATAACATCTGAACGCGCTAGCCAACACATCCAGAGATGCCATCCAGAAGTTCTTTCCCGGCTTCGCTTTATTCGAGATAGTTCAAACTTTCTCTCCGACTTTCTCGGACAACCTGTATGTCTCTTTCTCTCGGTCCTTACTTTTCTTCCTCCATCTTTCGCTCGTAAATAGCTCTCTCTTTCTGTTTCTCTCCATCTCTATCTTATTCTCTGTCCATCGTGTAACAATCCGTGAGGTTGATATTCTGATCTGTCGCTGAATCTGAAACTTTAGCACACGAAACAAAATTAAAATTCAGCCTAAACGAGAGCTCGTAGAGAGCAGCGGTTTTTCCCTGTCGCACCCCCCCGTTGCCGATTAGAACAAGCCGGAAGCTAGCGCGTGCTCCGTAATCGCATCTACATCCACATCTGCTCTACAACATTGCGGCGTGTACCCGTGTACGTTGCATGCTACATCTTCTAATCCTTTAGTGACTTCGTCAGACAGCGAAGAAAATGTAACTGATTCAGTTGGAAATGGTGGCGGCGATTTCATCCGTGACGACGGTATCGGCGGTGATAGTCTAGGGTTGCTCCCACGGTTTCTCGACAGGGTCTGCCATTTGTAGATTCTGGGAGCAATACATTTGTGGCTTGATCTGATGAGCTGTTGGAGTTGTAGTTAAGGCGATTGTGACCTCGCGTTGAGGCCGTTGATTCGATTGGGGTTCGATAAGCAAGTTCGCCTGAGCAGGCTGAGGTTGCCTCTCGTCAAGCTGGTTGTTTTGCCTCTAGTTGAGGACTTTGATGTGCCGCTATTTGAGAACTTTGAGGTGCATCTAGTTGAGGACTTTGATTTGTCTCGATGAGAACTTTGAATGGATATCGGTATGAGTGTTATGACTGAACCCGCATCAATTATAATGTTATATAGCGAGGTTAGAAACTTGGAGCTGATACCACCTTTTACGAAGGGCGAATGTATGTTCGCTGTTACAGGCCGGATGTACAGCAGACAGCTACTTTAGTTTTCCTGCGTGGGCAGATATTTGTTATGAGCATCCGGCAATAAACTACCAGGAACGATGACAGAGCTCTAAAAATCAATGTTGGATTGGACACATGTAATTGCAGGATCGAATACATGCCGGCGCAGTAGGTAGACATATTGTGGCGTGCGCTGGTCTGCATGCGTTGCCAGCTGGTGTGGACTGGTCCGGAACAGAGAGCGAGAACTGTTTCGTTCGATTGCAAAACACGCATACATTAATCAACACCCGAATAAACTCGCTTTGTGCTCTATGCATCAAGCTTGCATACTCAACATGTTCGCCGATGAATTTCATTCAATACCATTCGTGCCACTCCGATTATAATTATGTTCGACATTATTCCAATCACTTCGGGCATTGCTCTGGTATTGCTCTCGAAGCGCTGGCCAGTCAATTCTGAGTTTTGTTCGATCGAACACACAATGCGTTTGCCGGTATGACACTGATAATATTCAACACTGAACTTCGTGCGTTGAATAAATATGAACATAAACGTTGGATCACAAAACTCTGGCTCAACCGCTCGATGCGATTGCGGTATGAGCTGAATATATTCACCGCTGAATTATGTTGATTGATTAAATGTGAGTAAGAATTTTTGTGTATGAGCCAATCAAGAAAAAAGCGATTTCTGCAGTTCTCTGGTCCATAGAAGAATTGGCGGAATGGCTGATGTGATTGAAGCTGTTGCTAACCAGCACGACGCCGACAGTAGGTCCTAGGAGTATGGGCTGCAGCAGGTGTGTACAGCATGGGGCACAGAAGGGCTGTGTACGTGTGTCCGACAAACCTCGAGCTGTTGGTGGCTTGCAGAGTCGCTGCTGGTGGGTTGTCGGCTGAGTTGTTGCAGGTTGGCGCGTAGTGCGATTGCATAAGATTGCGAAGCTAATTGCCAAAAAAAACTCAGCGTTACTTGTTGGCAGCAGCTTGACGACGCCAACCATTTCACAAGCACTCGCAAGGACTACAACGGGTGATACAAATAAAACACAAAAAATGGAGGAAAGCTAACTTCGGCTTAACCGAAGTTTATATACCCTTGTATAGTTTGATGGCGCTACTACTTTGAGCATTTGCAGCTACACGAAAATATTCATCCGATTTTGACCGAACTCCCCAAAATTGTGTGGAAACAGATAATATTCGCAATTGGAAGGTATAAAGACGCTACCATTAAAAACAAAAAAAGTTTTTCTAACTAGAACTACTTTTTCGACCGATAGTTCCTATGGCAGCCTATATGCTAAAGTCATCTCGATTTGACGATCAAACTTGGTTAGAATTAGTATGAATAGCATATAATATTGATCAGTAAGTAAGTTTGGGAGCGATTTAGCATTGAAAACAAAAAAGTTTCTCCCACTAAGACTTATCTTTCAGATCATATCGTTTTGTAAGGCAGCTATACTATATTGTGGTCTGATTTTCATAAAACTTGGTTCAATTATGTGAAAGCATAGAAAACTTAGAAATACGAGGATTGGGGACGTTTGCGTTGAAGACAAAAAAGTTTTTCTCACTAAAACTACTTTTTCGACCGATGGTTCCTATGGCAGCTATATGCTATAGTCATCTGATCTTGCCGGTTCCGACAAATGTGCAGCGTACACAGTTTGGTTAAGATAGCTTTAAAGCTGACGGAGGAGATAGCATAGAAACAGACGGACGGACAGACAGATGGACAAGCTCAATCTACTCAGCTGGTCGCCCTAATCAAGATTAAAAAGTTAACCGGCACCCCCCCCACCACAGCTCGCCAATCACACCAACCACCGCTGTGTTTAAACAAACACAATCTTTGGGAGAGAGAGCGAGATAGAGAGAAACTTAGAGATGAGCGTTTAATAAAAATATTACACGATAACCGCGTGACTCCTTGGATGTATTTTAATATTAAAGTCGGAAGCAAATGAACTAGTACAGAGTATGTTATAGTCGGGCTTGACCGACTTTCTCACTTGTTTAACATAATTTCATTCAAATGTAGACCGCGACTACGCCGTAAATGGTCCGTTTGGATGGTCAAATTTTGAATTACTTTTTCCAGCATTGCTACACACACACACACACAGGCACATTTCTGGCTAAATGGATAAGTCAACAAACAAAATTGTCGCATTTGGGCTGATGAGCAATCCGAGGAGACTCTCGAACTACCTTTCCTCTTTTATTTTTTGGTTAGATGCTTGTAACATGGTCTATATATTATACAAAATTGTTTTTTTTTTTTGTCAAAAACATCAAAACAGAATGAACATAAATTTATTGGCCCTCCTCTTTCCCCTTTCTTGTGTTTACTTCGTTTTTATGCAACTTTGGCTCTCTAAAAGAATTTAAATCATAAATATATTAATATATTTTCTTGTTTTACCAACACTTTTACATTTTTTATGTTTTGCGACTGTCCCACACTTCTTTGGAAACGCATCAGTATACGAGGTAACCATGCATCGAAGAGTATGGGTAGTTTAGCAACTCTGTCAGATCTTATTATCAATACCTCAGGATCGTTTAACAAAGATGACCTACACGAATTCAATCTCTATGTGAATAGAGATAATGTTGATCCAGGACATGAGTTTCGAACCATCAGCTTGACTTCATTCCATTAAATTATGCCTCGAGATTGGGGACAACTCAATAAATTCGCTCAGCCTCTGGGGCTTGGCCGGAACATAATTCAACATCAACAAATCATAGTTATATCTTAGTTGTTTTCATGTGATTCTCTAATTTTACATAGCAAACTACTGAAACATAAGGAAGCTTCAAAAATCGAGCTGCAAGCGAAAAGTAATTTAAATAAACTAATCAAAATAATACAAATTCGTTTGCTTTCAATTCTCAGTGAAATGCCATTATAAATGTTTCATATTACAAATATAATCAGTAGGAAATTCCCACAGCTAAGACAAAAGACAACCACAACTTCAGTTGAAGCAGCTGCCATGGCACTTTTGCCTGCTGTGGTTTTGCATTTTGCATTAACTGTGGGACTCTCTGGTAATTTCCTTCGAGTGTGCGTGCGTGTGTTTGGGGAAATTGCCAGGCATCCATGAAAATGCATATTGCAGTTTTAATGATTGCTTGACTGATTTGCATTTCGAGCATCACTGCATCGGCATCCTTGTGGTTAGCGTGCACATTTTGCGGATAAACGCTACTTATACAAAATATTTTGGTTGTGGTTCGTACCTGAAACGAAAAGAGAGAAGGCAAATTATTAAACCAAAGTTTGGAAATAATTTAATGTCACCCAGCGACCATTTCGAAAATCTCTACAAAGCTTTCCCCATAAAGTAAGCGTTAAGTATGACAAAGTTTTGTACATTTTGAAGCCAGAAAACTCAGCAAACTAATAGCTGCTGCGGTCAACGAGACGTATAATTAAGGTTATGCCAGGGGGAGCAAAGGATGGGGGGAACAGTAAGAACTAAAGTCAAAGTCAAACACACTTTAACGGCACTTGTCAACTGTTGTTAGTGCTGCAAGAAAAAGGGTCGCTTGAGTGGCGGGCGGTTAAATAGTTGCACTTTTGCTGTGGGTGCGGGAGAGGTTAAGTCATTAAGCGAATGGCTGGAACCGAAAAACGCCGCCAGAATTCATCGCAGCACATAAAACGCACCACAAGTCAGAGTGTAGAGAGGAGGAGTCCTGTCACAGCTTTTGTCTCAAATTGGCTAATAAACTGCCATCTGGTTGAGTGTGCGCGGTTTGGCCGCATCAGGGGGAGTGTGACTTTATGCGGTTGGCAAGTTGAAATGCTTGCGGCTTCATTAAGCGCTCATAACGCAAACACATGAAAATGAAATGTTTGCTGTCATCTCAAACCATCCTTGGCACACTTGGACACGCTGCGGGCACAATCTCCACGGAACAGTGGTTAGAAATGATGATATTTGTTTAATAATAAAAATAAATTAAACAAATGTGAAGGTTTGTGGAGCAGCAATGGTTTAAATGAATCGGAAAAAAAAGAGAACAGCTTAAATTAAGCGAAAAGGCAGAGATTACTTCGTTTGTTTTGAAATATCCGTGATTAGGAACGCTAACCTTAAATTCAAACATTTTTTCTTATTAAGTCCCACTTTCGTTCTTCGATTCCGACCATATTTTGCGAGTCTGTTTGAAAGGGTATAAAAATTAGAGTTGAATACTAAAAAGACCCTTGCGATTTTGACATAACCTTGCAAATCTGTTTAAAAGAATTTTATCTCTAAAACCCTTGTTATTTTATTTCTTGAATTGGTTCGAATTATTACCTGTACAAAAAAGTTCTAGAGGATTTTATTCAAGTTTGACGCTTTATTGTGAAAATTTGTTACCAATTCATTTGTCAAAGTAGGTTGTCCATCGCTAGCCATTACTTTTTCTCATCTTTCTGGCAATTTTCGGATACCATCTCGAAAAAAAGGATGCGTATTTTGATGCAATCCACGAATTGCGGGTGGGTACGACTTCTCATTTCAGCGTTTCAAGGTATGATTTTACCGGCTGCACAACAAGTGGCCGAGCGTATGTATATCATGTTGCAAAATTAAAATTATCGGCTCAAACGAATCAATTGAGTTTGGTAGAGTTGCCCTGTGATTTGTTGGCCTATAGATACATTTTTTCTCAAATGAAAGCTGAATAGTAAACTTTCCCGCAAATTGTGATGTGTTGTTGTTGACATTTTCGAAGTACACAAAACTATGTTGTTTACACTTCAGCGCAACGTCACATACCGAAAAAGGAAGCCTAATGATGTACCATTTCTGAAAACAGATTCGTGTTAAGCACACGAAAAGCATCAAGAATCATCACCAACCCTTCAATGTACCGGAAATAGTCTAATTGTGTAAGTCAACACAACTCAGTGTAATCTATTTTTGAAAAAGCCAGAATTGGAATTTGGAAAACAACAACTGGAAAAACAAAACAAATCATAAAGAATATATTATGAGCAGTCAAATGAAGTGACCGCCTACTGCGCCACGTGTTGAACTGCAGTTGAATTTTTTTTTTTTTTTTTTTTTTTTGTTTAATGATAGCTAGGAGAATACTTGATACATAGAACTTAATCTATTTACAAATAGTTAAAAAGAATTACTAATACTATACGGGGCTTAGACAGCACGGCAAACGCCTGGGATAACAACTTAACACGCAGCACAGGTCCTGGGAGTGATCTGTCATCAGCAGCGTGCAAATATTAGTAGGGGATAGTCTTAAGGGGACACTTAAGCCAAGTTGATGAGTCGGCCCGAGGGACGCCTTCCATGGACCCAGAGGTCTGAGGGATGTCGTCGGTTAAGGCGTCTTCTGAGCCAGTTTGTAGCCAATTCAGATGCAAGTCTATTGGAGTGGGCCACCAGTCGGTCATGATACCTACTAGTATGTATATTGATTTGGGCGCATAATGGCAAAACATCCAAATCGCGATACAAAGTTGTATGCCTCACATACCAGGATACCAGCATCAGCAATGCGCTGTAGTACACGCAGCACAGGTCCTGGGAGTGATCTGTCATCAGCAGCGTGCAAATATTAGTAGGGGATAGTCTTAAGGGGACACTTAAGCCAAGTTGATGAGGTCGGCCCGAGGGACGCCTTCCATGGACCCAGAGGTCTGAGGGATGTCGTCGGTTAAGGCGTCTTCTGAGCCAGTTTGTAGCCAATTCAGATGCAAGTCTATTGGAGTGGGCCACCAGTCGGTCATGATACCTACTAGTATGTATATTGATTTGGGCGCATAATGGCAAAACATCCAAATCGCGATACAAAGTTGTATGCCTCACATACCAGGATACCAGCATCAGCAATGCGCTGTAGTACTCGGCTTATAGAAAATTCAAGTTTCTTGAGTGTAGTGGAGCGGGATCCCCTAGGTCCAGGAAGGCATTATAATAGCCTTGTAAACAAGGATTTTGGATCGCAACGAAAGTCCGCTACGAGGCTTGAGAAGCCAATCAAGCTCCTTCGCCTTAGCTGCTACTGTAGCTGTTGCTCGTACCACATGGACTTTCCAGGTCAGGCGGCAGTCCAATGTCACACCAAGATATTTAACCGCAGATTTCAAATATGGGACTCTTGACCCAAGAAGTCGCACTCGAGCAACTTTCCCGCGTCTCATAGGGAAGGTGCAGTGTTGGCTTTTTGAACTGATAAAAATCGCTGTTAAAAATTCAGGGATAGTACTAGAAGTATCTATAATCGCTAAATTACTTTCTGTTGATGCACTTTCAAATTGCATACTTAATAAATTAATATCATTGGAGGCCGCTTCCCCTACAAATCCGAATATGCCCTTTTTCCGACTTTTCATTTTTACTAAGCATTCGTAGCAATGTGCCTAGCAATCACGAACAATAACGCAGAAGAAACTATCCAATTCTGTCCAGTTGGTTTAAGCATCAGATCAAACTAAAATTCATTTTTATATTTAGCAAGGCTATACAAATTACATGATCCGAAAACGGGTACGAAACTTAAATTTAAAAAAATTTTCAAAATAGTTTTTAATGACCTTTAGGTAGTTTACCAATAACCTAGACCAGGGGCCGGCTAAACACACATGAAAGTTTTGGCATTTATCATTTCTTTGTTTTTGCAAAAGAGAGCAGTATAAGCTCGTATACTGTCGGTGTGTCGACGTCGCTGCCACGTATACACTTCAGATAGGGAGGCGCCGGACTCTGACCTAGACCCAAAAACTATAATCTATTGCCTCACAAATGAGAAAATTTCCTATAGTGCAGTGGGAACTTCTATGCTGCCAATGCCCATCCCCTGTTTTGGCATAAGAAACTGGTTCTAGTTCTGAAACCACTCACCCGACATATAAACGAATGTAGACGGACCTACAACATTAACTATAGTTTCTCTTAACAATGAAATCCGGATTTCTTAAGATAAGCGGGTATCAAACGAATTTTTCTTTTTTTTCTTTTGTGTTTGTGACAGCTAGTCATTAGTTGCCAAGTCATTTGTTGATCAATTTAAAGCGAAAAGAGTGTCCAAGCTATGCTGGTAATACTTTTCTGCCCGACATGCACATATTTTCGGCGAGGTGAGTAAAATAGGGTTCTCGTTAGGACTTTTTTAATTTTCCAGCTGCGCTTTGTTGGAGCTCTGGACCGAGAGCAAAGCCTTCTTTAAGTTCTTCCAATTGCTGGCCTACAGACGGATCAAGAGCGTGACAAACTATTTCTCGAGTATTTCTACTTATTCCTGCTGTCCTATTTGCAAATGTTCTCCTCCACGCCAATAATGACATTGCATTAAGGTGGTGACTCAGACACAAGGCCAATACGGGTTCAGAAAGAAGCTGAGCACTACAGACGCAGTCACAAAGGTAGTAGGTATAGCTCAAGAAGCTATCGAATGCACCAGGTGGCGCGGTGGACGCAAGAAATACTGCCTTCCCAGCAAGAATTTTATGAAATTTCTGATCACACTCGAGTCTTTTTCGAGTCCTCAGTCTGATTAAAGTAGTCATTAATGCGCTCGTTTTCTGAACATAAATGATACTTTTGTCGGGAGAAAATGGTACCCTAGCCGCGACTCTTCATGAAGAGTCGGTTTTAACCCGTTTTTCTGATCATTTTCGACTCATTTTCTAGTCATTTGCGATTCTTTATCGAGTCGATTTTTAATGAATCACAATTTGAGCAAATGCGTGAGCCATTTTAGAGTCTTCCTTAAATCGCACATGAAACTAATCTTTTTTTTTATCATCAAATAGGCTCGAAAAAGACTCACCAAGATGAGGAATCACCTAATGGTCTTCCAAATGCTAGGTGGGTTATTACCAAACTGGATGTCAAAAATGCCTTTAACACTGCCACCAGGCAAAGCACACTTGAAGCGCTACACCGGCTGCGAGTGTCTGAGTACTTCATCAGGATGATCCTCGACTACTTCACGAATAGAGTACTCCTATTTGATACTGCAGCAAGAGAAAAGCAACGTGAGATTTCTGGATTCCTCATGGATCGGTGCTAGGCCCAACTCTCTGGCTGTACAATTGTGGGATTCGTTGACGACATTGCAGTCATTTCAGTCGCTAAACACGTGGAAGAAGTCGAAGCCAGCACAAACGCGGCCATCCGTGAGGTTATCTCATGGCTCGAAGATAACGGACTGAGTTTGACAGCCCACAAGACGGAATCGGTGCTAGTCAGTAGCAGGAATATAGTGGAAACTGCCTCCATTGAAGTCGGAAGCTGCTTAATTAGGTTGAAGCCTGCCATTAGGTACCTGGGCCTAATATTGGACCAAAGGCTTACCTTCAAGCAACATCTTGAGTATGTCGGCGAGAAAGTTGCCTGCAACTCAATCGCGTTAGCTGCGGACCCCGTCAGCGAAGCAGGATGCTTATCGCAAACGTGGTAAAGTCGATAATACTTTACGGATCACTGATATGGGCCGTACTCTCATACGACCGGGACTGCAGATTGGCATACCGCAGGTGCTCACTTAGAGTGTTGTGCGCTCTCCGCACCGTCTCCGAGCACGCTGCAGGCATGGCCCAGTTAGACCTACTTGCAAAAGAAGCTTGCATCAGAAACACGCCACTTGACCGCCGAGAAGAGACGTTTGCGCTGTGGGAGTCAAGATGGAGAACTGCTACCAACGGGCAATGGACAAGATGGATAATTCCGGACTTAAGGCCGTGGGTTAGTAGGACGCACGACGGGACATGGATGTTTTAAATCCTACTTGTTTAGGTTTAAGCATGAGATGGATCCTTTTTGCACACAGAATGCAGGAGTCCTTGAAGACGCTGAGCATGTGTTTTTTGTCTGTCCTAGACTCGCTGCTGAACGGGAAGAGCTAAGTCTAGAGATTGGGAGACCAATTATAGTCAACGACTTGATGGGTATCCTATTGGTCTTCTTTTAGCAATTTCGCAGCACAAATCATCAAGTCCCTGCGTCGCGCTAAAAGACAGCGCAGAATGACTTCAAGTCCTAGATAGGAATCTAGCTGAGGCTTTCATGCCAGCTCCCCCTCGTGAAGTAATACTAAACGGTGGTACCGCGAGAGGGAAACGGAGATTAGCGGTAGTTTTAGTGGGTGAGGTAGTCCCAAGTCCCACACTATCCGGCGTTCAATGCTTTCCCACCTATTCAAACAAAAAAAAAAAAAGACACAAGACCTTACGCCCGTGAAAGAGTATTCAGCTGAGACAAACGATCCGGCCTTTTAATCATTACTGTGGTCACCTCCTGCATACGTGGGTTGACACAGTCGAATACCAAAATGGCTGCCCTGTAACAGTTGTCCTTGTATTACCTTCGAGAATATATTGGCTCGCATTTTGACCCATATTGTGAGTACTTTAAAGGCTTTCCAAATCTCTTAAATCTCTTTTTCTCTCTCTGTTTCTAGCTGAATCTGTTCCAAAAATCTGCCACCAAGATGCAAGTGCAGGCCATTGAAACACTTACCTGTCCATTATTAAGGATATACCACGCAGCAAAGCTAAAGGCTATCCCGATTATAGGTATGCTGCCCCATATCATAGATTTGGAAAGTGAACATTGTGCGAGTGGCCATTGCCCGGAATTGTTTACTTTCTCGAGGAGATACGTTATGAGTTGCAAATGGATGCTTTGCATAACGCTCAGTATAATGACCGATGCACAACCCATTGTCAAGCAAACCCTAATGGAGTTGGGCATCTGTGATTTGTGCTCCGAACATAAAATATTCCGCCAATATTCTGCAGATTTCAAGCATTTTTAAAATGCTCCTGCTAGAAGAGTTAGCAAAGAGAATGTTAACTATTGTTATTGACTGAAACTGTTATTTCCAGTTATTTTTAGTGCCAAAATATAAATAAAGAAACAAAACTAACAATAAGTACAAATTTTTAATTGGGAACAAAATGGAATGAGACAAAACATTCTTATCAATTCACTAGCACAAATCGATGACAAAAAATCGACTAATTTTGTTAGATTGTGCTGGTGGACGGGCATGATGTGCAATCATGATTGCTAATCATCGTGATTGTGTTAGATGTGAATACGTCGTAGAAATAGTTTGTTAGAATTACTTGATGGTGATTTGTTATCGATGGTACACAGCTGTCCGTAGTAAACAAGCAAGAAATTTAATAAAGTCAAACACAAAATGAGTGTGAAAAGGTCTTTGTTTTTGATAAATGAGTTGGCAGAGGACGTGGTTTCGCAAGTAACTCAAGAAAGTTTGTGCAAGGTCCTAATGGTTGTTGCGGAGAAGGAAAGCTTGAAAAGCCCCCTCTTCAAAAAAAAGCAGCCCCGCGTACGCAATTGTTATGACAGTACAAAAATATAGAATGATTACAGAAAATAAAACGTCAGCCTTGAAAATTCAATCTCGATTTACAGGATATTCGACATAATTCAAGCTTTCAGGGACTGGCCCAAGCCTTTCGAACTTGTATCATTCCAAATGTGCTTACTTCAATCCCCTTTGGGATGACATGTTCATAATTAAGCGAGCGAGAGCGACATGCGGCAACAAACGATGGCGACGGTCGTGAGCGATGAGATGCCATTCCGTTTGTGTTCAGTGCGTATGGTCATGGGTTCGAATCCCAGTTGCGCCCTAAAAGTTTTTATATTTCTTTGTTTTTCAAAAGTTTTATTTAAGCCAAAACTGGTGTGGGTCTTGAAGTGTATAATCATATCCTATGGAATATGGCGGAGGAAAGGAAGAAGAGAGGTATCTTTCCTGGGATCAAACCAATATTACATATCGAAAAACAAGCTCGAACTTGCTTAAAATGATCCTGGATTGGGATTAAATTGTTCTCAGATTTTTCGCTTAGTTCAATCTTTTTCAAGATTACCGCTGGATAATTGTAATCCTTTTTAGGAACAAAAAAGTCGGATCAACTCAATCCTTTTTCGGAAAGGGTCAAGAATATCGGGGATTACTTTGTTTTCATTACCGATGGGAGATTTTTTTGTTTTTTGAGTGAACAAATTCAAGTATCTTTTCAATATGTCCCGTGCATCGTTAAGGACTCTCAGCTCATTGAACATTGAATACTTTATTAAAATTAACATTGACAGACCCTTCTTTGCGTGGCCCTGTCCTGAGTCCTTCTTATTAGTAATTGACCGTTTTGACATATGAAAAAGATCTGGCCATCAGATATTCGAGTTTGTTGTGTACATTCTTGAGATTCAAGAAATATTAAAAAGCTAACAAATATTTGCGGAAAATTCAAGGGGATTCCAGGAGCATGTGGTGCTATTGACGAAGGTCATATAAATTTAATAGTCTGTTCTAAATTCTATTTAACTACTTGTTGTCTACAATTCAAAACTTTCGCCAACAAAAATATATCGATAACATTGTGGATTGATGATTTATGTTAGATGATTGGTGTGTGCTGGAGAACGCGCTCAATTATCGAGAAAGTAAACACTTTCCGTTTTCGATCCGTTTGCGCTGTCGAGAAAGTGTATAGAACGGATTCGAAAACGTGTATCGAGAACTTAAGTTTTGCTGCCACAAACTGAGCAACAGGTAATACTTTTTCGGACCGGAAACGAAACACATTCTCAAAAGTTTTGTTAGAGAAAACTTCAAGAAAACATCGAAAACGGATCCGTTCTTGCTAACGATTTTCGGATGGGTAATCATCCTTAAACTGGCAAAATTTTTTTAACAAATTCCTTTTGAAACTATAAAGATTTTTTGCTTATAATCAAATATGTAAAAACTTTTTGTGTTTTTTATTTTTCGTGAACAAGTTGACATATAATTTCGGTTCACGGTTCCGGTTTGAACAAACTAAATAGACGAAAATTGTGTTCAAAAAGTTGGCAACAAATAAAATTATTTAACTCCTTTATTTTAAACCCTAATTTTATAACACTTTGCCCATTGTCTTCACTCTCGACTTGCGTTGTCACAATCTTTTATTTATTTTTTTTTTTTGCACTCTCTTTTCGCTCAGTTTCCACACATTCTCTTCCTTTTCAAATATTTATGTACACTTCCGTTTGTGAGCTTTGCTATGTTGAAAATGTCTCTAATGAAATATTTTTGTGGTACAGCATACAGTTTTAATTAAAATTATAATTTTTACAAATATTTGATGCCGGAGCTGACTTAAATGATAGAAAGGACAACGCGGCGTATGTGTAATTAAATCTATGTTTATGGCATTGATAAATACAAAATCAAATATACAAAATACTTAATTAATTTATAATTTAGTCCAAAGCATTCACATTAAAGCATAAAACAAAGAAGCGGGGAGACGGGGATAAGGGGCTTAGTTTCCGGTCGGAGATTTCATTACTAAACCATATAACTTTGTTGCGGTTTTAAGTGCTTAGTGGCTGACTGAGTTGTATCGTAAAATGTGACCCACTGTTTGCTCGTTTACTTTGTTTTATTGACTTTGGCTTCAGCTCCGGCCTTTGCTTATTGCCAAAGTTTCCGGTGGCAGCAAGTAGTGCGTAAAATTTCAATGCGATATGAAGAAGTTTGTGCAATAAATTTCTAAAATTATTGGCACATTGAAGTTAGGGTTTTGTTGTTTCTTCTAGTTGGCCCTGGCCCGCATTCTGTACACATTGACAGCATTTTTGGGCTCAATGCACAATAAATTTTATTTGTTTGCCATCGTTTGCCATAGTTATTTTTATTTTTATGACTTCATATGCCTGGCCAGTTGAGTAATGTGTTTGGGCAGGGGCCTCAGTGTTTTATTTTTAGAAACTTTTATGTATTAATCATTAGGGCTTGGGGTGATTAGGTGAAAGTAGCTAAAAGTTACATTAAGTAATAAAAATAGAAACAAGTGGACTTTTGATTCAAATAGAGAAACAAAGTATGAGATTTCTTTTGCTCAGAAATTTGAAAGTCTTTTAGCATATTCAATTTGACAGGCTCAACCCTTCTAAGCAATGTTTCACCCTGCCAATCCAATCCATCTTATGCTCATGACATGTTTCACAAATCCTGCAGCCCCAAATCTCTGCCCAAAAACAAAAAAACCAGACATTGATATCCGTAAGCAATACAAAATCCATGGCGTACAAATATAAACATTATTTAAATGCGACCAAAAATATGCTACAAAAAATATACAAAAAAAAAAAACAGAGAGGAAGTGTAAGGGCAACAATAAAAAAGTAGGACAACAGTGCAAAAGCGAAAACAAAAATCAAATAAATGGCAATTTAATACACTCAACATGCCGTTTTATTGTTGTTGTTGCTCAAATTGTTATTGAAGCAAACATAAATTTGCTGCGCAGTTATTTGAATACAATAACAAAAAGTGAAACCAAAAGAAAAATGTGAAAAAACAATTTTTGTGGATTTGCAAAGGGTTTTCCGGCCGAAATAAACCAAAATTAAATAAAATACAAAAGGGCGTAAAAATTGTCTCTGTTTGTGTGCGACAGCCAATTTATATGTAAGCCGGCGAAAATGAAATAAAAATCTGCGATAACACACCAAATGGCACACACACACACACACACACACACACGTGGGCAGCTCCAATTTAATGTAGCCTACTTCTGTGCGCCATTTTGGAAAATTTATTAAATTACTTGGTCAATCGTAAATCTGAGCACACACAATCAATTAGCCTCAATAATATTGGATCAATTCCCATGCGGGTGCCCCGATTCTGTACTTATCAGGCCCATTCCCTGAACCCATGCAAATGGTTGAAACTAATTAATTGAGGATAGCAAAATGTTGGCAAATGCCATTTGCCCTGACGCCTTTGCAAAAGTTGTTGAAGCGTTGTGTCAACTTCTTGCACAGATAATGAGTTAATGAGTTTGACAAAGTTCCACTGCAACCGACTGCAGTCGCACAGTGGAAGAGAGGAAGGAAATGGTTTGTGTTAATGTGAACTTTAGCAATTGCCAGTTAACAAGCAAACAAATACCTACAAGTGCAAGTCTGTTGCAAGCTGGAACTTTGCTAACAAGCTTGCTTGAAGGAACATTAAAGACCAAAGCAGCAAAAGGGCGTCTCTTTGAGGCATCAAATAACAAAGTTAAAGTGCTTATTTGCTGCTAAATAATAATATATACGACATTGGACTTTCTTTATTGCCGGTGGGCTTACTTTTGTGTGAACAAAAATTAGTTGCTCAAACAAGATCATCAACTGAGCAACACTGAGCAAGTGAGTGAGCAAATGAGTAGCTGAAAACTAAACAGAGAAGTACCCTACAACTGAGCAAAGAAGTAAGCATAGTGAGCCAACATTTAGCACTAGAATGAGCAACTTTACTTAACAAAATGGTGAAAATAAAAGCTTGAGAATTTAAAATTTCATCGAACTAAATTTTTATCTCATCTGAGTATGGGCCTTTATCGTGTAAAATAGATTTTTAGAGCAGCGCTGTGTTACGGAGGTTTGAGTGAGGGACTAAAGCTAGATATATTTGCTCTTTGCCACAGATTCTTTTTGTTTTTGCAAAATCAGCCGCTTTTGCCATTTGCCATAGCAGCAGCTGAGTTGTTTGTGTGAACACAGAACTGAATACTGAGCGCCGAATATCGAGTACTGAGTATAGAGTAATGAGAATCGATTATCTTGTACTGAGGATCGAGAACTGAGTATCGCGGGCTGAGTATTTAGTATCTAGTACAGAGTATCGCGTGCTAAGTACAGGGTACTGAGTATCGGGTATCTGGTAACTAAAATTACAGATTCATATGGTGAATAGCATTGTAAATAAATAAAATTAAGAATATCATAACCGACTTGGTTGCACCCTGCACCCACTTACTACGCCTGACTTCCCTGGTCTTCCCAAGATATCAGACCGTTTTGCAGTACGGAGCTTTGACTAATGTGCCTGCTGTTCGGCATTTGTTCTATTTCATTTGTAATGTTGTATATTATAGTATTTCCAAAATCTCTTTTCTATAAAGCATAGCTTTTTTATGGTAGGATACCAGTCCCTCCCAACTCTCGTTAGTTTTATCGTCTAGAGCCGAGGGTCGCCCATTTGTGATCTTTAAGACTTGGACATCTTGCTAAGAATTGCGTCAAAGCCTCATTTTCTCTGGGTCTGTTGTACTTATTTGATGACAACGTGATAAGGTCAAAACGCGCTTTCATCACCCATGAGATTTGGCTAGTTGCCAGGTGTTGCAATTTAAGGGCAGCTGTATGGTCGAGATATTTGTATATTCTAGTTTGGCTGGATCCTTTCCGCCTCATCCGTTCCGCATGCGTCTGCTGTCTAAAAGCATCCATTATACTGATTCTCATTGTATTCCAATCCTTCACGGAGCCTAGACCATCTTTCCAGTTGAGCGTGAGAGGAGCGCATACCTTATCAAGCATTTTTTCTAATTATCTCGGATGTAGGAAAATGCGTTTCTCCTATGTATCCAAGGTGTAAGTCAAAGGTATAGAAATGCGCATCATCCACGCAAGTCTCCAATGCTAAAGCGTATCCAGGGGCATTCGTAGGTAACCTTAGAATTTTCTTCAAAAAATATGTTTGCAGACTATCCACCTCCTCAAAAAAACAATATCCCCATACCTGTGCGGCATAAGTCTGAACTGCTCTGCATACAGCGTAAAGCAGTTTCCATTTAGCTCTGATGCTTACATTAGGTTTTGCCGAAAAGCAGTTCCAAATGCAGCTGATACTGGCTCTTGCTTCAGCGTTTCTTCTCACTACATGTTCTTTAAAAGTAAGGGTAGGCTGAAAACACACTCCAAGATACTTATACTCTGCGGCAATTTTTAGGGCATCCCCTTTAAAGGTCCAGTTTTCTACTGCTGCCAGTTTGCCGCCCTTTCTAAAGACCATAATCTCAGACTTTGATAGGTTGACTTCCATTCCCAAGTTGTCTATCATTTTTGTAAGCACTTCAGCTTTATCGGTTAAAATGACGATGTCATCCGCATAAAGAAGCAGGCGAATATTAACATCTCCCAGACAAAAGGCCGCCTTGCAGACCATCATGTAGATCTTCCAGATACACCGCATACAACATTGGGGAGAGTATACATCCTTGTCTTACTCCGAATCCAGTCCCAAAATAGCTCGGTAGCAGATTACCCGTCCAAACCGCCGCTTCCGTTTGACAGTATACTCTTACCAGAAAGTTGATAAATTTCGAAGCGAGTCCCATTTTGTGCAGTTTATACTAGAGAAGATTCCTTGGCACTTTATCAAAAGCTGCTTTAAAATCTACGAAAAAGACATATACTTTTTGCGACTCTGGCAACTTCAAGCTGATGATCGCTAACAGATTGTAAATGTTATCTACCGTAGAGTAGTCCTTTCTAAACCCGGCTTGTTACTCCCTCATCTTATTATAATGGCTTACCCATCTTGTAAGCCTATTGTTTAAGATGCCCATAAGAATCTTCGCAATGCAATTTCAAAAACGAGATTCCTCGATAATTTGACGATATGTTGGGGTCGCCCTTTTAGAAGATTGGGAACACAATGTTGGTTGAACAAGTGTTTAGTATCAACTGCTAAATATAAAGTTCTGATTATCGACTATCTAGTACTGAGTATTGAGTACTGAGTATCGTATATCTGGTACTATTTATCGAATACTGAGTATCAAAGATCGAGTACTGAGCATCGTTTTTCTAATCCTTAGTATCGAGTGCTGAATATAGAGTACTGATTATGGAGTATCTAGTACTGAGTATCGAGTACTAAGTCTTGGGTGCTGAGCATAGAGTACTGAGTATCAAACATCTACCCTTCAGTACCGCTCAGTACTGAATCAGAGCTGAATCAGTCCTGATTTGGAAGGGCTGGTACTGAAATCATGGCTGCCTTTACATGCCTTTCAGCCATGAATTTAACACAGACAGGGCCTACTACGTCATGACCTTCTCATCTTTAAGGCATGATTTCAGTACTGAACTCATGGGTTAGTTTCGTGGGTAGTACTGAAAACAGTACTGAAATCAGTCATGAATTGGATCAATTCCTACTTCTCAGGGGTGAATCAGCACTGACAAATTCAGTACAGAGGCGTCGAACTGCAGGGTAGTAACAAGTATCGAATACTACGGATCAAGAACTGAGTACCAAGTGCTGAGTATCGAGTACTCTATATCTTGTACAATGTATTGAGTACTGAGTATGGAGTACTGAATAGTACAGAAAGAGTTCTGAGTATCTAGTACTAAGTATCGAGTACTGAGTTTGGAGTATTGAGTATCGAGTGCTTAATGTAGATGGAGGCGAAGTCAAGAGTCTTTTTAATTCAAGAAAAGCCTTTTGCGCATCGTCGTTCCAAACAAAGGTGTTTCCTTTTAGCAACTCAGTTAAAGCAAACGTAACACTAGAATAATTTGGAAGGAGTCGTTGATACCAACCGGTTATGCCTAAGAATCGTTTAAGTTGACGTTTGGTTTTGGGTATCGGGAAGTCTGACACGACTTGCATCTTGTCAGTATTTATTTGCAAGGTACCTTCACCCACGATGCAACCTAAGTATACGGACTCTCTTAAGACAACATTGACTCTTGCCAATATTTACCGTGATTCCAGCTTTTCGAAGTTGGGTTGCTACCTCAGCCAAGTGTGACAAGTGTTCTTCAAATGTGGAGTACATGACTAAGAGGTCGTCCAAGTATACTAACACATGAGATTTCATGCTATATGGTATAACTTGGTCCATGAGTCTGCACATTGTCTGAGGTGCGTTCGTTAAGCCGAAGGGCATTCTGATAAATTGATAAAAAGGATGGTTAGGAACAGTAATCGCTGTTTTTGGTTTTGACTGTTCGTCCAAACAAATTTGCCAGAAAGCGTCTTTCAAGACGATTTTGGAAATGTAACCGTAGGAAGACGACTTAGTAATCCTTTGATCAGAGGTGTTGGGTGATGCTTATCTTTAACAGTTGCTTCATTCACATTGCGCGAATCCAAACAAACTCTTGCCTTGCCCGGTTTCGAAACTAGCACAGCAGGGGACGACCATGCAGAAGCTTGTGCTTCTTCAAGCACACCTAATCGTATCATACGATCGATCTCTTCGCATAACTGTTGTTCCTTGGCTGGAAATAACGAATAGTATCGTTGTTTTTTGGGCTAATGGTATGCTGTATAAGTTTTGTTTTCCCCAAAACCAGCTCGCTCCGAGGACGGAAAGAAGTCTACGACAGTTTTTAATCGGTATCTCTCAGTAGCACTTAGAGAAATACTATTAGACGGTTGAGTTTGGCAAACCAACTCATTTACCGCACAAGCATTTGAAATTTTGATTCCAAAGGCAGCCCAAAAATTCATTCCGCAGATAATGTTTTGTGTGATTGATGGTACAATCAGAAATTCAACGTTTTTCTGCTGTAAGTCATAGTCTATCGGAGCAGTAAAGGTGCCTACCACATATTGAATCTGGCCATAGGCTGTGCGAGCTTCACCTTTTAGTTTTCTGAAATAGGTTTTAGTTGCCAACAGTCGTTCCGCCAATTGGCCACCTACTACGATTTTGTTAGCTCCACTATCTAGCAGCGCTAAATATCTTTCACCAAATAACGTAAGAGCTATGTACGGACGACCATCATTGCTTTTACTAACAATAGAAGAAACGATAACATTCTTTATAGAGCGTTTGTCCTTCCAAAAGGTTATCAATCGGGCTGCAGAACGAGTTTTTGAAGCCGAATTTACAAAGTATAGAGTATCGAAAACTGAGTATGTAGAACTGAGTATCGATTACTGAGTATCGACTATTAAGAATAGTACTTAAGTACTTAATATCAAGCACTGTGTATGAGGTACTGAGTATCTAGTAATGAATATTGAGAAATGAGTATCGAGTTCCAGTATAGAGTATCGCGAGCTGATTATCGTATAAGGAATATCTTGTGACAATGACATACATCGTGTAAACCCGAGGGAAGGCAATGAGAGCAAAAACGTCGGCAGAATTTAAGCCGCTGAAAAGTGCTTGTGAGCAGGAAAAAGTCGTCAATGTGTTGAGCACACTAAACCAACGAGCTTTAAAGTTTATTATCCTCTGGCTTTGCTTGCTGCGTCAAGCAACAAAGATAAGCCTTTAAAAGCTTTCTGCAGCAAGGATGTATATATAAAAGAATATTATTTCCGTTGCCAGTGGCCATTTTTCTGCTCACATTGCCGACCTCTGCTAATTTAGTCAGCTGACTTCGATTGCATTTTTATGATAATAGCAATTTGGAAGGTGTTTTTTTACCGGAGTTATTTTGTCTAAGCCGTCGCTTTCTGGAGAGCAACCAATACAATCTTATGGGGCCCACAACAAGTCTTTTCCTTAAAAGTTGTAGCATGCTAAACAATTTCCGTCTTGTTTTTTTTCCTTCAAATTTTTTTAAGTCTATGCCATACAATTCAAATTAATTACCTTATAAGCCCCTCAAGGCTTTTATTTTCCAACATTAAACAACATCAAAAGTGAGGTGAGAAATCTGTCTCCATGTCAACATTTTTTTTTTCTGCTGTTTCTGACACAATTTAAATATTTTTATTTTGTTTGATATTAGCACGTCATTGTGTCACTTAAAAACCACAAGAAAGTGTCAGCTCCGGGAAATGATTGAAGGCAATTTTAAATTAAACTTTTTTAAAGGAAAACAACGAAACAAAGTGCGCTCCAAAGCTGGCATAAGTGACATATAAGTGGCACAGCAAGTAGAATCATTTGCTGTTCTTGAACAACCCAAAACCTCGTGTCATAGATTTCCCCTGCCAAAGGAAATTTTATGACCTTTGTGTTTGACACTTTACGAGCGCCCAGAGTCGTTCCCCAACAACTTGTCAGAAATTTAAAACCGCACCGGCCCCAGGCTCCCCATTGTGCCATATGCTTAATACATGCAAATTTAATTCGCTGTCACATTTAAATCAATATATTCCTGGCCTTCTGTTCCATTTTTTGTTTTTTTTTTTTGTTTTTCTTATTTTGTTATAATTATAATTAAAAAAGCCACCGCAGTGTTAATACTGACTGAGGAAAAAACACATTTATCTCTTGTATTTGCGATGTGTTTTTTAATTTGCTCAAAGGAGTAAAGTGGCAGCTGGAAAAAAAACGAATTGCTCATTTAATTGCAGCCACAATCAAATTTATGGTCTCCTTCTGTGAAAAAGACCAGAGGCAATAATGGTAGCTAAATAAACGAAAATACTTAAATTTACTTTTAAATGATTTAAAATGTGAAATTTGTACGTCAATATACAAAGATAATGGTCCAACAAAATTAAAATTTAACAGATGGAGAAATTATACACCAGCTCAGGAAGATGAATTAATATATTTTATTTTGTAGTTGTCAGTGCAGACATTATTTCATATGAGAAAACAATAGGCCAAGCAACCACAAAAAAAAAAGAAATCATCCGATCTTTATCATTCTTCAGCAAATCGATAAATAATATTGATTATTAATTACACAGTGCACCACAAAATTATGATACCAACGAGACCCACAAAATTTAAAAGGTAGTTATGGTAATTAAAAAAACCCTGGCTGGTTTTGGTCTGATTGGCTTTGGTTTTCGTGCATTCGACTCTTGATGTTTTCAGGTTTTTTGAAAAAATGTTTTGACTTGACTTCACTGTCTTCAGCAATTTTATAGCTCTTAAGCACGCCTACAAAAGACTTCTTTCCACAAGCTCCAAAAAAAAAACCGTCTTCATTCTCAAAGTCACGAAAATGTTAAAATATCAACCTTATCCACTGCTATTGTTAAGAGTTTTGTTTTTATCTTAAAAACCGCAACCATTTCAAAATAGTATTTATTCCGAGAATGTAGATACGAAAAATGCGATAATTTTTTATGAATACAACAATTTCATTAGATTATTCTTTTACATAATTGTGACCAAGAAACTTATAAAAGTTTAAATAGAACTCGTAAAATTAACTATTTTGATAAAAATACAGATTTTACGTTGAGACAATCCCAGCTTGGCAACAACATAATCCATTTCAGCTTGTGTTACGAGCTTTGGTTCATCGACTTCTTCATCTGGCTCAAAGATTGCAAAAGCACCCGTACCATTTCTCTTTAGAATGTCCAAATAGCATTCGTTCTTGTTTTTTGTTCAACCTGCTTAAAAAAAAACAGTAGCCACGTCTTCATACTTTGTTTGACGTCTACGAATGATCAAACAAATCTGATTGGTCAGAATAATACAGAAGGTAGGGCCGTTTAAATTTTGCCGCTAATTATATTCTGTACCAAAAGGTACACAGAGTATATTAAGTTTGTGCAAAAGTATGTAACTGGGAGAAAGAATCATTTCCGACCCTATATAGTATATACATTCTTGATCAGCACTAACAGCCGAGTCGATATAGCCATGTCCGTCTTTCCGTCTGCCGTCCGTCCGTCCGTGTGTTTGTCTGTTTGTGTGAACTCACAGATCTCAGAGATAGAGGTCTGACATGTATGGGGCATATATTTCTTATACTTGCAGGCAGAATAAACGTCATATCTCCTACAGTTTTGATGATATATAGTTCGTACATTTTAGAGATTTCAAAATTATTTATCGATTTGCTGACGGAAAGATAAAGATCGGATCAACGATGCTCAAGTTATGAGCAAAAACGGCCAGTTAACACCCCGCACCCGCCCACCCATCACCACAGCTTTCCATTGAACAAAGGCAATCATAGTGATAGAGAGAGAGAGAACCTTAGAGATGAGCGTACAATAAAAATATTGCTCGAGAAACGCGCGACTCTTTGGATGAATTATAATATTATAGTCGGGGGCAAATAAACTGGTACAGAGTATGTTATTGTCGGGCTTGACCGACTTTCTCACTTGTTTTCTTTTTGTTTTTGGGGTTAGATGAACGTTTGGGAACATAAAAACCACAAACAACTAAATAAATCCAGCTTCCAACACTTTTCCATTTTCAAGAATCTCCCGTTTCGATCTTCAGTAAGCCTTTCCCTAAAGAATTCATGATTGCCAACTGCCTCTCCTTACATTCATTGCGATTGGTGGCTGTTTTCAAGACAAATGCAAAAAAAAACAATGGAAAATACATTTATGTGATTTTGAGCATTTATTTTAGCTGTTCCGAGGGTGTGTTTTGTTGGCGGGGTTGAGAGCTACAAAATTGCTAAAAACAGTAAAGTAAAATTTCAAATATTTTATGAGATATAGACTTGAACAACCTAAAAACTTCAGAAGTCCATTACAAAACAAGTAAGAGCGCTGTACTCGGGTTTCCCGACTACAAAATACCCTGTTCAATTGAGACAATTGTTTAATAACTTTTGTGTTTTTGCTCGTATCTTATTTTCCTTTTGAGAGTAGTGTAAGGCCGAGGATAGTATATATTAAGCCACCAGGTTCTAACTCTAAAATTGTGGCTGTGACAGTTTTTTGCGGTTTGAGGGGGGAGGGGGGATATTTTCAAAATCTGAAACAAACTTGATCTGGGTACGGTATACACCTATGTGCATGCCAAAATTTGTGTCTCTATCTCTTATAGTCTCTGAGATCGACGCGTTCATACAGACAGACAGACAGACGGACAGACGAACATGGCTATATCGACTCGGCTGTTGATGCTGATCAAGAATATATAATATATACTTTATAGGGTTGGAGAAGCTTCCCTCTGCCTGTTACATACATTTGCACAACTTCATGATCCCCTTTTCCCATTTTTAATGGGAACAGGGTATAAAAACAGCCATACAGACCAAACCCAGCCAGGGATTTTTTGGTACCATAAGTACATTCCATATTTTGTTGGTCTCGTTGGTATCCAACTTTTTTTTGTTGAAAAATGTTTCACAGTGTTATCACTAGAGGATAAGAAACATATATCTACGAAACAGTGGAAGATATGACTTTTTTCCAACAGCTTAACGCCGAATCCGAAAGGCAAAGATTTGAGATGCTTTTTCATGGCTATTTACTTCACAGCTGGCGCCAATAGCTATATGCTCTAACTTTGGTACAGAGTATAAAAATATTACCTGTACAAAAAAGTTTAAAAGAATTTTTTTTCCAAGTTTGATGCTTTATTGTGAACAGTTTGTTACAAATTCATATTTCAAGGTATTGTCCATCGCTAGCCTCTACTTTTCCCATCTTTCTGGCAATTGTCGGATATCGACTTTTGACGCGATCAACGAATCAATCCAATTTTGGAGTTCTTCAAAAGTGCGAAAGGGCTGATCCTCAAGGGCATAAATAAATGAGGTCTAGGACAAAGGCTTAAAAAAATCACGAAATGTCAAGAATTCTCATTTAAATTTAGCTTATCATAAGAACGGGAAAGCCAGAGGGCAAATAGGATTAGTAGAGCAAATGGTCATGAAGATTGGTGAGATGACAATTGCAGACGCGTAAATAAGAGGGTTAGACCAAAAGCCGCTAAGTTAGCCAAATTTTCATTTGAGTATTTTTCGAAAGCTCTGTCGTTGGTAAATTAGAGGCGTATATTGAACAGTACAACGTATTGCTGAAGCTAAGATTATTATAAAGATTTGATGGATGGCAATGTAGACGGGTAAATACCTCCTATCAGGTACTTGTCCTCCCTACTTGTGTAGATCAAACGTTTAAAGAAATCGCGAAATTTGCCAATTTTTCGTATAAGCAAATATTAATATGAAGACTTAATAGAGGGCAATAGTAGACGGCTAAATATAGAAAGTGAAAACCGACCTCATTCTGATTAGAGTTTTAATTATAACAAAGACGGGAAAATATAAGGTGTAGATCAAATGGTCCATAAAGATTTGATAGATAGCAATAGAATAACTGATTGCAGATTAAACTTCACAAAAAATCGCGAAATTTGCAAAGTTTTATGAGTTTTGGGAAGCATTGAGATTTGATAGATGGTTGTAGACGCGTAAATGGTTAAAGCTAACGGTCCAAAAAGTCCAAAAATTATGTTAAACTTTTTATGAGCTAGCGATCCAAATAATCGGGAAATATGCAATATATTATAACTAGTTCAGATTATCATGAAGATTTAATGGTTGGCAATTTGAGACGGGTAAATAGATGGTGTCGGTTAATCGGTTTAAGGAAAATAAAAAATTTTCACAATTTTTATATGAGTTTAGATTGACATTAACACGGGTAAACGGACTGGTAAATACCTATACAAGGTGTAGATCACAAGTACCCAAAAATCTCAAAATTTGAAATATCATATCATGACTTATCATGACTTTAAAATATCATGTAGACATGGCAGTTGTCTATTAAGCTTCGCTTCTTCGTTTTGTATTTCAAATACCTAAGGACCGTGCAACGGTAATTATAATTTAAACAAAAATTTCGGACACTTTTTTTCTTTTTTTTGTATTATATTTTTTATACCCGTTACTCGTAGAGTAAAAGGGTATACTAAAGTCGTGCAAATGTATGTGATCAGCCAGAAGGAATCATTTCCGAGCCATATAAAGTATACTATATTCTTGATCAGCATCAACAGCCGATTCGATATAGCCATGTCCGTCTGTCCGTCTGTCCGTCTGTCCGTCTGTCCGTCCGTCCGTCCGTCCGTCTGTCTGTATGAACACCTAGATCTCAGAGAATAGAAGAGCTAGAGCAACCAATATTTGAAATGTAGACTCCTATTCTCTTGCACGCAGATCAAGTTTATTTTCAATTTTTGCCACGCCCCCTCACGCCCCCGCAATTTGGAAAAAACGTCATATCTCCTACAGTTTTGATGACAGATGGTTCGTACTTTCTAGAGATATCTAGTACTCAAAATTATTTATCGATTTGCTGAAGGAATGATAAAGATCGGATGAACGATACTCAAGTTATGAGCAAAAAACGGTCAGTTAACACCCACCACCCACCCCACCCATAACCTAAGCATTGCGTTCAGCAGCAATCTTAGTGAGAGAGAGAGAGAGAGAGAGAGAGAGAGAGAGAGAGAGAGAGACTGAGACTTAGAGAGCGCACTGCGTTGTGCGTTGTGTGTTAACTGGCCGTTTGACTCGTGACCAAATTCGAGCTGCGACATTAAGGGTGCAGAGTATGTAATAGTCGGGCTTGACCGACGTTTTCAAAAGTTTTGTTGTCTGATCTGTTTATCGTGATGAATTTGGAGTCATTTATGTTGCATTTAGTAATTGACAAATGTCTATTAATATCTGGCGGATAATAAATAGCCGAGTTAAAAAATGTTGCATACTTTTCGGCTGACCCACCTCAGGCATACAGGAAGGCTAATAAACATTTGTTTCCATGAGTAACGGGTATATCGAAGTCGGTTAGAGCCGACTTTAACTTACGCTCTCGTTGTTTCTAAATTTTATGTCACCTTATGTAAATTTGGACTCGAACCTTTCTGTATTTTTAATTTCTTTCAATGCAAAGAAACGAGTACAATTTATGGGGAATAAAGGTGAGAAACTTAAAACCAACTTTCTAACTCGTTTCATACCAAAACTCGAACAACTTTTGTACAAGGTTTAAACATGAGGACTACAAGTTCATTAGATTGCTTTGGCATCATAAGTAAGAAAGTTGCCATTCCTGGAAGATATATGAGATGAGGATTTTAATTCATGTGTCACCTTGGCGAACCCGCATGATTTTTGTTTTATATTTTAATTAAGCCTTAGGGCGCTAGTGCACTGGGCGTTATTGCATGCACAAAATCAAACTGCTGCTGATTGCCTCCAACAATATCTGTTGTCAGTTTGTCGCTTTGAGTTCTTCTCAGTTTTTCCCGATGTTATTCGCTACTCTACTTATTCGCAAAAGAGTTTCTCCGTGTTTTTGTGTGTCTACCTGGCTTTCCATTTCACAGCCTTCCAACCGACTTCGTCCAAAGGGTTTCATTCCATGTTGCTCCCAGTTTTTCCTATCCAGCTCAATTTATAAATAGCTTCTGAATTCTATATCTGTATTCTGTCAGGCTAGAAAACATACCTATGTTTCCTAACACGAAGAAATTCTTAGTGGGTGGAATCTGATTTGATTTGTTAATATTTTTGTGACCAATTTGAGGACCAAATTCTAGAAGTGGAAAACACATCACTTGTGCCTAGCATAAGAACTTTGGCTCAACTATTTTCTTTTCGTTATTTTTTTCATAAAACCCAACCTCCGTTCTAAAGTGACTTTCAATTTATTTCATATTCTGGTCCAATTCCGTCCACATGGTTTAATCGCCAAAGCTTGCATCCCCCTCCGACTTTCAATTAAGTTGGTTTCAGTGTGTAATATGCGAGAGAAATCCAGATAAATATCTATTAACTTGGCCAAAGTAAGCAGTAAAATCAGTCAAAATGACTGGAACACATGACGCACTTGGGCCACGCCCAAAATACATGCGAGTATATGTTTTCTTCGTTGCTTATTTATGAGCAGGAGGCAAAACTTACGCACCCCGCATCCCTCTCCAACGCTCTACTGCTCTGATATGGCTGGGTGGCCTTTTGTTTCCATTTGTGGCGATAATAAAAACGATGACGAGTGACGATATGCATGTGAAGTAAACCGAAAGCTATGCGAAAATTGTGCCCAAGATAAATGGCTCTAGTTGGGCCATGGTAACAGCAGCAAAACGGTAACTTCCAGTACAATGCCAACACTTGATTTATGTTTATTATGTTTCCCCTGTCAATATAATACAGGCGCAGACTCTGCTGGTTTTTGTTTATTATAAGACAAAGGCGTTGACAGGCAGCAAACCAAAAAAATAAAAAAATTATACAAAACTTGGAAAAGAAATATGGCCAATACCAATGGCAATTAATATTCCTCTCTTACCATATCTTTACCGCTTTCTCTTTCACTCTCTCTGCATTCGAGCATTTCGTCATTTATTCATTCGCTTTTCATATTCAAGTAGAGCTGCCTTGAAAACTATCCATTGAATGGGTCTGATTAATTGAAAATAAACCCAGTCAGAGTTGCCGCCCCATGCACAGTGGGACAAAAGGACCTAAAAGTTGTGATCCTTGCAGAGCCATTGGAATGAAACTTGGAAATTGCATGTTGCAAAACAATTAACAAAAATTTTTGTAATCAAAGTCCCTCTCATTTGTTTTAAAACAACTAAGTTCAAAAACATTTTAAATCATTTTCAAAACTTTGTTCTATTTTTAGAAACTATTTTGAAAGAATTTTTAGGGGCTTTTTTGGGTAAAAACTTAATTTTATTTCGGCAACATTTTAGCAAACATTTTCAGCATTTTTTGGTTTTGGCAAGTTACACGTCCAAGTGATAAAAATTTTTTAAAGTGATTTTTGAACTACCATTTTTTTTGTAAAATCATCTTAGATGACGACGATAAAAGGGTCACCGTATAGAATGGCCGGGATAGCGCCAACCCACAAAAATGGGCGAAAAATCTATTGCCGTAATCCGCCTGCAAAAACTCCAGTTGACTCCATCAGCTTAAATTTACTACCCAAAGTTCACACAAAAGCTTTATTAACTCCATTTGCTCCACTGTGCCATATGGGGGGGAACCTCATCAACTGAAAACAAAGGAACCAACTGCAACGATGACTATTAATGCCCATTTGTGTAATGCCAAACAATGCGAGTGCACACAAAAACGAAAGGGAGATGAGATATTGAGAACTGCTGTGTGCGGTTGTGGCTATGATTTCCCTTCCTCGCTCCGCATTGTTGCATATGAATTTCCATAATTACTGAAAAGTGAAAAAAAAAAATAATAAAAATGAGAGGAAAACTTTTACTGCAGCCTTTTGGGCGCCTAACCTTGAACATTTTTAAAGCCGCTTTTGTTCAACTCGTCGTATGCGTGATTTTTATGCAAATAACCCAAACAATACACAAACGGATCTCCAAACAAACTCGGGCGAGTGAATACAGTTGGCTTCATTCCCATTTTATTTTTACGCCATGCTGGTATGTTTCGGCTTTTGTTCAGATTTCGGCAAGCGTTGGTGTGTGAAAACGCCAGCTTTAAATAAATTAAATGTAATACGTGGAACATGAGTGTGTCTGTGCGTCTCTATATGTGTGTGTGAGTGTGTGTGTTCGCTGAAATGGCCCAAGAGCAGAGTGATTTTTGCCATGAAGTTTAAGTTAATAATTCACTTGATGGACAAATTATGTTAAATAGAGGCAGGAAAGGAGAAGAAGCAGCTGATATAAATCATATTAGGCTTACGAAGAATCGCTAAAAGGCCCAAGTAAGTGTGTGCATAAGTTGTATGGACTACTTAGTAGGGGTTACAGCGGCAACTTGGCTTGGAATATTTTAAGCAAAACTACATTAAAAACTACAATCCGTTTCCTATGTAGTTCTAAAACTTGCTGTATCAAATAGAGGATTTACTTTTATAACCCATTTCCTCTACATAAAAGTAAAAACAAAAAAAAATAAATAAAGAGAATGTTGATAACAAAAATAAAGTTAAAACACTTCGTTCAGCTCCTTCTAACAAATACTCTTCACTTGTTTCCTTGATATTTTACATTTTTTTTTATCAAGTCTTAAAGCTGAAATACAGGCTCGAATTTCACTTTTTAGATGCGTAATCTAGGGCTTCCCATTCTAGGCACACATTCTCTATAAGTACTTCAAGAGGCGAATGCTTCCTGACATAAATCCATGACTTATTTTAGAAATTATTCTATGTTCCATATAATTGTACCCATAGTTGAGCTGAGACCAGCGATTTTACTAGGCTTATACCTCATTTAATTCCTTTTTTTGGCCAAAAAAATACATTTAAGATATGTATTAGAAATCTTAATTTAAACCCGGGATGCAAATAAGAGCTGCTTCGCTTTTGTGGTGGAGGAATGGAGGAAACTGTTTACTAACCGCCAGTTCGGTTTTTTCATGGTTTTTGGAGCTAACTTAACGACGATTTCTGCTCAGTTTAGTGGTTTAATCTTAATTTACAGTATTTCCGTTTTCGAACTTCGTGATATTATGATTTCGATTACTGAATCTCTGTGACACATTTTTGAACTCAAAAAAGTTGATAGCGTCGAGACCAAAAAATTCTGAAAGGGTATGATGGTAGTATAAAAACCTTCGCTGGGTTTGGTCTGGTTAGCTGCCCTTTTCTTTTTATTGCACTTTGAACTTTTCAGCTTCAGAGTAGGACTAACGATTCCATATCTCGTGAATTATTGTGAATACTGCTTTCAAATCTTTAACAAAGTTGTTGCTCTAGGCTTGGCCTACAAAACCTTTCTTTGTAGCAAATCAAAAAAATGATAACTTCATACTCAAAATTACAAAAGTTGCCCAAAAAATCCAAGTTTTGACCACTTTTATACAGTTTTTCCACTTCATCTTGAAACCCGTTACAAATTTAGACAAGTAATGCAGCACAGAGTTGTAGCTTAGACGAAAATAAACAAACCATTAGAACGAACCAACTTCATTTAGTTACTCTTTCATATAGCTATAGGCCCAGAAGCACGTACAACTGTCATAAAAACTTGAAAAAATTAACATTTTCGGTAAAAAAGTAAAAAAACTATATTTTTTTATTTACTGTTTTTAATTTATGTTTTCTTACTATCTTCTTCATTTAATACAAAACAATCAAAATTTTTGACTGTGTCGGCCAATTGGTACCAAAAACTGTCATTTTTCGAGCTTTGGTTCCAATTCAACATGTTTAAGGGTCCGTAACTATACGAAGGACCAATCGAATGAAGTTGGTAAGTTCCAATCGCTTGTTTATTTAAGTCCAAGCTACGTTTTTGTGCTACATTGCTTAGTCAAATTCGTTACAGTTTTCGAGACAAAGTTGAAAAATAGTACAAAATGAGGGAAAAACGTGATGATTTTAAGACATTTTTGTAATTTTGAGTATACAGATTTGACTTTTTTGACTTGCTACTTAAGAATGTTTTGTAAGCCAAGCCAAGAGCAACGACTTCCTCTTAAGCGTCAAAGCGAAATTCCGAATAGTTTAAGAGATATGGAGTTCCGAAGAGCAATAAAAAAAAAAAAGCAGATAACTAGACCAATCCCAGCGAAGCTTATTGTATTACCATCTTACTATTTCAGAACTTTTTGGTCTGGAATCGATCAACTTTTTAGTGTTGCACAGTGATATCAGTGGCGAAGATAAGGGGAAGGGGGAATAAAGGAGAGCATTCCCCCGCATTTAGCTGGAAAATCAGAATAACAGCAGAAACGTTCCAAATCGGTAAAAGCTCATATCTTCCTTAAATGAAGAGCAAGGGGCGTAAAAGTAGACTTAAAGAATCAAAATTTTGTCCGTTGTAGAATCCTTTTCAAATTTTTGCCCAAAAAATTAAATCAATATATTTTGCTATAGACAAAGAGAGCAAAATCTAAAACGATTGACTTCATGTTGTAAAAATCATAGCACACTTCTACAAATTGATACCCTTTGCGAGTATCCCAAACATCTTTATCTAATTACTGCTTGTCGACGAGATGGCATGCAAAAGTCAAAGTCAGCATTGCAGATTGTTAAGTAAATATATGATGTTTATTTCCCATATCAATGTACATTCTTTGGAGCGGCTGATTATTGACTAACCAAAGATACACGCAGAAAAAATATTTTCCTTAAATTTTAGGATAATGGATTTTATTACCTAAAATGTGATTTTCAGGCAATAATTTCCCAAAATATAGGGCATTTTACCTAAACAATCTTGTTTTAGGACTAAATTTTTTAGGAGTCCTTTGCCTTAAAATTATGCCATTTTCCTAAACTTAAGCTTCCCTTACACTTGTCATACATCTCTAAAGAGACTCTCTGACGATGGTGTATTAGCAAATCAAATAACTCTAAATATTTGGAAAATGTTGGCTTTTTTGATTTAATTTGACAAGTTCAATTCGATAAGAGATTCTCTTTAGAGAAGTTTGACAACCTACTTTTTAGAGATATATGAAAAGTGTAAAGGCAGCTTTAGTATTAATATTTCATATATGGGTAATTATTTCTGAAGTGGGCATCTATTTTTTTTTTTGAATTATTTGTCAGGCTTTAACAGCAGTTTTCCACGATTTTTAATATTTTGGTCAGAATTTTCCCATTGTGGGATTAAAGTTGCTTATAGCTAAATATTTGATGGGTCCAAAAATAAAAAAAAATTATACAAAAATATTGTTTTTCTTTTACTTTGCGATAAAAATATTTGCGATGGTTGAACTGGAGGAAGAAACCGCCGAAACTAAGGAAAAAAAAATTAATTCGCGGTTTGTGGAAAAACGGACATTTTGAGATTTTTCAAAAAATTAGGAGTAATCCATTGAATATTCTTAGTACTCTAAAAAAGGTTTCATGATGGGACAGCCATAACATTCCGCGAAATTCACTTGCAAAGAATGAAATAAAAATTTTAATATTAAACATGCTTTGACTCTGAGCATATATAATATTGACTAGCGGGAAATCAACCGTTTTTATATGTTTGAAAAATTTTTGGAAATATCCTTTCAATATTTTAAGTAAATTTTAAAATTTGCCCGATGGAACGGATGGACATGGAAAAAAATTGAACAAATTAAACAGTTTAGTGGTGGAAGTGTGGTGTTTTGCTGTGTGCTGTGGGAGTGGTGCTTATTATCTAAAAACGACGTTTTATAGTCTTACATTGCCTAAAATTTAAGGTCACATATTACCTAAAAAGCTTATTTATTGACTAAAATGTTGGCCTTTCTCTTACCTAAAAAGACGTTTTATGGCCTTACACTGCCTAAAATTTTAGGTCACCTAAACCTTACCTAAAAATCAAATTTATGGCCTGAAAAACTTTAGGTAATAGAGTCCTGAAATTAAGTCCATATATTCCTTGGCTGTTATTTTAGGTAAAATGGACTTAAATTTCTTGTAATTTTCAACAGTTTTAGGTAATATTTTTTTCTGAGTGTATAAACATTTATAAAACTTTGGTTGTAACCGTCAGTTTTTTTTCTATTGTTATAACAACGTTTACCACATTTATATTTACACCTCTCTAAATCAAGCCAGTTTCTTCCATTCTTCATTCAAGATCATGAGTACCCCTGCTGCTGTTAGTGTGTGTTTCTCAATGCAACGCAGACGAAATTCCCTTTTAAAAAAGCATCTCCCTATAAAAATGCTGATGACTTCGACATTCTTGCTGTAATATGGTTAACTCAGTTAACAATCCTTCTAGGTTAGCTGCTGGACCATAACAAATCCCCTCGCACCATCATTATCCAGGTTATAAGTCACTTTATCGGAATAGCTAGCTGCAGTTAGTTAGTCCTTCCTCAAGGTTTTAGTCTTTGTATAGTATTAATATTATTGCTGCGCTTCCTTTTTTTATGGAGTATAGAACATTGAAAACCAACTCGATCGCAGGGTAGCGATCGAACTGTGCGACTCTAACCGCACTAAGCTACCGCCACCTAGCTCGAATTCCGGCCGGGACAGACTTTCGGTATCCTTATTGCCCTTACACTCAGAAAATAATATTATATAACCTTAAACTGTTAAAAATTAGCTGAAATTTAAGTCCATATTACCTATAAAGACAGCCAAGGAATATATGGACTTAATTTCAGGCCTCTATTACCTAAAGTTTTCTAAGCAATAAAATTGATTTTTATGTAATATTTGAAATTTTAGACAATGTATGTCTTTAAAACGGCTTTTAGGTATTAGAAAGGTCCACATTTTAGTCTATAAATGTGATTTCAGGAAATGTGTGTCCTAAAATTTAAGGCAATGTTTGACCTTAAAGCGTCCTTTTTAGGTAGTAAGCAGAAAAAAATTCGTTGGAAATGTAACGCGACGAAATCATGAATCCGTATGTATGTGTCATTCTTAACTTGAAATAAAGGCTTTGTAAATATTTGTTTATAATTTTTTTATAAGTTTACGAAAATGGCATAATTTTAAGTCAATGGATTCCTAAAAAATTTAATCCTAAAACCAGATTTTTTAGGTAAAATGACCTATATTTTAGGAAATTATTGCCTTAGAATCACATTTCAGGTAATAAAATCCATTTTCCTAAAATTTAAGAAAAATCTTTCTTCTGGGTGTAGGCTCACCTTGGAATCTGTCCAATGCGCTCTCATTCGGCGCGAGGCACTTTTTCTTCTTCCAAATCAAGTGTAATGCTCACCAGGTTACAAGCGGCTGAAGTCCTCCCCACTCGCATGCTAAGCTAATTCTATTCTAGATTAAATGTCAAACGGACAAAAAAATGCGTTTTCTTTGTCTTGTTTGACCTTCTGATAGTCTGTACACCTCAAGAGGTAAGCACCCTTGTTCTGTCCGCAGAGATTCGCAGAGAAGGTAGAACTTCTGATTACAGTTATATCAAGGAACCTTGTTATAAGTCGGTCATACTTCAACAATCTGCAACGTTAACCCAGCAAATTTGCCTTGGTAATCTAGTTGTCCTCCTATAATTTTTAAACTTGGTTTTCGGGTTTAATTGGCTATAACTTTGCTTTTGGTCCTGTATGGCACTGTAGAACAGTGTTATTATTGTATGAGGATGTGAGTGAACTAAACCGAACCGAACCGTTAAGCTTTGGGGATTTTGGTTCGTTTCAGCATCTTCGAAAAGACGCTGGCTCGGCTTGCGTTTTGGTTCATTAGCTAGAGTTAGCAGTTTAGTAAAGGTTTGCTTTGGTTGGGTTCAGAACCGGCTTGTACCCTGATTTGAACAGGCAGACACCAGAATTTAAAAGGTTTGTGTTTCACACAATTTATTGCTGTTATTCTGGCTTATGGACGAAACCCACTATTTTTTATAGTTCTGAGATCCCAATTATCTTCGCGTCCCTATGAATATGTGAGTTAATCCTAATGGTTCTGCAGAAGAGCAAGGATCCTACGAAGCCGACTCCCATCGACCCATTAGTCAAGAATTTTTCAGTTACCCCACCACCAGTTCGAATTTCTCAGAGGACATTCATCGCCATAGCAGGCTCACATACTCTGAAACCACCAAATTTAGAAAGCTTTCAAGAAAACTGTTTTTCTGGCATACAGCAATAGCCGCTGAAGGTCATCTGCTAAGGTTGGCCTTAGGCGATGGCCTGAACTGTAGAAGGGTATTTGTCAATGGTTTCAAAAGTCAGCACTTTGAGACCTGGGAAAGTTGCTTCTGTGTAGCTTTTAAGATCTAGAATCCCCAGTTCGAATTCTGCAGTCAAAAATCTTGGCGTGTCATTGGACCATCGTTTGAACTGAAAGGCTCCTGAGACTAGGGCAGCAACCAGATTTGCATTCAAGGTAAAAGAAGTTTGATTGGCTACTAAAGACTCGTAGTTGACTTTAGCTGCATTTCAAAGTGCGTGTGTACAAATGTGCATCATGGGAAATTCTTCTATGGGATAGGACACGCATCATGACCATCTAATGGACCACTGAGCTATTTATCAACAGACTTGTTATCCGAAGACTTGCTCCCGCCTTCTCTCCCAAAATTGACAGCTCACCCTACGGATCTGTACTGCGTGTTTATCAGCCTTTTGAACTTTTTGAATATCTGAAAATATCCCAAATGACATTTTAATTTGCGATGATTTTCTCATTCAATGGCAAACATTTTTCCTCCCATTCGCCAAAAAAACGAAAATAAAAAATCTTGACATCCCAGCTGACTGTGAGAGAGCGACCGACGACTGACTGATTGTCTCATCATAAGTAACAAAACTGACAGACAGCTGATGTTCATTGTCAAAAATGCATCAAACCCAACATACACACACACACACAAGAGAAACTGTGCTAATTTGTTTTTGCACTTGTTGTGTCTTTTTTTGTGTAGTTTATTTTCCCCTTTTTTTTGTTTTTATGCCACGGTCACTTAGCAAAAAGCAAAGCCAAGCCAAAGCAGACGCCATGTCAATCAAGCTCACGCTTTTGGCTACAGAAAAAGAGATATGAAATATACAAGGAAAAATAAAAAAACTGACAACCACTGGCAGTGCAACAAAATGTCTTCATTTTGGCAGGGTCGGAGGACAAAACTGTAGCTGCTGCTGCTGCACCGAGAGTTATGAAAACAAAATTAATGTCAGGCCGCCCCGAAAACCCTTTCACCACTCGTCGTCTCGTGTAACAGCTTTCCTTCATCAAAGCCAGCTTAGTTTTTCCACGTCAACCTTGTTAATGACAAACAATATACATAGTTTGCGCCCAGCTTTCTCATCTGGCCCCAAATGGACGCTCGGAGGCACATTTGTAACATCAGGCACCAGGAAAGTTTGCCTCCACTTTGTCTGTCTGGGCAATAAAAAATGAAGCCGCTTTCAGCAACATAAATAGGCAAACATTTTATACAAAAAGTGTGGAGGAGAAAAGTAACCCCATTGCCTAGTTTTGCCTCAAAAACGGAAATGTCAACAGCAACAACATCAACAACAACTGAGCTTCGCTTTTTTTTATGGCCTGGACATTATGCAAAATTTTTTTCGACTTTTTATTGGCGTAACAAAAATGTTTTTAATACGCAATGGTCTGGAACCGGAGTGATAAGCTTGAATTATACTTGTGTATAAACAAACGAGTACACTTGGAAAAACTTCAAATAGGTTTCGGAAAATTCTTAAAATTAATTCTCGAACTTTCTTGAAAACTCAAGAGAACGTTACGGGGACATGGTTTTGAATCTAGTGAGATGATAAAAGCAAAGTCGCAGAAAGCTCTGAAGACCATTCCTAAGGAGGACTTAGGCAAGTGCTAAAAAAAACTGGAAGATTCTTTGGCCTAACTGTATTGCAGCGGAAGGGAATTACTTTAAAGTGGATGAAATAGATTTAGATAATTAATTAAGATTTCTAAACTATAAGAAAATTTACCTTTCAATTAGTCAGTCTGCTAAGTCACTGTTAAGTCACTGATGTGTCACTGCTAAGTCACTGTTAAGACACTGTTAATTCATTGTTAAGTCACTGTTAGCTCACTGTTAAGTCACAGGTTAGTCACTGTTAAGTCACTGTTAAGTCACTGCTAAGTCACTGTTAAGTCACTGTCAAGTCACTTTTAAGCATAGCTCGTAAATAACTCTCAACCATTTTTTCAGTTCGCTCTGCTCACGTCACTGACCAAAAAACCAAATATAAAAGGGGATCGAGCTTCCCGCAACTGAATGTGGTCTGTTATCGCGCTCACTGTTAAGTGGCTGTGGTTGACCACACAGCACTGATCGGTCTGACAGCAACCGAATAACAGGCCCAACTCAGTCAATTGGTCTTAAATTGCTTGCTTCTCGAAGACCAAACTCTCAAAATGTTATTTGAAAAGGTTGCAGACTCAAAAGTTGCGCCAGAGTTTAACATAAGCAGAGAGAGTCTATGCGAGAGAGAACAAGAGAGCGCATATAGTTCGTCGCATACATTCATATCGTTAGCCGAGCCTAACACACCGATGTATACATACGAAGAAGACCTTTTGAATTCGGGAATTAGGCCAAACGGTCCCAAAAATACCTAAGAGGAAAAAAATCAAAAAAAATGTGTTTCTTTCCTCTCACAACCAAATAGAAGCAGAGAGCGTAGTTAAAGGTTATTTCGGTTAAGTTACTGTTAAGTCTCTACTAAGTCACTGTTAAGTCACTGTTAAGTCTCTACTAAGTCACTGTTAAGTCATTGTTGTGTGTTACGCGCTCTTCACCCCTCTTCACCCATGCTTCACCCACGCTTCACACCCTCTTCACACTCAGAAACACACAAACCACCTGCTGCTACGGCAAATGCTAAAAGCTGCTGACTTTGCAAATATAATATGCAAGACAAAGCTTTATTTTTGTCATTTTTACCCACTTCGCGGTCAAATTTTTTAAAGTTTCTTTCATAGTGCGCGCTAACATAACTAAACGAAGGTCTATGCCAAATCTTAGATCTCTAGGATAAGCGGTCTTGGCTGTGGGTTGATAATCAGTCAGTCGGGATTATATGTATAAGGGATTTATATGTATAAGATGAAGTTGTAGGTACTTAAGTAAACATATCTGTGTCATGCGCAGATTTCAAATTTAAGTAAGTTAAGTATCTCGAAAGCGATATATCGTTTCTTAAACAAAAATATCGATATCGGTTCAGTTCATGCTCCAAAAGTTCGAATATCCAAAAAAAGAAAACCCAACCAGTTGTCTTTGGTTATACCTTCTCATGTCGGCTGTAGATGCTGATCAAGAATATATATTGTAGCGAACCTGGGCTCCGAATCCGTGAACTAGTTCCCTTGACCCACATTCGATTCTTAGTCCTCATGAATGTATATGTATGTGGATGACTACTTGGGCTCAGAGCCACGTATGTGTATTTGATACATCGATAAAGATTAACCTTAACCGCTCTCTACTTTTTCGACTCGTAAGCAGAACACATGTGCGAATAAGAGAACTGTCTGATTTTTTAATTGATTAATTTGGGGTCTCTCATTTCTTGGATGAATTTCAACAGCTAATTTGCGGTGTACCTGCTGCTTTAGGTTGACTGCCCCTATCACCTAACAAAGATTAGTATAACTCGGCTGACGATTCCAAATTCGACCAACTGTACAAGTTGACCCAAGATTCGCTACTATATGTTAAGGTCTAATGCGTCCTAAAAGTAAGATCTAAAAGATCTCAAAACAATCGGAACTATACGTTCGGGGATGTCCTAGAAATCTCTGAAATTTTTGAATAAGCTATTGCACTTTATATGTAAAGTGACAAAAAAACCTCTGGGTTCTAGATCATATAGAAGGAAAACCGTACGCATTAAACCTACTTGGCCTTGAGCAGTCGGTTTTAAATTGATCAGCCTTCGTCATCTAGTCAATTAACAGTGCATATTTGTGTCCCTTCCGATATCAAGCTAAACTGTTTCTATTCGAAATGCGAATGTTCATACGAAAATCTCCAGCCATTTCTGAAATACTCTCGACTGCGACTGGTTTAACTGAAAGAGTTTGACCAAAAAACCAGTGGTTTTGTCTGCAAAAATAAAAAAAGTACAAAAAAAACACGTTTCTGCTGAACAAATTGACTAGGGTGCTAAAAACTTTCAGCTTAGTTTTATATTTGTAAGAATGAATTTGCGACGTCGTCTGTGACGATTGCATCACATGTTTGTAAGTATGCAGTGAATGGCACGCGCCCTCTTTTTAGATGTCGCACTTACTCTTTCTAACAATAAAACACCTCCTTACGATTTCCAGCTCATGCATTTTGGTATGTGAAAAGCACACAATTTGTGACCGCTCGACTTACATAGTCAGCCCGATTAGAGGCTGCAAGCCTCTAAAATTCTGCAGAAGGTTCGGTCCGAAGGTTCGAGCCCGTCTTTAACAGGTTCTCTAACTTATTGAACCTAAGATTTTGCTTCGAGCCTTGGTTCATAACTATTTTCAGCAAATCGTGCTTGGTTTTAGTTTTGTAGACTTGTTGATAGACTATGGACTATGTCCAATGGAGCACCATATTTAAAGCTATCAATCGTAAGCCCTTCCAAAAGTCCCTGGTCCCTTCATTATATAAATTTGAGAAGTTTGTATTGCCATCTTAATACTTCACTTTTGCTTTGTTTTTTTTTTCACAGTTGTAATACACCGGATAAAACGTATCTTCAGTAGATAAGCCACCAACCGATCCAGTGCTATTAATGGAATGATAATTTAAGAAAAACTTAAAATATCGACTTAAGCAATTTTGCTGAACAGAACCTTTTTCCAGACAAAGAAGGTACGGCTTCGGAATGATGCAAAAACCCGAACGGAACAGGTTCTTAGGGATTTGGTTCCGAACCGGCTTGCAGCCTTGTTTTTTGCGAGCTAAATCCAGCGACTTTGTACACCGAGATAGCTTCATCTTCAATTTATTTGGTCTTTGATGTGTGCAGAGCTGAGTGAAAATATGTGATTATGTGTTTTTGGGAGTCTTTAGTCAAATATTTCGGGATTGAATTAAATACTATTTGAATTAAGGCACCTTTTTACTACAACGTTTCTATACCATTTAAACTTGCATCAATAAGAAAATACTACGAATTTTTCAGAGTGTTTTTTCGTATCTCTATGTCTCTTTAATTTCAGTTTATTTCCTAGGCTGTTGATGTTCTTTTTTTTTACCATTTGATGTTGGCAAATTTCTCATAAAATGTGGGTCAGTCCAACGTTTGTTGATTGAGTTCTGGAGCTGTGAACTACTACTCCAAGTGGACAGCAGGAGGGGGTCCAGAAAAGAGAAAAAGTGCCAATGGTAAACATTTCCTAATGTTGTGTGTGTGTCTGTGTGTGTGTTTTTGGGCACGTGTTGGTCTCCTTATGAGGGGTGAAAATGAACGAGATAAATGTGTTAAATTGCAAAAAGGATTTTTCTAAGTGGTTGACGAAGGAAATATACAAAAAATAATGCAAGGCAGTTGAGAGATTTCAATCAGCATTAACTCGACTGAGAAATCCACCCAAGTGATAAGAAGAAATTGAAACAGAATTACCCGAAACGGGATTTAAATGAATTGCTTAAATAAAATGGAAGCATTTGTGGCATGTTTCCTTGTACTTTTTTCTTACCTTCAAAATCTTCAATCTTGTTTTTCTCATATTAAATTTAGCTGTCTATTTCTTCGTCTATTTAATTTTGCCATTACTTAATTACATTCACACTTACACGCCCCCAGCCACGCCCTCATTTATCACATTTCTACCACCCGCTGCCGCGAACATTTTTGGCGTTCGCTTGAAATATGATTGTTAAGGGTCGCTTGTATAGTATACATGCATACTATAGTATATACACTCGTATTTTGGCGGTCTCTCTTGCAATTATTATAAAATGGCGCACACCATCAAGGACAACAGCAACAAGAAGCAGCTCCTTGGAGACTCATTTTCAAGTGCTGGGCTGGCCTGGCCCCGCTGAACAATTTCTCAAGTGGGTCAGCCCGAGAGGTTTAGAGTCTGCCAAAGAGGCAGGGTGAAGAGGCAAAGGAGGCACAAAGTTCAAGGATTTTATTGTTGCAGTCCATGTAATTGAATGCAATGAAATTACGCAGCATGGTAGCTGCTGCAACGCCTATTTGTATGCAGCGTTTAATTGCGTTTATTGTTTGCCCAGCTGCGTGTGTTCTACTTAGATAGGATGGGGGTTTCGCCAATAATTGGAAAAGCACAAACTCCGACTAAGAGTATTGGGGAAGAGGCTCAAATTTGAGCAGACAAAAACGAGGAACGGTTTTACGAAAAATGATTCTACAAGAGAAAGAAGATATGGCAAATTTGATTTTAAATTTCAACCAAGCAAAATTTACCTTCACCTTCACATGATTTTTTAATGCACTTAAACGCACCTTTTGCGCCTCGTTCCTTTTGGGGTCAAGCTCTTTGACCAACAATAACAACAGCAAAACAAAAACGAAAAGAACAAGTCAGGGGGAATCAACTTGACTTTTATGGCGGTCATAAAAAGGATTTTAATGTGTTCTATGCTCGGCAACAGGAAGAACACAAACTGAACAGAAGTTTGCCTTCAACATAAATCTGAAAGCGAAATATGTACACAGTGTACACATATAAAGAAGAGACCAAGTCGAATGGAATTATGCGTGAGAGCGCTCGTCAGGGATGTGTTTTGGTCAGCTTTGGTAAATTTATGGCAGTGTCTGTGCAGAAGTGCGGGCTGGCCTAACACTCTGATAAACAAAGTTAAAAAATAATTTTCTTTTATAAAAAAAATTCTTGCTTCAAGTGCAATTCTTGCAGTTTCGGATTTTATAAAGAACCTTTCGGCTGTGTCATCAGCAGGATTTTGCTAGAAACTCATCTCCTTGCAAGAAAAACTAATTGCAATTGGGAACTGAAAAGTAATAAAAGCTGAAAAATTCGAGCAAAATCTACTGTTTTGGCTTTTAGGCTGACGCTGCGTATTTAGAAAGCTTTAAGCTCTGGCGAAAACTAAAACATAATAATTAAAAACTATTAAAAGCAAAATTTAAAAACAGAAAACAAACCTAAATGAATTTTTAGTTGGCTGACAAATTCGATGTCTTTCATCACACAGAAAAAAAAGCAAATCAGCGCTGGTGTCCCACAAGCAAGTGTCCTAGGCCCAACGCTCTACACCAGGCAAGCCCAAAAGCAGCATACGGCAGAGCACTCACCAATACTCACAAAGAAAAGCACCAATATCAATAATGAAATTGTTGTTGGTCAGTTTGCTTGCGCGCGCAAACACCAATCAAAGAAGAGAACAAAACCGGTTTTTGTTCTACGCGTCGAATACACACGAAATCGTTTGCATGTGTGTCGTTTTGTATGCCTCGCGCACTGCATGTATACGATCATTGATTTCCTATCCTATAATTACAAAACGTACTCAATGAGCATACGGCTGGGCATCGCTGCTCTACACCCTTTTCACCAACGATATGCCATCTAACCGAAATCCCCAAATCGCTGACAGAAACGATTTCCTGATCGCCACCTTCGCAGGCGACACAGCACTATTGGCAAAGGATCCCATGCATATATTTCGCTTCTGACACCTTGCAAGAGTATCTAGTAAGAATCGGAAATTGGTGCTCAAATTGGAGTATAGGACTAAGCCTTTCAAAGTGTGCCAGTGTTACCTACAAGCTGAGAAAAGACGATTGCCCAGCAGATTTCCTGCAAGTTTGATCACCTTGCAAGATACCGATACCTAGGAGTTTGTCTTGACCGAAGTCTTACCTTCAAGTCGCAAATAAACAGTCTGGTCAAATCAATACAGCTCGAGGAACAAAAGATGAAAATATGATGCTGAACTCCAGGAGCAAACTGTCACTAAAGAACTAGTTAGTCATTTATAAAAGCATTCTCGCACCTGCATGGAGTTACGAACTATAGGTGTACGGCATAGCAGCAAAGTCGCACTTGGATTGTATAAGGATTCTGCAGGCCAAAATCATAAGACGCATAACATGTTCTCATTGGTACCTAACCTTAAAGTCGCCAAGGTGGGCAATGTTATTAATAAGCAGGCCAGAGACTGACTGCTCATCCAATCCACCTTGCAAGGAAACTACTGCGACCACGAAGGAAGCAAGGCCGAAAAAAAATAAGAAGACAGAAAAGATTCCACCCTAAGTATTTTTCTAAAACGGAAATTTAAACTTAAAAAAAAAGAGGAAAGCTTACTTTGGCTCGACCGAAGTTAATATACCCTTGCAAATGCTGTTTTTGTAATGTCAGAGTTTAAGAACGCTTCCATAAAAATCCAAAATTTTTGTAACTAAAACCCATTTTCCGACAGATAAACATGTGATTTCGACCAAATTTTGCGAATCTTTTTGAAAACATATCAAATTAACAATCGCCGAGTTTAAGAACGATAAAATTGAAAACCAAAAAGTTTTTCTCACTAAGACTCATTTTCCGACCGATCGGTCCTTTGGCAGCCTTAAGATAAAGTCATCCGAATTCGACCAAATTTGGCGAATATATTTGAAAGCATTTAAAATTAGTAATCAGCGAGTTTAAGGACGCTAAAATTACAAACAAAAAACCATTTTCGACCGATCCATAAGATACCATAAGAACCATAGGATGTAGTCACCCGATGTCGATTAACTTTTTCAAATTAGTATGAAAGCGTTTAATATTAAGAATCACCTACCTTAAGAACGATTTACTTGAAAACAAAAAAGTTTTTTCACAAAGACCCATTTTCCGACCGATCGGTCCTATGGCAGCTATAAGATATAGGCATCCGATTTGAACTAAAATTTGCAAATCTGTTAGAAAGCATATAGTTTTAATAATATACGAGTTTAAGGACGCTAACATAGAAAACAAAAAAGTTTTTCTCACTAAGACCCATTTTTTGACCGATGGTTCCTATGGCAGCTATATTCTATAGTCATCCAACTTGGATCAAAATTGTCAGAGTTGTGTGGTAGCATATAATATTGACCAGTAACAAGTTTGGGTGCGATTGCATTGAAAACAAAAAAGTTTTTCCCTACTAACAGGCCTGTTCCGGTTTTCACTTTCACTTAATTTGCTCGAATTCGATTTGGTTTACAATTCGATAGATTTACTCGATTTGAATTCACATTGCTCGGAGTCGATGAATTCAAAAGTAAATTCGTTTTTTTACTTAATAGTGTCGAAATAATGGCTTAATATTGTTTTTGTATCAATGTTTAGTGTATTTAGATTCTTTCTGCAATCTCACATTCTTTTAACAAAATTTGATAAATAAAAACAAATGATTTTTTTGAAAAGCTTTAATTTTGTTCGGTGCCAGCCAAATCGAATTTACATTTTTTGTTCAACCTGTTCCGGTTTTCACTTTTTTATGGAACGCTTGAAACATTTGAATAAGCTTCCATTAATAATAAAAACGACATCTTAAGCAGCTTTATTAAAATACTATTAACTTCTTTGACTTTTCCTATTGTTTTTTTTATGTTTGCAACATATTCAGGTGAAAAATTAGTCAGAGGGAACATTTTGGAAATGAAACATTCGAATTGCAAATCAAATGCAAATCGTTCGAATACCTGAACAGCTTTAATCAAATCGTTCGACTTTTTTTGCATTTGAAATCGAAAAAATATGTGAAAACCGGAACAGGCCTGTAAGACTTTTTTCTAGACTTATCTTTTGTATTGCACCTATAATATAATATATAGATGTTCGATTTTCATTAAACTTGATGGAATTATGTAAATGCATAGAAAACTAATAAATACGAGGTTTGGTGGCGTTTGCGTTGATAACAAAAAAGTTTTTCTCACTAGAACTACTTTTTCGACCGATCGTTCCTATGGCCCCTATTCTTTATAGTCATCCGATCTGGATCAAACTTATCAGAATTGTGTGGAAGCATATAGTATTGACCAGTTTGGGAGCGATAGCATTGAAAACAAAAAAGTTTTTCCTACTAAGACTTGTTTTCAGAACTATCTTTTGTATGTTACCTAAACTATATAGTGGTCCGACTTTAAAAAAACTTAGTGAAATTATGTAAAAGCATAGAAAACTGATAAATACGAGGTTTGGGCACGTTCGCGTTGAAGACAAAAAAGTTTTTTTAACTAAAACTACTTCTTCGACTGATAGTTCCTAAGGCAGCTATATGATATAGTCGTACGATCCTTACAGTTCCGACAAATGTGCAGCGTATTTGTACCAAAAGACTTCGTGCAAAGTTTGGTTAAGATAGCTTTAAAACTGACGGAGGAGATCGCTTAGAAACAGTCGGACAGACGGACGAACAGACGGACATGGCTATGTCAACTCAGCTCGTCATGCTGATCAAGAATATATATACTTTATATGGTCAAAAATGATTCCTTCTGCCTGTTACATGCATTTGCACGACTTTAGTATACTCTACTACTCTACGTTACTCTACGAGTAACAGGTATAATAATTTCATCACACAGAAAACGAAAGGTTATTTGTAGATGATCCATTGTATAATTTCAGTATCCATTTGAACTGGATAGTTCAAATATCAAACAATGAATATTTATAATATCCATTTAATGTTAGATTGATCTTAGATTTTCATCAAATGAATCTGAAAATCGTCCGAAGGATATGAAAAAACAATTCATCCCAAATTTATCTTAGTGTAACTGTTTGTTTCTTTGCAGCTTTATACACTTTTAGTTGAGAATGGTTGTAAGATTTCATTTGTACTGACCAGCTCAGTGTGAGCGAGCTATCTTTTATTAAGAATTTATCAACCCTTATTTTCTAACTTAACTAAGGCAGTATTTGTAAGATAGCTGCATGTGTATAAATGATCTGCGTTGGTCAAAAGGGTGGTTTTTCATACAATGTGTTATCTGTTCGCCACATGTGGCTCGATGAATCGTCTCGAGGGTAGTTTTCTTCAAGAGTTATCTCGGCTGTCGTTCCTCGTCACTGCCGCTATTGATATTTAATGCTATTACAAAAGGTGGCATGTTTATGACATAGGCGACATAGGCTAAATATTTTAATATGAGATTTACACTACGTGTGGGCCGAGTTCAATATCATGTTCAAGTTTGAACACCTGAAATAAACATAATATTCACTTAATTCGATTTACACGTCGCCACGTTTAGTCTTGGAAATATGTTTGTTAATCATTGAAAAGCTTAACCATCTCGTTAAAATTCTTTGATGAATGTTAAGGAGTTTCCCATATGATCCCAAGTGACATTTGTCGATCGGTATCAGTGAAATATGAATGATGTTTGCATAGTTTAGATTAAATGGATCCATTGTCGTTTTTGATACTGGTTTAAACGGTAGCGGATGTCCCTTAGACAAATAAAGCATTACTGCCTTCAAACTTTTCGTTTTGTTTGTATTCTAGTGTCACCGACCGAAAATGATGAGCCTTACAAATCGATTGCCTTTGCGACAATTTAAAGGATGTCTCATGAATCGAGACCAAAGATTCAGGTCTGGTTACAAAAGTTTGTAGAACATATCTTGCCGTTGGACTTGGACATCTCGAAACCGAAAAATTTGTCTTAGTCCGCATCTAAACGAAAAAGTTTCTTTCACAAAGTTCCTCATGCGGGTTTTTTTCGTCGGGAAGAGGTGTGCAGGGGCACTAAATGCAGCAAAAGCTTGAAGTTTTTCGATCGTGTTTTTTCTGCCACGTTCTGATAGACTCGATGCAGTGTTGATTTTGAGATCGTTTTGTTTTATCGATAACTTTCGTTGCAGGTAGATTGAACTAAATCTTTACCAGTCAAACTTCATCAGGTAAATGTGCACGGCGTTTTGAAGATGCTTCTAAACCAGCCCGCAGGTCCAAACACATTTCGCTATACAAACCGACACGAGTCGAGCGCATGCCGAGGCTTGTGGCAAGAGAGCAAACAGCTGAAGCAATGAAGTAAGTAAGAGCTGGTTTGCGTCGCTTTATTTTTGCAAGCTAATGCAGTCTCACTATTTGGTCAACGCTGTTCTAAGCAGAGCTGCAAACACACAAATGTTTTCCGGAGCTCGAGGTTCGAGGTTTTTGGGCGAAGGTTTTGGTTCAGCTTGTGCTTTTCACAATATTAATGAAAATAAATTAAATGTAATTTGCTGTTAAGTAAAATTTCAGTTTGTAGTCTATGAAAAATGTTAAGAAATGTGTTGTTAAAGCTGGAATGACTCTTTACTTTTTAGGCACAATTATTGTCGAAACAAAACTCGCTTTTTTGTATCATCCCAGCCTCTTTATAAACATTGTGCGGTGATTTAAGCAAACTCTGACTCGGTTATACCAACTACTTTTTCACAGAAGAAATATTGGGGGTAAAATTCTTTGTATCCCATAATTTTCCAACTCTCAACCATGTTTTTTTTTTTTGAAGTGTATAAAGTTTCAGTTAGTCCAAATCAAGTTGTCAGGTTTTTGGCTCTTTAGCGTAGGTGCAGGCAAATCAGCCAAGATAAATCCTGTATAAAATGGTGGGAGGAAATCCTGCCTGCGGTTATTTGTCGTCCACCTTAGCTGACAATCTTTCAGTTGCCACTTAGCCTGATCCCGTGCGCCCAAAGTGTGAGACTTTCTGTTTACGTTTTACCTTTTAGCATGCACGCAAATCCTTCAAAGCAATCAATTTGTTTTTATTGAATTTTCTACGACCCGGCCAAGCATCCAGGGCGCACATCCAGGCAGGCAGCATTGGCAATTTGCTAGAGGACATTCATTTTGAGTACGCATGACACACCCTTACAGCTATATCCTATATGCTGTCGTTCCACCTTGGCGTATGAGTGACGTATGGCTAAGCATTTGTTATGGCTGGCCCATGTACTAGGTGTCCCTTTCCAGATTCTATTTTTTTTCTTCTTTTTTTTATTGTTGGCTCTGCCACCTTTCTGCGTCGGAACGATTTCATGTGTGTCTGTTGTGCTTGTCAAAATTTATGCTGTTCAAATTTCGAGCAAAACTAACGTTAAGTATACGCCCGGTGAGCAGCGGGATTGTACAGCATTTGCTGTGGGTAGTGTTTTGGTCCTTGTATGTTTGGCCTTTTTTGTTGTTGTTGTTGTTGTTGCTTTGCTCCATTTTTCAAATTGATGTCTATCGCTTTGGCTCCTTTTCAAAGTTTTTGGCATTTTACATGTGCTAACCACTGCTGGACCAGGCGGGGATACGACTGCGGTTTGGCTTTGGTGTTGTATGGCTGTCGATTGTTATCCTCACACACACACACACACACACAGTTTACATTCCTCGGGGTTTTAGTGCTGTGGAATTAATGGACTGAAAGGTGTGCTTCATATTTGGGAGATTTGCTTTAAAAAAAATATTACCTAAATACTTAATTACATCAGAAAGTAAACTGAAACAATTTGCATTTTTGGTATTTTGCCCAATTTTCGTAATTATGAGCCTGTGTGTTCGAAACACGCGAATTTATGAAGAATCCCCCACATGAGCATGGGCATGGGCATAATTAAATCAAAATGGAGGCACATGTTGTTCTGTAACAGCAACAATAACAACAACAACAAACAATGCAAATTTGTTTAACAAAAGCGAATGAAAAGTTTGATGAAATTGACTCTCGTTCGGTATGCTGAAGGCATTAATTTTATTGTTTTTTGCTGATGAGGGGCAATTAGCAAAGTTTCCGAGGCTGGCAGAAAAACCGTAGCATACTTTCCGGCGCGCGCACACAAGGCAGCCAGAGAGGGCGTGGTCGTCGCATGCATGGCATTTGTTTCCTTTCTTTGTTTTTGGCGAAAACAAGGCAAGGGAATGAGCCATATAATTGAATATTAATCATACGCCAGCCATGCCCCATAACTCATACGCCCAGGTAACAACAACTCTCAATGCAAACACTAAAAATAAAAATTGCAAATGGTTAAAAAACAATGACACCCAGTACATGAGAACTCCAGGCTTCAGGTCTGCCCCTTTGGCTGGGCCATAAATAAATTTGCTCATATTTCAGCACATGAACAATAATTAAATTCGTTCAAATTGCACATGGGAACTGGCTAACCGCCTGGTCCGCTTTTTCTGCCTAGCCATGGTAACATCTTTGTGTGTGTGTGTGTTGTTTTTTTTTTACTGCTGTTGACATCCATAATGGAAATGAATGCTGATGCTGCTGCAGCTGCCCCCTCCACTCTGTCACACAAATTAATTGTTTTTCTCCGTATGTGTGTGTGTGTGGTGCAGAGGCACCCAAAATGTTTTGCAGTTAAGGCAAAAATTATGACAGAGATTGGACATTTTTTTTACGGATTGACACAATTGGAAATTAATTAATGGTGTTGGGTTTTTCGGTAAGCTTTTGCGTTGCTCTCCGGTTGCCTGTTGTCAATTTATATAGATTTACATATTTTTTATTGAATGAATATGCAGATCAATAAAGGGTTATATCAGAATATAAATCAGCATACAATTTTTATTTTTTTTGACAAAGTGAATGATACTCGAATGTACTTCTGTGAAAGGTGGGGCTTGGCTTATTAGCTTAAAGCTATAGGTGCAGCAGCTGGAAACTACGTTTGTTTTTAATATAAACTGTTTTGAGTGATTTAAAAACAATTCCTGAAAGCTAGCCCAGGAAAACTACACAGAGAAAAATATCACGTAATAAAAGCATTACCAAATGGTCATGATTTTGGTTCGTTTTTCCGGTCCAACAAGCCACAAAGCTAACAGTCTGGCGACCCATAGATCACAGCTGTTACCCAGTATTCTGTTAGCATGATCGATTTATTAACTAATACTGGTCAATTGTCAAATGGTTTGACAACTAGCGTCAGAGCATTTCCTGCCAGCCTCTTTCTTTTTGGATTTTGTGCTTGACGAGAACGGTCATAAAATATTGTGCGTTAGCGAAAGCAGCTAAGAAGCACCAGAGAATTACAAACTTATTATTCTCATCATTTTGTGTCCAGAGTCTGATTGGTTCCCAATACCTGCAGTTGTGACCTGAAAAGCACAGGTGTCGTGTATGCGTACCGCAAATTGGTCAATCACGTACGGATTTTGTCGCTTCACTCACTCCTTTCCACAGATGCTTAGGATTATGATCCTTGAAATCTTCGCGGACATTTGGACGTTTTCTTAAATAATAAATTTTTATAATATTCTTAAACTAAATCTAATTTCATATGGTATGGTATGTACGTTAATATATTATATCTGCATTTAACTAATTAACTTTAAAGTCCATACAGCATATCAGTCATCAGGCCTGCTGACATCGATGGATAAGCTTCGTGTAAGTACGGCATAGCCGTCAATCCCAACAGAAATGCAAATTAATTGAAAATTTCGAACATACCTATCTGACATATACACATACATACATACCTTTATATCCATATCTATTCTTATATACATATGTACATACTCTTACCTACATATATTCCCTAATATTCATATAAATACCAATACGAAATCAATAAGCCTTAATCAAAGAAGCATTCGCGGATTACATTGAAGTTTTTTTGTTGATTTTACCTACATACTTCTCTTATTAATCACTAATCAATATCGTGTGCCTTTTGTGTTAGTATGATGAATAATTTTGAATTGACAAGTAATTTCTATAAGTTCAAGATTACCCATCAAAAACCATTTGTAATGAAGACCTACAATGGATATGAAAATGTTGTATAACCAAAGTGAATATTATAAATTAAATATAAATTAAACTCACTTTGTATGGGCACCTAAAGTAAATTGTTCGCATCATTGGAAAAGGGTAAAGGCAATGGATTCTATGTCTTTACAGGTTGGGAGGATATTAGAAGAAGAACATTAACACCTCAGTTCTTCGACAATACATAGTCTGTGTGATCATTTACAGCAGTATTTGGTTGTTTTGTCCCGTCCTTCCTCTACTCTGTATACTATCTTTAGTTATGTGACGGGGCAGCTCTCTAGGTGGCAAAGCACCCACCACATTTTCCCTGAGCACAGTCGACGCCTCCGGTTAGCTGCACACATTCCCGTGTTCGTTACAAAATCGATAAATAATCCTGATTACTAAATATCTGTAGAAGGTGCAAACCATCTATCTACTGTGGGAAATATGACGTTTTTTTGAAATTGCAGGGGCGGGAGAGGACGTGGCAAAAATTAACAATAAACTTGATCTGCCCTGCAAGTATAAGAAGTTTCAGTCTTATACATGTCAAACCTCTATCTCTTGCCATATCTGAGATTTGTGCGTTCATACAGACAGACGGACATGGCTATATCGACTCGGCAGTTGATGCTGATCAAGAATATATATTCTTTATATGGTCGTAAATGATTCCTTCTCCCTGTTACATACTTTTGCACAAACTTAATATACTCTTTGTACCTTTGGATTTGAACCCACGACCTGGGCGTTCTAAGCAAATTTCTACACTCTAGGTTACAGGGTTTGTTGCTAGTGGAGTGTCTTAATGCCAAGTTAAGCACTTAATTCTTAAGCGTTCAAGTTCTAAAATGTAAGTAGAAATATTTGTAATATTGTCTGTAGGTTCTATAACATTTTATAGCATATCAGATTGAGTCAAGCAGTGTTCAAATATTAAGTTTTTTATTGCTTTTTATGTTTTGATTTTTTGTTATTTTATTGAATTAAAAATACCAAAAATTGCACGAGCTTTGGGTAAGTCGTACATGCTTTAAGGCCAATAACTAAGTATAGGATCAATCCAATTTGGTTTTTTATATAGTTTACTCATTTTTGCTCTACATTGCTTACTCAAATTCGTAATAGTTTTTTGTTGTCGGTTGCTTCTGGGGCCCATTTTTTTAAAAACTATAAACCATATTGTCAAACAGATTTTAGTATTGAATAGATAACAAATGAAATGAACTAAACATGTTTTTGTTGTTGTTGTTGCCGTTGCGGTTGTTGTTGTAGTGCACAACAAAGTAAGACAAAAGAAAAGAAAGTGATAAAATACAAAAAAAATGTGCTCAGATCTGATGTGGTTATCGCAACTGATGCCACATTTGGGGTACGTTCAAAAACATCGCAGCTGTAGGGTTTCAAAGTCAAAATTTCGAAAATGTTCTTTGTTATTTGCGTAATCTCGGTTCAGCTCCGCTGTTTTTGGACCTACGGTGTTCCCTTTTGGCAGGTGCGAGAATGGTGGGTACTATTACACTGTGCAAGTCGAAAAAAAAAACATGATCGGACTCAACGGTTTCCACCTATTTCGGGTCCCAGGAATCGAACTGCATCATTACTTTTTTGAGTTATCACGAGGCCTTCATACGATTTTTTTTTTAAGTTTTTTATCAACTTTGCCATTTTTAAGGGATTAAAACATTTTTTGACAGCCTCTAACTTGAACAGTGTTAGTTTTTTTGGTAAACTTTCTTCAGCAAAGTTTCTTGGAATGCTCCAAGCTAAAAGTTTTGGGAACACTTCAATCCCCGATATTGGGGTTTTGGGGGTCTTTCGAGTCGATATGACGGAAAATCGAATATAAACCTCCTTTTTTGTTTGATTTTTCGCTCATGTTTTTCCAGTATTCAATTTTCCGTATCCAATGCTTATACACAAATGTAGATCTTATAAAGCCATGTAGCTTTCCCAAAGAAATCATGATGATAAAGTCTACCATTAAAAAAATATACTTTTTTTTTTTATTTTTCAAAACATTTTTATAGTAACTATATAACAAAAATTTTTTTAAAACGGTCAATATTTACGACATGCTTTTTCCAGAACCAGTTCAATATAAGTGTTTTCGAGATAACAGCGTTTAAAGTTTGGTTTTTGTTTTCGACCAACTCAAAATAAATTATAATTTGATTAATAATTTTTTCTTTATGCATTTGGGTTTTAGCTATGACAGAAAAAAATTTCATCCAAATCGGTGGAGTGGTTTCCGAGAAATTTGGGTTAAAGTGCATCAAGACATGGCACAAAAAAAAATTTCAAAGCTTCGAAGTAAATTTTTTTTTTTTAAATGCATATTTTTGTAAAATAACGAAGATTTTATGACTTTATTTGCAGTTTTATGATTAAAAAAATAACATGGAATTTTGAAAAATACGATGTTCGATGAACTTTTTTTTAGGATCAGAAAAAAATTGTTTCTGTTTATTTTTGTAGAACATATTGTCGGATCTGCTTGAAAGTTGTACTGGATGTTTTTAATAATAGATCGTTTAAGCAAATAAAAAATTTTTCGATTGGTAGACCCTACCCTTAAGACAAAGTTGAAATAACTCTAAATAATTTGGTGTACTTTCAGGTAGATTAAGAATTCTTTTAACAAAATATCTCTGTTATTAATCTGCTTCCTCGCTGACTTCGCCTCCCCAAAATTGTGCCCTATAGCAGATAAGGGCTCTACTTATGGCTTAGAACACCTTCCATTTGGCTCTCAGATAGAGCAGTATGGCAAACATTTCTTTTGGTATAGATGCTGTAAACTAGAAATGCGGTGCTTGTTATTTGTTGTTGTTTGCATCTTATGGCTTTTTAAGAGAGGTAATGGTCCTGTTGTCGAGTGCGCATGAATTATTATTGTGTCAAATGGAATTTTATTAAAATTTCCTAGAACTTTTGCATTAAGAGATTTCTAAATTAAGGGACTTCAAACTTAGTTGGACACAATTTAAATGAGTTTTTATGGAATATTTTTCAATGTACAGCTGGGCACACTTTCCCTCTTCTTTTCCATTATCTTGTTGTCGTTTGGTAACAAACGCATCTCCACCTTTCTCTTTCATACTTTATGCATGAAGTATTCACAGTTACTCAGGCAAAGTATCAACTCAACATTACTATGACTACGGGAAATTGTTATTTATTCATCCAAGAAGGCACAACCTACTTCCCATCCAAGGCGCTCTAACGGTTCATTCAACTACTCAGCGCTTGACTTTTAATTAAATATTTATTTTTATGCGAAAATAATACGCAGAAATTAGCACAAGGACCGTTGCCCATTGTAATTATTTGTCAGAAATGCCGGAAGTGTTCGGTTCAGGCATGCCAGTCCCCGTGCTTAGTTGCTGTGATTAATAATGGCCTTAATTGCAAGTATTTTGCGTGGTCGTGGGGAAAAATGGCTAAGCCGAAGCCCGCAGCGAAGATTTTGGCGTTTGATTGATTACAGGCATTTTGTCGCACTAATGCCAAAGGCTTTCGAGAAATACTCGTAAGTTCCGTTGCGGATTAGTTTTGGGCGCAGGCCCAGCATTGAAGCCACTTGAAGGCTAATCAACAATTAATGAGCAATTAATATGCAATTTTTGGTCTGACTATTGTCAGTGGGCAGAGGGGTGACAGGATGTGTGTGTGTGTGTGTGTGTGTAATCAGGCGTCGCTTAAATGCATAAATTAATAAGCGCTTCCTTTGGTTTGTGGGTGCTGTGAATGGTTGTCACTCATTAAGCATACGACATGTGAGCCAGATGGGTGTATAAACGAGCCATGAATCATGAATTGAATAAAGTGCGAAAAAAGTAAACAAATTGTTAGTAATAAATCTGGAAAATTGAAAATATTTTGTAGAATTAATTCAAGCACTTTTAATGCCTTCCAAAATGTATGCTCTTGAATTATAGCTGAGGTTTATTAAACACCAAATTCCATGCTACTGATTAATTAATTTTACCGCATGGTCAATGTACAGTGGGGCAGAAATCACATTTAATTGTCAAAACAAGGTGGGAAATTGAAATTTTAATTTGAACTTAAGGTCCTCTTAATAGGAAAATTGATTAATTTTGTAGTCCTTGGAATTAATTGAAAATAACAGCCATGATGTAAATATATCGATATTTATTTTTTTTGGTCCCACAAACAGACAGACAGACAGAAAGAAAAGCCCGTATCGACAAACCGTGAGCAGATAAAGTCGTATAGAGACATTGTAAATAGTAAACCGTGTGCAAATAGTCTGTAAATAAAAACCCGAAAAACGAAAAAACCTTCGTTTTAAAACTAATTAGACTTTTATCCAAAATGTTCGTATGCCCAGCCCAATGTGCCATATCCACGCATTTTTAATTTAAAATAAGTAAACAATGGCAAATTGCAACAGAAATGATTCCACATACATATATATATATAAAAGTAATTAATTTTTAATGCTAGCCAAACCGTGGGATGCCAATTAAGCACTTTATTCAACCGAAAGGTCAACTATTTGCTTACGTCACAAGAAGAAACACGCATATATATAAGTAAAACACTCCGTTCGTTTGGTTGCTTTTGTTTTTCACTCTGCATTACAAATGCGCCATAAACTGCTACCGATAAGAGCTGAAACTACCACGCGTTGTGCGGTTGCTCTAATGCCTAAATGTTCGTTGGCAATTGCATTAATAATGTGCCACATATACGACTGAGTACGTGCAGCTTAAACATAAACTTAGCACATAAATCACAAGCGTTTGCCTTGTCAAAAATGAAAAGAAAATGTGAATAGTACACGCAATCGAAAGAATAGGAAAACAATGGCAAGAAAATGAAATACAGACGCCTGGTGGCAAATTGTGAATTAAATAAGAAAATTATTAAAGTCCTTTTATCATAAATTTATGTGATGCAGCTTGAAAAATCTAGTCATCTTTTCGGATTTTCCTTGAGTATTTAGATAATTCTACAGTTTTTATGAATTGCAACCATTAAATTCCATTTCCAAGAAAGCCTTAGAGTGTGACAGCAAAGTCTGCTGCGAACGGCAAGCAGCTTAAAACGGCGCTACAGACAACCCTGTATTAAAAGCGCGCGTTGCTACGCCCCCTTTAGTATCTTAAACACAAAACGAAGAAGTGAAGCTAACATTACAATTGGCATCTATCAAATCTGAATGAAAATCTGAACTCAATTTAAAATTTAGCAAATTTTTGCAATTATGTTGTCTTTTTGATGTTCACCATCTATCTATTCAGTCGTGTTCATATTAATCCTAACTCAAACGACAATTGAGTAATTTTCGCCATCATTACCGTCCGTCTATTTACCCGTCGTCATAATAATCAAAACTCATAAAATTTAAAAAAAATTTACTTATTTTTTGGACCGTTTGATCTTTAGCTGTATATTTACCTGTTGTGTATTGAATATATAAGTTTAAGTTTCAATGTCACGTTTCCACGAGGCTCATAAACCTTATTAACTATTTACTCGAATATGTTATCGATTACTAAGTTGTACTCTTACTAATGAAAGTGTCATCTCTTGAAATAAATGTCATTATGTTTTACAATAAAAAAATATTACTTAAAATACAAAATTGTCTAACTACTTAACCGACTATATGATAATCTAAACTCGTTTATGAATTTGACAAGTTTCGACAACATCTATGTCCCGAACATTTACCCTTGTTCAGAGACATTTAAACAGTGCAGCTTAAGACCGTTAAATGCGGTTGGGACTCAAGTACGGGGCGCATAAAAATAGACTAGAACCTAAAAACTCTAAAAAAAAGGACCACATCTGCTATCAATAAATTTGAAATCCAAGTAGCGCACAACCATATGTCAGTGCGCTTGCTTGAACCAAAAATGTATAAAGAGTGAGAACCAATATCTTAGTAAAAACATTCAGCTTCTAGAAGAGGAGCTAGTTTTATGCGTTTTACTCACCCGTCTTCATGACAATCTAAACTCATAAAATTTAGCAAATTTCGCGATTTTTTTGGACCGATTGAAATATGCGTTCTAATTACCCGTCGACAATTGCCAACTATTAAATCTTGATGACTTATAATAAAACTTTGCAAATTTAAGCGGTTATTGAATTATTAACAAAAGCACTTTGATAAATTTAAAAACAAAGTTCTATGTGTGTGTTTAGTAATTTTGTGTATTTCATGAGGAAATTACCAAACTTAACCGGAAACACACATGTTCCATTTTTTATATAAAATCCAGTTAAGTCCAAAAGACTGCACCCAGAAAAATCTAGCACGTATTGAAATTGGCTTCAATTAAGATTTATTTCTTCTTGATTTTTTAAGACGAAAACTGCTCGAATACGAGAAGACAATTGATCTCGACTTGGGACTTGTGGGCGAGGGAAGTGTGGGGAACCATAAACGGAGAGCGTGAGCAAAAAATGAGAACAATTCTCGCTCTCGCTCTCAGCATTGCCAACTCGTCGGCTGCTATGAAAGCCGCAAGAACGACGACTGCTTTAAAAACTCTGCTTATGGCGCCGCGTTGGTAATCAATTGAAAATGAGAAGCCAAAGACAGCGGATGTATAGTTCGACTTAGAAGAAGCATTTAAATCAGTGCCGGCCAAATGGAGAGGCCAAAAAAGTGTACTTGTGTTGGTGAGCAAGAGGGCTCTCTCCAGACTACCCACCCGACAAGCGAAGGTTCGCATCAAGCGAAAGTTTCGCGAAGAACATTATTCGTATTTTGTTTAGTTTTAGCGAAACTTTTTGTGAGTTCCCTTCTATCTTGCTTCTCTCTGCAGCAAGTAAAAAATGACTGAAAATTACGCCGCGTCGCTGTCGTTTGCTGGACTTTGACTTTACATTTACAGTATGTATTTGAAGCCCTTTTACTTAGGCCGGCGTCATACTAATTTGGCTTAGCAAACTGCCGAGCGTCAATAAATTAATTAATAAATAATTAATCGTCAATAAATTAATCGGTAAACAATAATTGTTTTATGTGGTTTAAGGGTTCATAATTGTATTGTGTTAAGTGTAATTGTGTATTTGTTATTTGTTTTAGTGTTGGGATTATGCCAAACAAAAGGAAGTAACTACTTTTTATATGTAAAACAAAGCATTTTCATTAAGAAAATGAAATGCGTGGAAGCAGCTGCAATGGTAGACAAGGCGATGAATTTAAATAAATATTATTCTATCTAGTTTTGTTAGAAAATTAATTTAAGGAACGAGTGAAAATGAAACTCGTAAAACTTTCGCTTCAACATTCGCGTGCGAATTCGATTGCGAATGTTCGCGTACGAATGTTTGCCTGCCACAAACTGAGCCACACAAGTATCATAAATGAATGTATGGCAAATTCGTAAACGAAGGATTTGTTCGTTTTTCATTCGCTTCGAGTTTCACTCGCGAATTCGCGCGTAAACTGTTGGTCGGGTGGGTACAGCCGTTTTATTTGCAAATTCAATGTTCACCGATTCACACAATCATGAGTTCGGCTCGCGTTTGCGTAAAACCACGACTGACTTCGGCTCCTGGTAGCTATGGCTGGCCGGGTCTGATTTAAATATAATATATAAATGTTGAGTAAAAGTGCTGAAATTTAAATAAACATTCATACTCAGATGCATAGAAAAGAAGCGGCCACGCTGGATCGCTATGCATTGTATGTATGTATCGCGTCTTTTATTTGTGTAAGTGTATGTTCTTCTTTGTTGGCCAGAGAAATTTGTGTATGTGCATGTACTTATTTGCGGACATTCAAATGTGAATAAGTTAATGCGTATGCCAAAAAAGGGCAGCAAACACGTGGTTGCGTGTTTTTTTCACACGCACTTACATATGAGCAAATGTAAATATATTTACAAAATTTATATTGAATGCTCAGGCCAAAGAAAGAAACGGAATCAAAAAATATGGGCACTGTGTCACAATTAGTTTCAAAAACTAATTATTATTATTTTTTTCCAATTTCTTAGAATCCGGCGCAACATTTGAGAGTACATATGTCGAAAGAGATATCATAAAGAAAGCGATTCCGCCAACTGCGCTGCAAGAACTGTTTCGCCAGAAACTATTCGTTTGGAGAAAGTCTAAGGTAAGCGAAGAAATATATTTAGTTGTATTTTTTATTATTATTATTTATATTTTGATTGTTAAAATTAAATTTTATTTTATTTTTTGATTGATTTCCAGTATGGAATCAACAACGTGATGGTATCCATGCCATCGGTTGAATCGGCATATTCAAAGATCTCCAAAGTGTCAACCAGGCTGTTGACGTCAACGACGGATATATGTACATATGTGATATCTCTTAAACAACGGCAAAACTGTTCTTAGTATTAAATATGTAAAATCATTTGTATATTCAGTTATAATAAATATAACACATGCAATGGGTTTTGTTGTAAATTTTCATTGAAATTCTATACAAATTACTAGCCGGTTGTACTGTTTCTGTAAGGCATACATTGGGCAGCAACAATACATTGGCCGTTTTGTAAATTTTGATAAAAGTACTAAATGTGGTATTTCTTCATTGGAAAAAATCGTAGAACTGTTTGGGATAGTTTTTTTCAAAGTCAAGGAGCAGTACCTTCCGATAATATCAAGGATAGTCAAAACAAAAGTATAGGTTCCCCACAAAACTCGTCTGAATAGAGTCAAAGTAGGCATTTTTTGCAACTTTAAGCGGTAATAACTAAAAATCTCGACGTGATGGACCATTTCTGAAAACAGATTCCTGTTCAGCACACGAAAATCATATAGAACCACCACCAACGCTTCAATATACTGGACCTTGTTGCCTAGCGTAATTAAATAAAATTTAAATATCAGGATATTTTACTTATATCCAGGAAGATCTATTCTAGAAATCGAGACTATTTATAAAAACTTTCAAGCAGATACGTGCTTGATATCGAGACTAATCATGCTTACTTTCACGAAGATTTACTCTTGAATTCAAGACTTTTCGTGCTTACAACCAAGAAGATCTATGTTTGAAATTTAAATTTTTCATGCTTACAACCAAGAAGTTCTATGCTTGATATGAAGCCAATTTTATTTAAAACTAAGAATTTCAATCTCAAAAATTCATACTTGATTTCAGTATTTTCGGCTTGATCCAAGAATATCTCGTCTTACCGTACTTTTGACATCAAAACTGCTTGATATCAAGCACGATCGGCTTGGTTTTTTCTCTGACTGTGACAATAGTTCTTTAACCGAACCCTGTCGCAGGACAATGGAAACTTTTTGTATGTAACACGAACTAAAAATTGTTAGTAATTAGTATCCTTTGCTTGTTTTACACTCAGGATATGCAGTGACTAGCTAAAGCGACAGGCAATTATATCCGGACAGCTTTATACCAAAGCCAAAAAACCGTTTTCGGATTCGATCAATGCATGCGAAATCAGAGTTGTTAAATTGTTGTTTTATGGCTAATCCAGATGCTGTATCCAAATGTCATGAATTTGCATCTCGTCAGAACCAAGTTTATAAATTTTGTTTTATCAATTAGTTTTTATTTAATGTTGCCATATGAGAAATATTTGAGAAATCTTTTTTTGGTTGCTAAAGCTACCTTTACAATTGTCATATATCTCTGACAATAGTGTAATAGCAAATCAAATATCCCTAAATATATAGAAAATGTAGCCATCTTTATTATAATTTGACAGGTTCAATTTAATAAGAGATTCCCCTTAGAGAACTTTAAGCTACCTTTACACTTATCATATATCTCTAAATAGTCAGTTATCAAAGTTCTCTAAAGACGAACTTTTATCAAATAGAACAAACATTACAGATGCCTTTTCAGTTGCCATTTATAATTAAATAGTCGTTTCTCAGAATTCCCTTAAGAGAAACTCTTATCAACTAGAACCTGTTCTATTTCATCAAAGAAAGTTAGAGATATTTGATTTGCTATTACACTATTGTCAGTGAGTCTCTTTAGAGATATATGACAAGTGTAAAGGCAGATTATCTCATGAATCACACTTCTACGAAGAACTTAAAGTGTTGCTGAAGAAAATCTATGGATAAAGAAGGTGGGATCAGTTGAGAAAAGGAATTTACAATTAAATTAGATATTTTTTTAAGGATAGCTTCCACTCAATAATACTCAGATATTTCTTCATTTTTTTTTTGTAGATGCGCGATTCGTAGGCGGGATCTAGTTTTTTCTACATTTTCCGAATATTGCACTGAAAATTTAGTTGGTGATATATTTTTGCTAGTAGCATTCAAACTACAAGCCCGATTAGAATATAAAAAAAAATTTGATAGCGTCGAAAACATGGAAAACTTTGAAAGGGTTTCATGGAAGTAGAGGGTGGTCCATTTAAAAATTGGAATTTAATTTTGTTATAAAAAAACAGCAAAATTCCAGTTTCACGAACTCGCTTCACGAATTGTTCCACAAAATTGAGTTTTCGGAACATATTTTTGTTAAATGTTTTTTTCAAATTTCGCACAGTTTGAGTAGAGGACTCACCACTTTGGAAATATGTTTTTAAAATTTGCGAACTTTCTTCAAGCGAATAGCGACCCATTTCGTAAATGTCAAATTTTTTACTAAATTTAAGTCGCTTTCCGAATGACATTTGACGTTCTTAAAGTCACATTATGGAAAGTTAAATGTCCAAACACTAGATGGACCACCCTGTATAAAATCTATGACTGGGTTTGGTCTGGCGGTCGTTTTCTTTTTCTTCTATAACTATAACTCCATACCACGTAAAGTATTTCAAATTCTGCTTTAATGTCTAAGTTAGAGCTCTTAATTTGGCCTTCAAAACATTTATTTGGAGCAAATACGGAAAAACAATACATCTTCATACCGAAAAGTACAAAAATGTCTCCGAAACTTATTATAACTGAAAATCTGATTAAAATTCACAAAATTACGAATTCATTGTCTGAAGGTAAGCGCTTTTCATATTAAAACTCGACAGAAAACCAAACCGTGTTTCTTTGTGGTTTTCAGTTCGGTTCAGCTATTTGCGAAAGTACACCGGCTCGGCTTATCAGCTGAAATTATAAGTTCAGTTACAGTTTGGTTCGGTTCAAAATCGGTTTGCATCTGTTTTATAATCAGGCTGGGCTTACACTGTTCGACGCAAGAAACATCATAATTTGGTAGCTCAGTATGTTTTAACCATGTAACTGTGTAAGCCCAGTCTTATAGAATCGATAAGCAATTTCGATTCGGCAAAAATTGAATGATGTGAAAACCAAAAACGTTTAATCTGAAGTCCTTAAAAGCATGTTAAAGCCCGATCATGTGTCTCAAATCCAGGGATGCAAACCGGTTATGAATCGAACCGGATTGAACCAGATTGAGTTCAGACTTTTTTTAACTGTAAACCGAACCTTATACCAAACCAAAGTTGAGAAAATTGCTGAACCTGAAACTGTTCAGAACTGAAAATTATAGACTTTCTGAAATCTAAAAAATTTGTTGATATCTTTTCAACATTAAGCGACAAATACTCCAAACCGTCACGCAAGTTTAATGGATTTATATGATAAATTCTAGAAACGCGTTTAAAATATGTAATAAACACGCCTCCATAAAAGCTTTGTTTTTTAGATGAGGACGAAAGTTATTTCAGTAATTTTATCGCTTAACAAAAGTGTTTCAAATAATAGAGCGATTACTGACTTTGTTTTGGGGAGATACTGTTTTGCATCCCCTTTCGGATAAATCAATTAGTTAATATTGCAAGCGTTTAAACAAAAGAAAAAAGCGGGGGTTGTTTTAGGATATTTTCACTATGTATGATTTTAATGTGTTTGAGTTTAGCAATAATGTGTTTGTTGTTTAAGGTATTGATTGTTTATATGTTGTGCGCAATGTATATGTTTATTTTACAATATTTTATAAATGTTTAAATTGTTGCTAATGTGAAATGATGGAGCGAGATGCGTCAGCGAGCGAGCGATTAGAGATAAGGCAAGCGGCTGAATAAGCAAAGAAGAGCAAAGAAGAAATAGAAAGCTTACATGCAAGCTTTGGAAATGATCGTATGCTGACGCTTATTTTAATGATTAAACTGTAATTGTGACAGTGCTGAGCTATTAGCCGATATGGATTAGGAGAATATTTACATATATGTAATTTAGGCAAACAAAGTATGTTGTTAGGATGACTAAATTTATATTATTTGTTGTCGCCTTCTGCTCCCGACAGACTTCATTAGAACCTTCGATGGCACTAAAAGAGAACCAACTAAATCCAAAAATTTGAAGATTTTGACATCTTATCTTAAAACTCTGTTCTAACTGTCTTATCAGTACCATCGAATGAAGTCGCAGTTGATAGGGCCTTAAAACTTGTTATGTTATATATAAAAGTATGGAAATTCCTACTTTGAAAATCAATCAGATAAATTTAAATAAAAACTTAGGCGGAACTAAGCTTTGAAACAAAACCTCGAATCTCAAATTAGAACCAATGTCATAACATTGCCTTTGACAAATTGGGGGGTTAAAACCCCCGATTCACAGCTTTAAAAAAATTTATTCGGTGATTCAATCTTTTGTTAACCACAGATGAGTACCCAAATACAATGCCGCTCAATTAAATAGGTTAAAAAAAAAACTGTTCTTATTTTAGTTTCTCTCTCAGTTTCAATTGCAAATTCATTTATTTTTATTGCACGCTTGGAACTTTCATTAATTGACAAATGAAATAACAGACAAAAGTAAAGGGATTTTTGCTATAGTCGTCAAATTCGCAAAAAGTTCAGTATTTTTTTGGCACATCAGACTAGATTGTTACCATTTTTTCTTCTTTTAATTTAAAGTAATTAAGGTGTTTTTTTTAAATTTTTTCGCGGAAAGCAATTGAATAACTTTGAAAAATTCCTCGTAATGGATATGTGAATCTGGCCTAAAGCAGCGTAAAATTATAAGATTGGACGAAGTTAAAATGTTGTTGGTAATTTTATTTGAAATGGATCAAATTATGGAAATAATATGAAGGGTGGAATTCAGTAAGCGACCGCATCAGCATATAGAAGATTTATCATCAGAATAGCTTCACATTCTCATCGTTTTGCTGCCAAAATAAGAGAAGAATGCGGTGTTAATGCAAGTCAGGCAACTGTGAAACGCATTATTCGGAGTGTCAAACATTGAAAAAACTGAAAGAAAACACAAGTAAGAAAGTCGGTCGAGCCCGACTGTAATATACTCTGTACCTGGAGCTGATCTTTTTGATTCCTTCGGCAAATCGATTAATAATCTTGATTATTATATTAGTCTAGAAGTTACGAACCATCTATGTAGTAGTAGTATGTTGTTTTTATTGTGTAAAGATAAAATATTGACAACATAGTGATTACAGATTATAGCTGGCATTACAATTATAAAAACTGTAAGTGTTATACAACAATGGTTTATTTAAAACCGTCAGTTGATGCTATGTAGTATTATTTAAACAATTATAAATATAGGTACATACGTCTAAGAGTCGCCTTTCATTTGACTACTCCACCCACCTTCCCCGTTCGTCACGAGATAGTGAATCTTCCATCAATGAAGACGGCTCTACAGACTGTTTTAAAAAAAAAAGAAAACAAAATAGAACAAAATAGAAAAAAAAAAAAAAACCTAAAAATTTTAGTTTATAATTTGTCGCCGATATTTGGTGGCTTCTGCTAAAAATGCTGATAGGATGCGCCACTTTTTTCCGTTTAAAATGATTTGGAGTTCAAACTCGTTTAAAGTGATGCGACGGAAGTGGAGATATCGCACCTCTCTAAGGAAGGGACAAGTGCCGATAAAGTGTTCCACATTTCCCGTCTCACGCATATTACAAAGACTGCAGGTTTCATCCAAGTCCCTTCTGTGTAGCCTAAAGTTTAATGCAATCATTTCGCACCTCGCCTTAAAAATATTACTAAAGCAGTTTGTTCCAAGGCTAACTTGAAAATAGTTTGATTGAACCAGGTTGTGAGTCAGCTTTTTATAAGTGGACCTTTCAGTGCTGTGTCTAGCTCGGTTTATAAAGATTTGACGCTCTTCTTCGCAAAGCATTCTTATGACTTCAGCTTGTGTGTGACGCCATCCTTTTATATTGTCCCATTTCAAAGTTTAGCCCGCAGTTGTTTGAAATAGTGGACCAGTCGTCAAAAAACTGAGTTTTCCCAAGAAGCAGTTGACTCATTATTTGCTTAAACAGTCTTGTCTCCGGCATGTTCATGACCTTGGCTACATAGTTGAAATGCAGTTGCAGTGTATGCGTATACAGAGTTGGAAGGCCAATTTCTATATAAATCGCCTATAACCATCTATGTATAAAACTGTGGGAGATTTGAAGTTTTTCCCAAATTGCGGGCGCAAGAAAGGGCGTGGCAAAAATTGAATATAAACATCATCTGCCTGCAAGTATAAGAAACATATGTTCCATACATGTCAAACCTTTGTCTTTTACCATCTCTGAGATCTCTTTGTATAAACGCACGGACAGTCGGACATGGCTACCGCTTAGTATACTCTGTTTATCCTTGGTACAGAGTATAAAAATCCACCTCTCCATGAAGTGCGTAAAGCTGCACAACTTCGATTTGCACGAGCGCATATGACGTGGAACAAGGAGTGGTACACTGTCGTCTTTTCCATAGAAAAGAAGTTCAACTCGCATTTTCACAATTCTGCGACCCGAATTGAGGCAATTAATAACCCTGGTCAACAATTTCGCTTAAAGTCCGCTGATGAGAGAATTTGGTTGTACGGACATACCCAATTGCTATTCCAAAATGTTGTAATTAATATCTGTTGATCTGTGTTGGTTATAAAGATTTATACTCAAACCAAAGACCTTGAGCTAGCCAGCTGTAACTTTGACAAAAATCAAAAACAGGTCACTAAGCCCCATATTCAAGTTAGTGAGAAATATTATAATTCCTTATCAAATCGAATGTATGAAGTTATAATGAACATAAGAGGCTATATCAAATACTTAAATACTCTTAAATATCCAATTTAAAAGTTTGAATGAACCACAACTTTGAATAATTACTTTGATATAATTTTTTTCTTCAATTTAAAGTTTATGAACCTATTCAGCTGAGCCAAAAAAAGAGATTTTTTGTTTACTTTTTTTGACAAAAACATTAATTAAAATTTACTACGGTTTGAAACCGGAAACTTTCATGTTTCATTAACAAGTTATTCTTGCACAAAAACAAAAAAATTTTTCGATATGGGCATTTTCGAACTGGCGTGACGTTACGTTCGTATGAAAAAATGTTTAAAAAAAAAAATGAAAATCTTGGATTTTTAAAAAGATTGCTCTATATTTGGGTAGCAATTAAGTAACACTATAATCAGCAAAAACAATGACATCAATCAATCATAAGGAGTTAAAGATATAAGCAAACATATATGCTGGCGTGACGTTACATAAAACGGCAGTGGGCTTTGACTTGTTTTAGAAAAATGCAAAACACTGCGAATTGGGCAAAGCTTTTTGTATAAAATTTTTGTAGTATGATTTGAAATACATACATGTTTGTTTTCCAAGTTATCTTATTCAAATTTTTTTAATTTTGCATAAGTATCTGACGTGGCGTTATCTGATGTTACGTTATTCAAATTTCCTCATTATATTCATGTTGTTTTTGGTTTAATATAAAGCAGAAACTTACAGTTAATTGTAATCATATAGTGTCTTATGGTGTCTTCTGCAATTTTTTTTAACTCTTTGTACCCTTAGAAATAGTTTAGAGACCAAAAATCAATGCAATCTAAAGGCATTTTTATGACAACAAAACGTATCCAAATGAGAAAACTGGCGCTTGCGCCACCTTGCATTCGAAAATCTCGAAATGGGCTATGAGTGTATTTAAAATTGGCTCATATTAGTTCATTACGATTGAAGTTTACTTTTCATTTTTTGGTCTCGGCGGACTTTTCTGTAAAAATGCCCATATCGACTAGTTAGCAGAGATAAAGCAATTTTACTTATTGGGATGTGTTGAACCTATTGTTTCTTAGTAAAATGTGTTACCTCCTTTATTTGTAACGTTTTAATAGCTACTTATGATGTAGTGAGTAAATTTTAGATTTTTATTTTACTCAGTTTATGTGTGGATAGGTTTTCTTATCCCTCAAGGCTGGGTTCGGGTTTCTTGGGTCCCTCTAACCGGACCATGAACCGATCCTTTCAAATATTGAAGCTCCTAAACCTAAGCCCGAACAGGACCCTCGGTCTACAAAAAAGAAGGTTCGGTTCAAACAAACATTTAAGTCAATTCCTTGAGATCTATGATAACTTTCTCAATACTTTGACCGGAAAAGAAACAAATTTAAATTGCAGAATCGATGAATTGATAATTTAAAATGTTTCTTAATAATGCAAACCATATTGCAATTTTAAGAAGAAAGAATAAGATAAGTCAAGTTGGAAAAGGGAAAGCAGGTGAATAAGAACATTTGCCCATAGCTTGATTATCTGGACAAGTTCTCCTCAACAAAAATATGTCTAAATTTAAAGCGAAAGTAGAGGCAAAAATCATATACATGAACCCAGATTTGAACCAAAACCTTAGGTTCGATTAGTAAAGGAACTGGTCAGCGAACCGAACCTTCCACTTTGCAATGGGCTCAAATTTTACAGTTTTGCAGCCTTGCTCAGAATAAACTTTTTCTTACTCATATCTTTATGAAGAAATGCTATCCTATCTTTCCTTTCCATTTACTGAAAACAAAAACTTTGTTATGCCTCAAACGAGACTTTTATCCAAATAGCTCCCAGAAGAATCACTATCTTAAATCTTTGAAGTGGTACATTGCCTGCCGAAAGAATTGCTTTCTTATGTGCCCCGTTTTTAAAATGTTCGCTTGACATCGATGAGTTACATATGTACACTTAAAGGTTGCTTAACCAACTGTTTGTTTGAAGTAAATTTGAGTTAAGGTGTTCCCAAAATACTCCATTTTGTAGAATTTTCGATTCTATTAGCTTGACAATTGACTAATCCCTTTGTCAAGTTTTGGTAAGTAAAAATTCTTTCTTGGTTTTCAGACAATAAATTTATTATGAATCTAGTTTAAGATTTATCATTTGAAATGCAAAAATCATATAATCCAAAGTAGTGTAATAAACTAAACATTTCGCGATTTAACAGTTGTTAAATTTATTCTCTGTATATCAAAGCAAACGATCTAAATCCTTTTTCTCGACCATTGTATAATTAATTTCTATCGAAACATTCCAACAAAATTTCTATGCACCATAAATTCTATGGCCATAAATAAAATTTCAAATTTGCAGTCCACATTTGACCAGCTTTGTTCCCCCCCTAACTAAAATATTGAAAGGATTATAAATTTTGATATTGCATTCAAATTCTAAGCTGGCCCCACACACACACACGAGCACAGAGCATAGAGCATATCATAAATGGAATCCCATGTCAATGAGCTCAATCAACTGTGCATATCGAGCAAAAGAATCCGAAAGCAATAACAATTGAACCCAAATGATTGGCAAACGAGAGTTCATTTGTGAGGTCAGATAACAAGCCGATTTAGGCGCTAATTGCACAGCTCATGTCAAATGATAAGTGAATGAGCCTTAGAGGGGACAAAGTGCCAGGCCAATCCATCCATCAGTACATGTTCGATTTTTGTTACATTTTATTTTGACACTTTGCTCAACTAGACAAGTTTAATAATTCAATTACCGTTTTTATAGTCCTGATCCTGGGTCCTGATTGCTTTGGCTTGCCTTTGATTTTTGTTTGTAGTCACACTTCACTTGGCTTTTCCGCACACTCAAATAACACCGGATAAAGCTTTTTAGCTGACAAAATTTAATTTTCTTAAATATTTTCTCTTTGGCGATTCTTTTCACTTTTTTTTGTGCTATTTATTTTTATTTTAGTTGGGACGCCTTGGCGCCTGTGACGTTTGCTACACGCACGCACACACGCTCACTCAAACCCACACACACACAAACCACTTACATACAACGACACACTTAAACTTGGCTGCTGTGTTATTGCGATTTCCGGTAGCGGCTTTTCTTTTTCTACAATTTGCTTGTGTTGTATGTTGTGTTTTTTTTTTTGTATTTTTTGGCTGGTCAAAACTTGGTGTAATTAGCCTTAATTTTGTTTCTGTGGCAACTTTAACGCACACTTGCACAACTTCGCGCTTACCAGGATTCGCACAGTGCACGGTTTTTTCTTTGGAGCTGGTCTAAACGCGACGCGTTTGATTCTTGTTTGGCGGCGCTGACGAATGACGCGCGTTTTGCCTTACCAAACAACACAAATATCGAACGTGAACTGACATGGAAATTTGCCACTTCACAGCAGCAGAAAGGACCTGGCTCAGATCCCAGCAAGCCGCACGGTGGCCGTTCGGCTATTTTGGAGTATTCGCTTCCCTACTTCGTGTCCTGCTCGTTCATGTGGTACGAGACTGCAGCGCCAAACGGTAGTCTTGTGTACTAAACTTTCTGCTGAGAGCAGGCGCATGTCTTTTGGATTTTGTGTTCAGACAGGGGAAAAGGCAGTGAGAAATTCCCTTTATTGGATGAGAGTGGAGGGGTGAATGTGTGTTACATTGAGAAAGGCTGAAAGTATCTTGTCAAAGCAATTTGGGGAAATTCTTCCCCTCTTTACAAGAGTTCGAAAACAGAGTTCCTCGACTTGTTGCTAGATGAGATGAGAGGGTGAGCTCATCCCATTTTTCAAAATATTTTCAAAAAGTAGCCAAGCAAGACAGTCGGTCAAGCCCCGACTGTATTATTATTAGACATCGGATTTTATGCACTTTTTGTATATTAAGGTTGATTGAGGTGAAAATTTGGATTTTTACTAATTTAATAACCCACTTTTCATTGACAACTGCATATTCTATACAAACTAATATGCAAAATATTATATATAAGAAATATGCAAAATATACAAAAAATATGCAAAATACGTAATTGTTTAAAAAATGTATATACACACCTGATCATATTAATAGGTACACACATCAACTCTGACTTTACGGTAACAGAAAACAGTCTTATTCATTGTTTCAAACTTAAAATTTGTTCTCATTGGTTCTTAAACTATTTGTTTTTAATAAAATAAACTTAATTGTGACATAGAATAATAATATAACATAAAAGAGATCATTTTGTGTTTCAGATACGTTTTCAGTGTGATCATAATAATAGGTACACTTCATGTGTTGGTAAGAAAAAAATTGTAATTTCCATTTTGTGTTCTTTTTTTTTAGGTAAATTAGTATTTCCTAACTTAGTATCCAGTGTATCCACCTCTATTATTGGCCACTACTGCTATTCTTTTTGGCATACTTTTAATAAGAGCCTGGCAGGTCTCTACTGGTGTCTCATACCACAGTTTTTGGACACCTTCCCATAATTATTGTTTATTTGAAAATGAATGCTTTTCCAATTTCTTTTTAAGTCTCCCCACAAGTTTTCAATGGGGTTAGGTTCGGGGGATTTGCTTGGCCACTTCAGAACGTCAACTTTTTGGTCCTCGAAAAATTTAAATAACAGCCTTGATGTGTGTTTAGGATCATTATCTTGCTGAAATATCCAACGTAATGGCATATTTTCTTCAGCATACGGTACCATAACTGTTTCCAATATGGATTTGTACTCTTCAGTATTCATGTTGTTCGTAGTCTGATAAATTGCACCTACGCCGTACCAGGAGAAGCAACCGCATACCATTATATTGCCACCTCCATGTTTGACTGTTTTTTTTGTAAACCGTGGATGGAATTCCTTTCCATTAGGGCGTCGAACATTCCTTTCACAGTCATTCCCAAACAAATTAATCTTGGTTTCATCGCTCCATAATATGGTTCTCCATTTTTTCTCCCCGGTGCATCCTACCCAGTCTTTGTGGTCCCTTTCAAAAGTTTGCCTCATGGTGATATTTTTTTGGCGCATAAGTGGGACTTTTCTGGCAATTCTTCCTGGTAGGTTGGCATCTTGTAGTCGTCTTCGGATAGTTGGAGCACTAACTGAATTCCCAATTTCGGCTGCAATAGCCTTCGATGACTTAAATGGGTCCTTTTTGCTCAAAGTTACTATGTAGTGGTCAAAGGTTTCTGTTGTTTTTTGTGGCCTTCCACGGGTTTCTTGTCTTGGTTTTCTTTCTAATGCATTTTTAACAAAATTATGAGACCTGTTCATTAATTTGGCGATGGCTCGTAAAGATTTGCCTTCTTTTCTCAGACTAAGAACCAATCGAGCTTCTTCTTTAGTACAATGAGAATTTCGACCCATTTTTTCTAAAAAAAAAAATAATTATTTAATTCTCTGTATTGACAGGAGCTATACTTAATTTACCTTTAGATACCAAAAGATCACTGATTACAAAATTATTCACTTGATACTTGTGAGAAACGGAGACAGTTGTCAACACTAAAGGTACGAAAAAACCATCTATTATATAATTAAAAAGTTCCGGTGTGTACCTATTAATATGATCAGGTGTGTATATGGCGAAATTTACAAAAATTCTCATTCTTAGACCAAAAACCGCGAATTTGTCAAATTTTCATTTGAGAATTTACAAAAGCGCAGGCGTTAGTATATAAGAGGCGTAGATTGAACAGGTCAAAATTTGCCAATTTTTTTATGACCTAATATTGTTATGAAAATTTTATGGATGGCAATATAGATGGTTAAATAGAAGGAGTAGATCGAACTTTTAAAAGAATCGCGAATAGTAGACGGGTAAATATAGGAAGTGTAGACCGAACTGTCCCAAAAATCTTGAAATTTTCAAAATTATTATTTGAGTTTCGATTTTTCTCGAAATTGGCAAAACTATATGAGTTTTGGGAATCATTAACATGTGATAGATGGCAATCGTGGACGCGTAAATGGTTAAATCCAACGGGTCAAGATCAAGCGGTCCAAAAATCCGGATATATACAAAATTTTATGATTAGTTCAGATTATCATGAAGATTAAATAGTTGAAAATTTTAAAGAAATTTTAACATTTGCGAAATTCTTATATGAGTTAAGATTGACACGAAGACGGGTATATCGACTGGTAAATAGGAGGTAAAGATCATACAAACCAAAAACTAGGGAAATTTCAAAAAAAAAAAAACAGATAACACTAGTATACAAAAAAAAAATTTAATTACGCATTTCTACTGAAACTATTTTTAAGTGTAGTTTGGATTGGTGATCTCAAAAATCGATTTCAAAAATTTTTTCATGCCAACGTTTTTTTAATATGAATTTTTTTTAATTTTTCGGTAGGTGCACTTACATTTACAGCCATATCTCAATTTATAATCGTCAGATAGTCTCAAGCAAGGTATGAATCAAAATGTAATTGAATTGTCAATAATAGCGTAGAGCATTGTTTTCAAATCGGTTTAGAAGTTTGAATACAATGACCAAAAATATTTCAAAAAAAATCGATTTTTTCCTCGAAAATGCAACAAATTTCATTTTTAATCGCATTGGAAAAATATAAAAAAACTCCAAACAAATTATTTTTATTCTTTTGACTTAAGAATCGCACCTTTACAGAGATAATAAGGTATTGATGAAGAAAATCTATAAAGAAATATTGTAGCTGGATCAATTTAAGTGAAGGAACTAACAGTCAACTTTGAATATTTTAAGTGTTTAGAAATTTTTTTTTTTATTTTCTTCGTCTTTTGGTCTATATTAGAAGTGGGCGAATAGCCGGATCAGAAAAAAATTCCAGAACAGAACAAAAGTCGATTCAAATGAAAATTTAATTTTAAAAAATCTCAAAAACACCTCCTTTTTTCAGCACTCGATTACTTACAACTCCTGTATTTATTTATTGATTTGGTTCATCGATATCTTATTTTCTTTGGAGAAGTGCGGTTCTTAAGTAGAAAAAATAAAAATAGTTTTTGTGAATTTTTAAATATTTTTCCTAGGCGTTTGGAAACGAAATTTATTGCGTTTTCAAGCAAAAATTTGATTTTTTTGAAATATTTTTTATTACTGTATTCAAACCAACTAACCGATTTGGAAATAGTGTTTTGTGCGATTATTGACCATTCAATTACCTTTCGATTCATATCTTGTTTGACTCCATCTGACCATTATGAATTGAGATATGGCATAAAATGTAAGTGCACTTACAGAAAAAATGAAAAAAATTCATATTAAAACGAGAAGGCCAAGCTAACTTCGTCTGTGCCGAAGTTTTTATACCCTTGCAAATGCAAATGTCACAGTTTAAGAACGCTTACATAAAAATCAAAAAATTTTGTAACTAAAACCTATTTTCCGACAGATAAACGTCTGAAAAAAGTTTTTCTCACTAAGACTCAATTTCCGACCGATCGGTCCTATGGCAAACATAAGATATAGTCACCCGATGTCGATCAACTTTTTCAAATTAGTTTGGAAGCGTTTAATATTAATAATCACCGACCTTAAGAACGATTTACTTAAAAACAAAAAAGTTTTTTTTCACTAAGACCCATTTTCCGACCGATCGGTCCTATGGCAACTATAAGATATAGTCATCCGATTTTGAGCAAAATTTGCAAATCTGTTTGAAAGCATATAATATTATTGATGATCGAGTTTAATCACGTTAACATTGAAAACAAAAAAGTTTTTCTCACTAAAACCCATTTCTCGACCTATGGTTCCTATGGCATCCGATTTTGACCAAAATTTGCAAATCTGTTTGAAAGTATATAATATTATTAATGACCGAGTTTAATCACGTTAACATTGAAAACAAAAAAGTTTTTCTCACTAAAACCCATTTTTCGACCGATGGTTCCTATGGCAGCTATAAGATATAGTGATCCGATCCGGTCGGTTCCGACATATTAGCAGCGTGCAGTAAAAAGAAGACAGTAAATAGAAGACTCTGTGCAAAATTTCAGCTCGATAGCTTTAAAACTGAGAGACTAGTTTGCGTAGAAACAGACGGACAGACAGACGGACGGACAGACAGACAGACGGGCGGACAAAGCTCAATGAACTCAGCTCGTCCCCCTGATCAAAAATATATATAGTTTATGGGGTCGGAAATGAATATTTCTATGCGTTGCAAACTTCTGGGCAAAATTATAATACCCTTTGCAAGGGTATAAAAACGTTGCCATGAAAAAAGTTTTGAAATCGATTTTTAAGATCACCAATTCAAACTACACTTAAAAATAGTTTCAGTAGAAATGGGTCTTTTTGGCTGTAAGCTAGTGTAATTAGTTTAGATTATCATGAAGATTTGATAGATGGCAATTGTCTATTAAGCTTTACTTCTTCGTATTGTGTTCAAAATTCTAAAGGGGGTGCAGCAACGCACGCCGAGTGCCTGCCATGTAAATATGTATTGCAAAACAGTTTGATTCTTGCCTCAACATTCGGTCAAAATTTAGAAATATGTTTGATCAGTAGAACGTGTCCAGATTACCAAGCTATGTATGTATATGAGTTGTCAAGTCGACTGGACCACATTCTTTATTGTTATCATTCACAGGTTTTTTAAAAAGTCTTTCAAAAGTGCCTGGTCTTTGAATTTTGGAAGCCTCACCTTCTACGTACATACCCAGCCAGGATTTTATGAAATTTCTGATCACATTTTGAGTCCTCTGTCTGATTAAAATAGTCATAATTTATACTTTTGTCGGGAGCCAAGAATCTTCTTAAAAAGTCGTTTATAGCCCGTTTTTCTCATCAGTTTTGACTCTATTTCGAGTCATATTTCCAATCATTTGCGAGCCTTTTTTTAGTCGTATTTCAATAAAACACGTTTTAAGCATATCCTTGAGTCACTTCAGAATCTTCTTTAAGTCGGATATGAATTTAATCTCTTTAATCTTCAAAAGAACTTAAAAAGAACTCATCATGGCGATTCTTTTTAAAATGATCTTCCAAATTTGCTTTGCTTTCCCCTTTTTCGAGTATAATTATGTTTTTTTTTTTCTCGAAATCTCAATACGGATTGGATTTCTAAAAAGCAATTTAATTATCAACTGAAGTGATTATGAACTATACTATAAAATAGTGTTTCGGTTATAATATAGCGAAAACTAGAAAAGATCTTAAGAAATTGACTTAAATGATTGTTTGAACCGAACCCTTTATTTGTATACAGGGGTTCGGTTCGGGATCAGGTTCGTGGGCTCAAATACTTAAAGGGTTCGGTTCATGGTCCGGTTCTAGGAACCCGGAAAACTCGAACCGAACCGGTTCTTGGTGGTTCAGTTCAGTTCGTTATTCGCAAATAGATAAGTCACGAAAACAATTACTGGTTAGTAGACTTATTGGCAAATAGAGTCGCTAGTCGCTGCCGCTCATTTTAGTGATGTTGTTGTTTTCAACTTTATGGTAGCACTGCCAAATTGTCATTGACATTCATATCGACTGTCGACTGGACCAAGTCGGAGACGAAGGAACTTCTTGGACTGATGAAAGAGAAATAAGGTTATGGAACTGCTTCCTGGCAATCAGGCAGCACTCAAACAATACATTTATTTACCTATGGTATTTATTTCTATTTGCAAATCGCTGGCGAATAAACGTAGTAATAGACAATCGGCCGTGTTCACCAGCACAAATCGATGACATAAAAATAGATGGATATAGTTCGATAGTTGTGGTGAACGAATGTGGTGTGCAATCATGATTGCACATTTTTGTGATTGTGATGGATGAAAGAAACAGAATATTTTAAGCTGTCATTTCAAATAAAAACGATAACTTTGACGCATACCATTTGTACCTAAAAACTTCATCAATGCGTTCAGCATAAGCCAATCAACTATATTTTGTTGAAGATCGTCACAGTACGGAGACATTCACTGAATTTTGAAGGAACAACAATTTTACAACAACAGAGCAATTACAAGAAGCGCTTTACTCTTGAAATGCTACATATAATTGACACGCCAGCAGATAAAAGACTAAACTACAAAACGGACACTGAAAACTGCGTCCACATATACAGACATCTACTCTATAGGCAATAATTTAGTACTCCACGTCTAGCGGTACAGACGTGTTATAAATTGTATGAAAAAAATGTTTTTCGAAGTAATGTAATAATTGGTAAATTGTTTTTGTAGTGTCCCTGAAGACGGATGCCGAGGCGCATTCGAAATATATCGGAAACAAACCAAAAAACACTGAGTTTTTTCTCTCGACCTAGAGCCAGCTAACAGCTAGTTTGTGAACAATTGCTTTTGCCGCAGGTACCTATTTTACACCTATTTTTAAACTTTCCGTGGCTGGCAAAAGTTGTCTTCAAAAGACTTCAAAAAATTTATTGCTTCATTTTACAGTCTAACATGTCCCCTTTAAGGAAAATATCATTAGCCGACACCGATCGAGACCCAACTCGAGAAAAAGTGATTTAGTTGAAAACAGTCAAGGTTTGTTTGTGTACGTCTTAGGCCGTTCGAACACGGCTCGTATCGTCATTGCAACGTATGCAACTTGATGTTCGAGAGGTATACGAATCAATTTCGCAAGGGAAGAACCGCTCACGACTCGTCCGCTCTGTGTAATCGTCGTAACATGCATGCTGCATAACGAATATCTTCATTTTAAGATTTTTCTCCAAAAAGGTATGAAAAAATTTAATTTTTGTATGGCAGCTATATCCAAATGATGTTCGATTGGTTTTTAACTTGGCTTTTACATATGGAAACAACTTAAAAACTAATTTAAAACCCAATTTACGCAAATAAAAATAATGATTTTCAAAAATATTTACTAAAAACTCGAATTTTTCCATAAAAAGTTAAAAAAAAAATATTGAAATTGTATGGGAGCTGTAACTTAATGACGTCCGATTGGCTCGAAACTTGTTGGAAATCTGGAAACAACTAAAAAAATAGTTTTGATAAAAATGTTTAGCCTTACACTTATTTTTGTAGTGAGAAAAATTTTAATAATATAAGAAATGTACCTAAACCTTGACCGATTAAATTGTAGTTTGTAGTGCTTTGGCGCTCTATAGCTCCGGAATCATCAATGTTACAAATCAATTTTAATAATCTCTTAACTATATAAGACCTTGAACAATTTTTCATCAAACAAAAAAAAAATGCATTCAAAATATTGAGCGGTTCAAAAGTTACAAAATTTTGTCCAAGGCAAAACGATTCTGGAACACTGTTTGCAGATGGCAAATTATTATGGCCCTATTATCAAGGCAGAGAAATATCTTTTGAGCATATTACGAAACCTGATATTACCCACAAAAAAGTCTTACCAAAGGAGGAGTTTGTTATACGCTTATCTCTAAGTTTGTCAGCGAATCTTTTTGAACATATATCAAATTGACAATCGCCTAGTTAAAGATGTATAAAATTGAAAACAAAAAAGTTTTACTCACCAAGACTCACTTTCCAATCGATCGGTCCTATGGGAGCTGTAAGATATAGTCTTTCGATTTTGACTAATCTTTGCAAATCTGTGTGAAAGTATATAATATTTGTTATGGCCGAGTTTGGGAAAGCTAACATTAAAAACAAAAAAGTTTTACTCACCAAGACCCGTTTCCGACCGATTGTTCCTACGGCAGCTATAACATATAGTAATCCAAGCCGGTCAATTCCGACATATTGGCAGCTTGCATTAAAAAGAAGACTCTGTGCAAAGTTTCAGTTCGATAGCTTTAAAACTGAGAGACTAGTTTGCATACAAACAAACAGACAGACGGACGAACAAACCGGTACAACCAAATTTACCTAAAGCTATTAGGCTGCTGGGAAAACTACATAATAATTTCCCTTTCGGTTCATATATTTGCTACAATTTTCCGTAAATGAAAACCAATGTATTTTCCTGCAGCTTTTACAGCTTTAAGCTGCATTAACTGTTAGCCGAGACTCAAGTAAAATCTATCAAAAGCCTTGCAAGCCTTACAAAAGCTTTCAAAGCTTTCATTATATCTAATTTTACAGCACAGCTTCTTTTACTATAGAGCGATTACCATGAAAATTATACAGTTTTGATTAACTTCTCACAGAAAATTATGATCTAAATTCAAGAAAATCAGCCAGGAATTTAAATCACTCTAGAATTCAGATATAATTTCGATATTTAAGAACTCAAAAAACAAAATGTTTTAGGGCGATTTTAATTTTCCCAATAAAATATTATAAAATTTAAATTAAAGCGTAATTCCACACTTAATACAAAAGAATTTTATGAAAACCCGAAAAGCTGATCAGTTGCTTTATAATATTAACTTGCAGTAACTTCGAATAGATTTCTTCAATACGCTATCCACCTAAAACTTTTTAATTTGCCTTTCAAACTCATATCTTTAATAAAAATCTTTGACAACAAATATCTCAGAATCATCTACATGTATTATATTATTATTTGTATCTGATGGAATCCATTTTGTTTTTTAGCGAGTTGATAGCCTTCAGAAGATCTTTCAGTAAGTCGGTCGCGTCAATGTCATTACTTTGAAAAAAAGTTGATAATATGTTGCATTTTCAATAGAATAGGTCTTAAAACAAGTAAGAAAGTCCGTCAAGCTCGACTGATATACTATGTATATTAAGCCGCTGCTGCGCTGCGGCAGCAAAGATTCTCTTGGTCATAAATTGAGTATCGTTCATCCGATTTTTATCATTCCTTCGGCAAATCGAAAAATGAACTGTGTACCTTCGATGCAGAGTATAATACAATTATATTTCGAATATATCAGATAACTAGCATAAAACCCATCACGCTTCGCTGCGCCGCCATCAGTAAAGCCTTCATCAGTATAGAACCCATATCAGAATCAGGTTCAAGTCAATCGAAGTCAAAATTATTATTACTAGTTTCTGTCCCCCGTAGAGCCCACAAAGCCACTCTTACATGTAAAAATATAAAATTAGCTTAAACAGCACCTCCAAAGGAGGGCCAGGGCCACGTTTCTCTCAATCTCTTGGCGTGTGTGCTTACGCCATACCCGGCCACTCTTACATACACCGGTTTTTACGACTTTGCTGCAGGGTTTTCCAAAATTACCATTTATTTGCCATAAAGAGCTTACAAATGGAATTTTATTCAGATCTGCTAGAAAACAACTATTGGCCTAGAACACACCCCGCCATCCTTTATCCGACTTTGCTAGTGATTTTATCAAAATTGCAGCAGATATTCCATTTATTTGGTTATATTTCATTCAGATCGGCAGGCAATTAACAATTGGCCTTCAACCCACTTTTCTTTTTCCTGCTTGGGTTTTCAAGACTGAAGAATTTGTTTTCCCCATTTATTTGGCGCATAGACTTCGGCATTGAACCCAACCTCGCAACCCATTTCCCACCGTTCGGCGTGAATTTTCCAATATCGGGAAATCACATTACAAATTATTACGCATACAATCCTTACTAACCGAGTTTCAACTGATTCGGAGGAGCCATAGTGATTTGCATACAATTGCCCCAGCTATTTTGATTCAAATTGTTTGGCATACTTTCCTTACAAACCAAGTTTCAAGTCAATTGGCTGAAAAATAGATTTTTTAATGCAAAATTTTCAGGCCATTTTCACATCCTGGAAGCGGATTTTCCAACAATGGAAAATCATTATACAAACTATTTCGCATGCTCAACTTACAAACCGACTGGATAGTGAAATTAGTAAAGTCTTACTTGAGCAGTAACTTTCTAGTTCGGATTCTACAGTTTTTATATTGTTTACCAAGCTGTTCGACATTCCGTGTCTGCAATATGGCTGGGAATCACTGTCGGTCTATCTGTCTGTCCCACAGTTTGGTTCGCAACGATAGTCAAGTTATGAGCAAACCAAAGTTTGCTGCCTTAGCGCTGCTTTCTGCTGCTACTGCAGCGGCAAAATACATTCTGAGCACACACTTTTGCAGTTTCAGAGTTTATTACAGTAGAGCAGGGTTCCCCAAGCAGAGAGCGCGAAATGTGACTGTGTCTCTCTCTAACACACATTGATGCATGACTTCGGCAAGCATTCGGTGTGAATTGGCGAGTATGTTAGTGCCCCAGGGTCTATCGCTGGGCATGAACGACTTTCTTACTTGGAGGTCTACAACCACCAACCTTATTGAATTTACATCCTTCGTAAACTCTTGTTTTGTTAGTGGTTATCAAACGAATGACTTGGACCAACACCAACTTCTTCTACACAAACTCCCTTTAATTGGTGTTCCTCCCATTCTGCTTTGCTGAATTCTCCCCTTACTGCATATGCAGTAACCAGTAGTAACCAAATCTGTCTCGATATTTTCTGATGTTCCTCAAGGAAATGAAATCGGAACACTTCTTTTCGTTTTATTTATTATATTGCGAAATGCCTCACATTGAATTATTGTCGGGCATTGATGTGTGCTGCAGAAGTAAAATTTTGCTAGTCGCATGTTTCTCCACTTCTTCTTCAGCAAGCTTTGTCTTTCTTCAATAGTTGGTGCTCATAAAACCTTCTTCTCCTAAATTGCATCAAATGTAAGTTAATGACTTATTGTCGTAAAAAATCGTATCTTTTTGAGATGTAGATTTAAAATCTAAAAGGTCGATAAAAATTAAATTACATGCGGGCAGCTTTTGTATTGAATTGTATACTCACACGAAATGTGTTTCGCAATTTGTTCCATTTGTCGAGAACGTCTTTCTGGCTTACGTCAAGTTGATCACAGATTGTCACTGAAGGCATTGGCCGTGTTCAGCAGAACAACTTGCTCCCTGATCAACTATAAATTTGCAATAATCTTCCACCTGAACTCGAGTGATGCGGCATTATAATAGTCAATTTGAGGTATCATGATACATGAGCATGTATCAAAGAAATAGTTTGCTACTTTAAAGTGATACTGCTCACTCCAACAGCAGAAACTAATCGATGCATAATTTTTTTCTGGGTCTTGCCAAGGATCAGTTATTCTGCTGAACACACCCATTGTCAAAGCGTGACGCTTTGTAAACCCAGCATAAAACCTTTGCATAGGTGATTTTGGGGTGACGACATAATTTCGACAGAAAAGAAAACGACACAATTTCAAGCGAAATAATGTCGTTTAGTTTTGTCGAAATAATGTCGTTTCAAAACGACATAATTTCGGTCGAAAACGATATAATTTCGATTCCAAATGTACTGGGCGAAATGATGTCGTCGGAATTATGTCGCTATGCTGGTGATTTTCAGTGTTCGAAAACGTTTATTTCATTTTAAGCTTAAAAGCTCACTAAAAAGCTTCGACAGCTTTTGTCAAATGTCACAACACAAAGCTCGCAAGGCTTTTGTTACAACTAACTCGAGTCTGGACTAAAAGTAAACGCAGCTTAAAGCTCTCTAAGAGGTATTTATATAGTTTCAAGAGTATGTTAAAATGGAGCTATTTAGATGTAATATGGCAGGAGTTACTTAAAATATCTTATAGCGCGGGTCTGAACATTTTGAAACCAATTTGATCCGTGACGAAATTGGTTAAACTCCATTGAAGATGAGTACCGTTGGGTTTTGAAGAAAAAAAAATCTGTGTGAATTGTATTCTATTAATTTTTAAAGAATTTTTTCAAAGGCAGATAACAAACTATTAATTCCTTAAGCCTTTAAAAGCAATTTACAAAATCAAAATTAAATTGGAATATCTGTATAAAAATATTTTACTCCAACGCAAGTAACGGGTAAAGCAATGTGAATGGAATGGAAATTAGTTAATTATTACAGAAATTAACTAATTTCCAAGGCTTATTATTAATTATTACAGAAATTAACTAATTTCCATTCCATAAAATACTTCGGTTTTTGGTTACGCTTACTCCATACTCCATTAATCGCAAACTTCATTTCTCTCTGCATCAATAAACTTTTGTCGAATATTCTTACTCATCCCCGCATTGATTTCTCTTTATCATCGCATTGTCCACAGAACTCTGTCTGCTATTTATGGGAATGCAACACATTTTCGATTAAGTGCACTCGGTCATTGAATCCCTTTTCGCCTTTTTTGCCAACTGTTCAGTTTTCGAACCTGCAGCTAAAAGCATTGCGTAATTCAATTTTGGTAATTCCTTTGTCCTAACTATTCTACTCTCAAAGGCATTGAAAGATGTCTCAGCGACCTGATACACTAACTGAAACGAGGTCAATGGCCAAAAACAATAAAAGAAAGTGTCCCCGAGGCGCATTGGCTGAGGTTTCTGGCTCTGATTCGAGGCGTGAGTGCGAGTGTGTCTGTGAATGGCTCCTGACCTTATAAATCATAATTTTGAGCAAATAAATCCTTCACGGACAATTTAACCTCCGTATTTACAGAGCCAAAAACTGCAACAGAGTCGTAGCCTCTGTAACTGACTCGGATTCTCTTTTTTTGTTAGCGAGAAAGCGAGAATGGGGAGTTGGGTAGAGCATTTTTTTGTCTGCTGCCAAAGGCGAAAATACAATAAAAAGATCAACGGAAGTGCAGGGATTTTGTGTGCGAATGTGTGTGTGTGTGTGTGTGCGTGTCAGCCAGTGTGTGCTGCGATTGTCTGCGTAAAATGAAACAATGTAAGAAATTGGAGTAGCTTGTGCATTGAAGTTGGAAATTTAATTAGCACTGATGAGGTAAAAGAAATTAATTTTAAGGAAAGAAAATGAAGAGTATACAAAAAAATAACAAACTTCTCTGGGTTTCAACACCTTTTTGACGAAAGGCTATTATGAACATTTGTTCTCACTTATGAGAGTTTTTTTGGAGAGGTGAACTTAGTTATTTTCTTTTAACTTGCGAAAAGCATTACCGATCTAAAAAAGATGTTATAGGATAACGTTAGCAGTTTATTATGAATTGTTATGAATTTTGCATTTTAAAATTAATGATTTTTAGTAAGAATATGCACAATCCCATGTGTTCTATTAATCGCTTTCGACCCAAAAACGATCCAATTTCCTTACGATTTCTGTCGTTTTTGTGGGACACATGGGAATATTTTGATTAAAAATATGGTCTATTTAGCGATATAGATTTTCGCAAGACTCTCGAGCTTGGGATTTGCAAATTATTCTACCAATCTAGTCGATTTATCTATCTCATGTTATGGTCTTCATGTGTAGAAGATATCCGATTCATTAAGTAAAATTCATTCAGTAAATCATAAAACAAACTAGCTGGTTAGTCGATTACACAGGCCAGCAGCCTTTTTGGTCCAGCTTTCTCGATGTAAAATTCTGATCCAGCTTTGTGCGCTGATTCCAAAACTGGTCTCAGTTTTTCTCCATCAACTTTTGTTTTCAAGATATAGCGGAAAACCCTTTTTGGCAGTATTTTTGCATTTATTTACACCGAGCAAAAGTATCTTTATTTATGAGTTGTATGCGACTGTATACAGATTAATGCAGCCTAAAAAAAGCGTCCAAATTGGCCTTTGAAGATTATTTTTACTTAAATCATGGCAAATTTTTCAAACTTAATCGTCGTGTTCTAGCCTTTGCGGTGGTTGGATTTTAATGAATTACATATTATGGTACTTCGGTCGTGGCGTACCAGCCGTATGTGTGGCGGCTGGTGCGGGAGGTTGTGTGTTCGATCCCGCCTCGGACCATCTAATAGAAAAAGTTTTTTCTTTCTTTAGAAGAAAGCTTTTACACACCCGATCACCTTCACCAGCTACTGGCGCCAGCTGTGAAGTAACTAGCCATGAAAAAGCAAAAACTCTCTAACTATTGCCGTTCGGATTCGGCGTTAAACTGTAGGTCCCTTTCTCTTGCGCGAAAAATTATAAGCACACACGCCAAGAGATTGAGAGAAGCTTGGCCCTGGCCCTCCTGGAGGTGCTGTTTAAGCCAATTTTACTTTTACTTACATATTATGGCAGGACAACAAGATTGATGCACGAAAGGTTTATAGGAAATAATAAAAGCCTACGTGAACTAACATACACCTTACATTTACACACAAAATTTATCAAGATTAATGCCCTTTAAAGTACGCAAACATTGATAGCCAGTTATGGCAGCGTCATCCATAACCCACACTGTAAATTCATCCAGATTGTCGCCGACAATTTGTCTGACCATTAATAGGTTTACAATATAATCTTTTGTAAAAGTTTGTTGTTGGGAAAATAGCGCACTGCGACCAATACTGATCTATTGTGCCCCCATACTTAGTTTACAACTCTCCTAGCAGCCCTATCTCCTATACGAATGTCAGGACTTTCGTGGGTTCTAGGTTACTTATCTTGTTCGGGGGTAAGCTGTGTTCCCCAAATCTACTGAATCTGCGCCTCGCTAGAGCATCGCTGTGGGCTAGTATATGTTCTGAGGACTCCTTCTTCTCTTCACAGTATCTACATAGTGGGGTGTTTGCTATTCCCAGCTTGTACTGGTGACCCCGCGGCCTACAGTGGCCCGTGTAGAGCCCTGTCAGGATCCTGAGGGCATTCTTTCCTTGTTGGATTAATTTCTGGAGACTTTTCAGGTTTTGGTCCACCATTAATGCTTTCGCTTGTCTCATGCCCCTGGTGTTTACCCAGGAGGCTGTTCTAAGCGTATTCTCTTCCTTTCTAAGGAGCTCCCTAATGGTGTGTTGGCCAATGCCACAGTAGGGTTCTGGTCTTACCATTGCAGTGGCTGCACCCTTGCGTGCCAGTTCGTCAGCCATTTCGTTTTCGGGGATGTTTTTGTCTCCTGGGATCCAGCGTAGGGACATGTTGCTCCTGCTACCTTGTTGGTCCAATTTGTTCTTTGTCTCTAAGACTAGCTTAGAGGTGAACTTGTTGCTGCTAACCACATTAAGCGCTGCTTGGCTATCCGAAAGGATAGCAATTTCTCTATTATGGTAGTTTTTTCCCATATTGAGGTCTGTGCAACGGGAGATAGCACATGTTTCGGCTTGAAATATACTTGCAATTTTTCCCATTGACTCAAACCTTTTCGTTCCAGGCCCTGCTACCCCAAGTCCAGCTCCTTGGGGTGTCAAGGACCCGTCTGTATACCACTGAATTGTGTGTGGTTGCATTTAATATATCTCTTCTAGTGAGATCCAATCTCTCTTATTACCTTTGTGTACAGTGAAGTTCCTGTCTGCCACCATCTCGTCTCTGGATTGAAGGATTATAGGGATTTCCTTCTCCAACCTCTCAGAATCCCTCAGGCTTACTATGTAGTTCCTGCTTACTCCTTCTGCTGTCAGTCTGAGCAACGTGGCTTTTTTCTTCAAGCAGATGGTAAGGTGGAGTGGTGTTAGCTCCATCAGTACTTCTAGGGCCGCTGTCGGACAGGTACGCATGGCTCCGGTCATGCATACACATGCCAGCCTTTGTTTCTTCGTACTTTCCTTTTGCAAGGATAACGATGTCATCTGCGTATCCCTGGCATGTTATGCCCTGGGACGCGAGTCTTTCTAAGACTTCATCCCCAAGGAGGCTCCACAACAGTGGGGAGAGTACTCCTCCCTGAGGGCATCCTCTAGTTGTGGTTACTGTGATGGATACTCCACCTTCCACATCATTGCCTTTACAATTTCTATCAGCTAATTTATGGTTTTCTGCAGAGGATTAAAACAATCCCAGCAAATGCCAATTCGGAGATCATTCCATAACCTAACCTCTTGGCGGAGCCTCTCTAAACAGCTGCCTCAGACAGCAAAGAATAATTTGAGCGCCAGCCTGCTTATGGTAACTATACGATCCGCTTGTCTCCAACAGTCATATTCTAATTACCCCTTCGTGGTACCTTTCTCTGAACTAAATAATGAATTTCTGGTCCCTTGTCCCAGATCGCCAGTCTTCATGGGTAAGCGCCGGCTTGGATCGCCGTTAAATCTGATAAGCCAGAGCAAAGATACATAAAAAAAAAACCAACGGAAGATCTCTGTTGACATCTTTGTTCCCACCTTTGGGATTGTAACCAAGAACCTGACCTAGCTCAACTCAGCTGTTTAGCTGCGTACAGTGGTACTTGTTTAAGTAAGACCAAAATGCTAGTACTTGGCGAATCTCATTATTAGAATAGTCGCACCTTGAATTTAATTCCTAAACATATTCTTTATTTATCTATACTATATATACATACTTAACCAATGGCGAACTATCATTTATAATTAATTTACTCTTACTTTACAGCTAACTTTTACTTTCATTTCACTTGCGCTTAGAATAAACTTACTTTTATAGATATCTTAGGTAGTACTGCACGTTAGTAAAATCAAAGAAAGATTTAAGAATGAAGTTTAGTTACTAAAGCTCTAAAGAAAATATATGGAAATAAGGCTTAGACTTAATTGATACCCTTTACTACTAAAAATGTCTTATTTTAATATGCTTACCTCTACTCAATCATGAATTCAATGAATAAATTTATAATGAAGTCCGAATAAGCTAAATTTTTCATCTGGAATCCAATCATGGGATGAAGTGAGCAACGCTTCATTGTTTTAGGGATCACCAATGGACATTGTTTCATACCTGCAAATGGTGATCATGGTAGGGCGGGGAATATGGCCACTGAACAACACCCCAGTGTGGCCTGAACCCGATATGTACTTCTGAGACTCACTTTCTTTTCTCTCCTCCTCTTTTCTGCTCACCTAAACCCTTTTTTTTCCCCATCCTTCCCAGGCTAAGTGATAGGCTTCCACTACCCTATAAAATCATTAAACAACCCGTGAGTATTTAAATTAAATGAGTATACCCAATCCACGAGCTAGTAACCTGCGGTGACTGATTTTGAACCACCCCACATTGCCGACGTAGATAGCCGGATCAAGCACGGGTTCCGCACAGGTCTACTTCTTCCATCTGCTCGAACAAGATACCAACATCCGTTGTATGCTACACGATATATCGCTAAATAATCACCTTGAAGACATGAATGCGATTCTCGTCGCAAATTTCAATTTCACTATTTATATGGACTGATTAAGGAATTCGTTCCTGAAAATAACAAGCAAGCAAAAATTGGTGTATGTTTTCAATACAAGTACATCTTTTTCAGTATAAGTAACACATTAGATGCGTTGCTTTACACGCGCGGCGTGGCGCAGCCGTCTAAGGCGTCGTTCCAATCGTGTTTTTTCAGAGTTTTCAGGCCCCTAATTCGAATCCCCTTCAGAGTAAGTAATTATTTTTAATAAAAAATATATAAGTTTGCTAAATTTGTTGTTTTTCGGAATAATACGAATAAAAAATCGTAGCCTCGCACATAATAGACTCATTCACTCATTCATATCTTCAAGAAGAAACGATTTACTATCTCCAGAATATACTTTTCTTATCTCCAGGAAGAATCACTTTTTTATTTCTTAGAAGACACTTTTTTCTGATCTCCAGAATGAAACGCTTTCTTATCTCCAGGAAGGAACGCTTCCTTAACTCCCAGAAGTGTCGCATAGTGGCACACTTCTTCACGAAGGGAGATGAGAATGCGATATCGCCAGTGTTAGGCGATATCTACTGGAAGAATCGCATACCTATCTTTTGCGATAAAAAATGTTAGCTGGTAAGTAAAATATAAAATAAATATAATTCTGAATCATTGCTTACTAAAAGCATTGCATACTTAAAAGGGCATTAATCACAATCAATTTGGTGTGTATAAAAGTAGTAATTAATAGTCAAGCAAGTGTACAATAACATTCAGGCAGTACTAGATACAAACAATTTCCCCCAAATTCATAAATGCTTACAACAGCAGCAGCTTTGAACAACCTCGCAAAAATGACATTAAAATTTTATGAGTTGGGCTACGAATGGGCCAAAATGAGTTCCGCACTCACCTTAATCTCCGAACTAAGCCCCTTGTGACTATTATTAACTACAAAAGAAGTGGTAAGGATTTATTATAACACTGCCTTTTTTTTTGCGAAATGCTCCTTCCCGTTGTAATTTTTGCTAATTTAAGCTTAAAGTTGCTAATGCCACTTGTTTAATCACAGTTTCCATAATATCGTATTATAGCTACAGATCTGAGCTTCAAAATAAATTATCCCATATACATATCCGATTTTGTAAAGCCAAATGAACTGGAATCAGCACTTCAGCTTTTATACACTGCACCACCTAGACTACTTCTATTATTGTTACAAAATATTTCAAAATACCTTGAACTTAACTGAATATGCCATTTGTTGACATGGAATTGGAATACACTAAATTCTGGTTTAATATTCGCTTCACACTGCCCAGTTAGCTTCCTATCCCGCTGATTCTGCATAAAAATGCAAATAAACAAACATTCAAAAACGCTTGCCCCAACAACTTTGTGTTTAGATTTCCCCAGAGTCCCAAAAAAAAAAAAAAAATGCAGGTCAAGGCACAGGGTTTTCCACTAAAATCGTGCTAAAAATTCTACCTCTTTTATTTATGGTTAATAAAATTTATCCGACAAAATTCCAACGTCGAAATTTAGCTGCGTTTGAGACTTTCGAATTGAAATTGAATATACGCTGAAGTCACCCCCGGCAAAAACGGGGGAGGGAGGGAGTGGTGAACAGCAGAGTTAAATCAATCACTTAACTATTTTCCACACACTTTTCAGAGCAATTTATTTATCAAAAGAAAAAAAAATACCAAATCAAATGGAATAAATGGAAAAACAATTGTGCCTGCAGCCGCAAATGAAACAAAAAATGCGATTACAATGCATCAACTTGCATATATAAATATACAATCAATATTTTGTTTTGTTATTTATAAGGTGTGTACCCTTTGGAAATGAATAAACTGGGTATGATGGACACAGACAGGCGGAAACATTTCTGATCCAAGCATGTATTAATGTCCAATGTGATAAAAAGTGGTACAGAAAACACGGAAGCTAAGAACGTAAAAATTTAGCTTGTTCTTTTCAGCGACAGCTACGCGACCAACTTAGGCCTGTGTGTTAAGGGTATTCTGTATTTTATAGTTTAAAAAAACTCTCGACATTTATGCAAAAGCATATGCCATCGTTTTTCTGTTGTTGTTTGTATACAACTCCACGTTTTATTTGATCAATTTTTTTTGTTTTTTTTCTCTTATCAATATGTGAAATAGTTTACGAGCTGGATTAACCCTTTGCAGGCTTGGAATTAAGCCCACAAATATTGGTTTTGATATCAAATTCATGTTTCAATATTTTACAACTATTTGCATTACCCATTCGTCATGCAAGCCATTTCATACAATGAACTTTGCATGTTTCATACCTTTCCCCCCCCTTTGACAAAGCATTTCCAAATTTATCAAAAATTATTCGCTATCGAAATTTTGACTCCATGCTAAATGCAAATTTTGCTACATGTTCATTCTGTTTTCGCTTCAATTTTGATTGCTCTGGCAAAATATTGCACATTTGTTGTGTTGAAAATTTCTTTAAAAATTGCAAATTTTATTGTGTATTTCATAGTTAGGAGGGAGATCAACGCCAGTTCATTCCATGCCACTGCGTACTTTTGAATTGATTACGAGTTTATTCTGCTTGCCATGCGGAATCGTTGCATTGGCTGCGTTTGTGTGTTAGTTTATTAAAAATCATTGGAAATCATTAGGAAATAAAGTGCGCAGTCCCTTGGGCTAAAATTAGCCAACAAAATTTTGTAATTTTTTTTTTTATGCAAATTGCCAGAAGGGTGCAAAAATAGCAAAGAGATTGGCAAAAATTGTATTGGAAAAGCAACGAATAGAGAACACTCTTGGGCTTTTTGAATATTATGTAAATGGAAGAATTTAAATGAAAATCAAGAAGCACACTTTAGCTGGTCGAGTAGCTGTCGCTGACAAATAATATGACAAATTGTTTCGTTATTAAACTCTGTGCAGGTATTTGAAAACTGGTTCCCGGAGAGAGAGCACAGTAAGTTTGAACGAGAACCATCTATACCAGGCTGGGCCAGCCCATAGCCACCGGTGGTGAAAGTCACTCGTGCTTTTCACACAGACGCGAGCCAAACTTTTGAATGTGTAAATGGGAGAGTATAGAAAGCTAGTAACAACAACAACACAAGCACATTTTTCTGCCAAGTCCAATAGCAAGTATCTTCTCCGAAAAACTAGCCATAAATCTCTCATTCCGTCTACCGAGCCGGTGCACTGTTTTCCAGGTTCAGTAGCTCTATGCAGCCTGGAAAGCGACTAAATGAATCTATACCTTGGACATTTCATTCCATGAAACATTCTAAATTCTAGTCGACAGTCAGGCTGCTATTGTCCAACCATGTCATCAAACTGCCACAAAAAACCTTGAACGCAAATCCAACAACACTCCATAATTCTTGTCTGGGTATCTGGCTACGGAGGTAAAAAGAGCAATGAGGGAGCGGACGAATTACAAACTTTCATTTTACTGTGAAGTAAAAGGTTCGGTTTGCGGACCTTTTCTTTAACTTATCGAGCCTTAGGTTTTGGTTCGTACCTTGGTTCATTGGGTCTTAATTCCTTGAATTATTTTTGCTTCTATTTTCGATGATTTTAATTAATTTTTAATTCATCAAATTTTTTAATTTAATTTTATAAATACATTTTAATTAACCAAACTATTTGATTCGTCTGTCAGTCAGCGAGTGATTCCAATCAATCAAACGTCTCTTTCCAAAAGTCCCTAGTTCTTCCTTATGAGAAGTTTTGTATTGGCATGTTACAACTTAACTCTTGCTTTATTTTCCTTCTCGAAATCGAAATTTGCCGAGTTTGGATATGATTTAGTATAGTTAGTATGATTTTAGTTTATACATATATATAAATAGTATACTAGCTGAACCCGCCACGACTTCGTCCGCGTCCAAGATTTAAAGAAATTGTAGAAATTGTTTTGTTCGATATTAATATCACACGCTTCATTTTATCTTGTTGACAATTTTGAGTTCACAGCTGGTTAAAATAAACCCAAACAAAACAAAACACAACATAACCTTATGGCAACCACTCTTCAATTAACATTCAATTCAAATTTGCTCACCACTTTTCCCCCTCCCTTCCACAGCTTCACCACTGTTCCCTTACTGTTCCCCCACTGTTAAGTCACTGCTTTTACCACCCCTCTCTCTTTGCTCTACACGCATACCTAATTTGTGTTAGTGTGCGTCGTTCACTCTCACGCTCACTCTATCTCGCGCTCTTAGCAGAAGCACTTAGTCCACAATGTTGCCTTAGCGCCATACCTTATTCGCTGTACCTTATTGGTTTATCATCACACGCACATTGATCATGAGAGTATGAGAGCAGAGGTGAGAACAGTTCAGAGAGCAACTGTTATACAGGGTGGTCCATTTAAAAATTGGAATTTAATTTTGCTATAAAAAAAAAGATTCCATATTTTTCAAAGGTTAAACATTTATTGGAAAGGTTGGTTCATATCATTTATTTATAAAAAACAATTTCGGTCAAAAGACCACCACGGCTGACTTGGCAGTAGCCCATTCGATCCACCCAATTGTTGAGAACATTTTCAATTGTTTCGGCACGTATGTCAGCAATAGCAACTCGAATCTCGTTCTTCAACTCATCAATTGTTTCAGGATTGTTTGCATAACATTTGTCGTTGACCGCTCCCCAAAGATATTAGTCTAATGGTGTCAGATCACAGCTTCTTGGCGACCAATTCACATCTCCATATTTGCTGATTATTCGATTTTCGAAGATAGTGCGCAGATTATCGATTGTGGCGTGCGCTGCGTGGCACGTAGCGCCGTCTTGTTGTAACCAAATATCGTCCAAGTCTTCCGCTTCGATTTCCTCGAAGAACCAATCACTTAACACGGTGGCTCCTTCTACATTTTTAAAGAAAAATGGACCAATGATGCCTCGATGTCAAAATCCGCACCAAACAGTGACACGTGGTGGGTGCATTGCCTACTCGACTACTATATGCGGATTTTCTGTGCCCCAGATGCGAGAATTTTGTTTATTAACATATTCTACCGAGGTGGAAATTTGCTTCATCCTAAAAGTTGATTTTTCGGTCAAATTCACCATCTTCGGCCGAACGATCTTCCACCCAATTTGCGAACTGCAGACGATTCGGATGTTCTATTGGCTTTAGCTGCTGCACCAATTGAACTTTGTATGGCTTCATGGCAAGGTCTTTGTGCAAAATGCGCATCAAAGAAGTGCGCGAAATGTCCAATTGTTGAGATCGATGGCGAGTTGACGTCGATGGTTGTTCACGCACATTTTCAGCAACCGCAGCAATGTTTTCGGTCGAGCGCACCGGACGAGAACGTACTCGGGTTGGTTTATCTACCAGCATATCAGTTTCACGAACTCGCTTAACGAATTGATGCACAAATTGAGTTTTCGGAAAATTTTTTTTTGTTTGTTTTTTTCAAATTTTGCACAGTTTGAGTCGAGGACTCACCACTTTGGAAATATGTTTTCAATATTTCCCAACTTTCTTCAAGTGAATAGTAACCCATTTTTACTAAATATTAGTTTTTAAAGTCAAATTATGAATAGTTCAAATTTCAAACACTAGATGGACCACCCTGTAGTTACAGAGAAAGTAGAGAGGGCAAAGCAGCGAGTGTATATTGTTGTAAGTGTTTGTACTCTCTGTTCGTTTTCGTCTTTTGCCCAATTCCCATTGCTCATTTTTATGTACCCCAAACATACTTTTTTTTGGCATTTTCACCCACTTCGCGGTCAAATTTTCCAAATTTTTTTTCATAGTGGTCGGTGTTGTGCAACACAGTCTCAGCACATCGTCACCCATAAAAGCCTCTGTATTACAGATCCTCTGTTCGAAAGTTTATTAAATGACTAGCTGTATACCCGGCGTTGCCCGTGTTCTTTGCATTGGATGGCTGTGTTTCTTATTAGCGCGATTATATTCAATTTTGAACTGACTTCAAAATCTTCTGATGGAGATTCACACAATCATGAGTTCGGCTCGCGTTTTGGTAAAAACACGACTGACTTCTGCTCCTGATAGCTATGCCTGGCCGACTCTGATCTTAAATAACTTCTGATATATAGTTCTGAGTCACTTTTGAAACGGCTAAAAACATGTTGCCGAACTTCAACCAGTCAAATATCCAACTCCATACCAACCAATAACTTCTGAGATACTTCCGAACAAGCTTTCGTTCGAAACCGGTTCGTTTCTAGTCCTGATCCACAAAATTATACAAATCCATATTACCAACCTACAGACCAGATTTCAAGTTCATAGCTTAATTAAGATATGCCTCTGAACCTCTTTTCAAATGGTTAAAAAACGGTCCTAAACCTGTAAAATATCCAACTGCATATCACTAACCTAAAGTATAAATTTCAAGATCATAGTTTAAATTACTGCTGCTGAGATATGTCTCTGAACCATTTTTTAACCGGTTCGATGCCGGTTCGATTTCGGTACTGTGTATGTTGAGAGTAGGGTCTCTTGTGGTCCCAGGTGGCAAGTAGACTTGGTTCTCCAGTGAGTAACTGTTTATGGGTAATAGTGAAGTGTCCGATACGGAGGAGGACAAAATTCTGCAGTATTATTTCTATGACAGCTTAAGATGTATCGCAATTTTTCCAGGCATCGAATAAAAGCCTTGTACATATAGCGGGAAAATTGGCCCAGTTGTCCACAATCCGAGTGTGAAGATGTGTCAGGATGGCTTTTTGTATGTCCCGTTCTATGCAGGGGATGACCGTAAAGTTTGGCGAATTGGATGCTTCTTTAGCTGCAGCAGCGCCAGCTGGTTCGTTTCCGAGGATTCCTTTGCGGCTGGGTACACCAAATAGTTAAAGTTTTTCTCGGGATTTACAAATTTTCAGATTACCAGATTTTCCAGTTCTTTCTTTTGCATAGCCTATTGCTTTTTGGAGCATTAATCCAGAGGCCATCCTGATGATAAGACTTCACTTCCTGGTTAGTATGTACAAGCGAATGCTGTGATGTGTTGTGTTTTTGTTTCATCGGTAAACAACCAAGCCCGGCTTATGAGACCCTGTGCAGCTGTGGTGCAGGGTATTAAAATGCAAACCATGTTTCATGTTTGAATTATTCTTTTAAATTATAAAAACTCTTAAACTCGTTGAACAACTGCGAGAGTCACAGTCCCGATTCACTTTATTTTTAAAATAATTTGTAAGCTATTTGTATAGATTTTATAAATTTTTACAAAATAAACCGCAGATTGTTAAATTAAAAATACACATCTCATCTAAGTGCCTCATTGCCCTCAAGTGACAAAGTTCATCATTGGCTGGCTAAACTTTTTGCCGCCAAGAGCAAAATATTGTTGTTTACCTTTTCGCGGCGGCGACAAAAATCAAATCAAAAAGCAAAACATGCACCGCCTGCTCACTCGCAGTTCAAACACCCTAAAGCCAGCTGAGAATCCCCCAAAGATGCTGCCAAACGCTATGCTCCTGATGTTGCTGGTGTTATGCTAAATTTAAAACATGTTGCGGTGGAGATTAGAATACGATGATGATGATGACGAGGACGCGGGGCGCCTCTGCTGAGACTGCGACATGTTTGCTCATATGCGAGACATTTACATGCCAACATCTGGCGTGGCATATCACACGCGTGCGCGCTTTAATTAGCTCCCAGATGAAGGAGCTGACTGGGAGAGGGGTGGGTTGAATGTTTACGCATGCAGCTTGCATTTTCGTATGCTCGGTGAGTTTCTGTTTACTTTAGCCAGCCCCCGAGGGCACTTTTGTTTATGTGTGTTTAGTCATTTACACATTTCCACATTTCCAATTGCCAAAATGCTACGCAAATGTTGATTATTCAGGGAAATTGTTCAATAGCCACACTCTGACAATGACTACAAATCAAATTTACAAACACTATTGCCAAAATGCCAAAGTCAAACCTACGCAAAATCTCCAAAATCCCTGGCTGAGAAATGTGCGTAAATTAGATTTGGCTAAGGGTAAGTGTGTGTGTGTGTAATGCAAGACGGTTAGCTTTGAGATGAGAATGAAACCACAATCAGGCACAGATACCCAAACGCACACAGACACACACGCACACAAGTAGCTCACAGTAGGAAAATGCATTTCATTTGGTTTGTGAGGTCGATAAGTATCTAACAGACTGTCAGTTCCAAGTATCTCAGAGGGCCAATGCTTGTTTTTTCCTAGAAAAAATTGATATAGAATTTCCATTGAGTGCAGATAAGTTTCGAATAAAGGGTGAAATTTTTAAAAACCTTGCGAGAGGGGTGCTTACTTGATGTGGTCCAACTAACAGCACAAAACCAAATAGATAAAACCGCACAAAATAACCTAAAATTTATAGCAATCGGGCCTTAAAATGTCCTCAAAGACAATTTATCATAACTTTAAGGTTGATAATGACCTGTAGTGATTAGGTCAGGGGTGCCCAAGACCATTCCGCACTCTGCGCATTCGCTGCGGTTTTACGCAAAGAGATAGCTGGCACGTTTAGACTTCATGCATGCTTTATGGCAAAGATTTATAGATATTACGGATGACGGATGTGAAAGAAAAAACGATTTTTCTTGGGGGCTGACATTGGATCCTAATAAAAATTAAATAAAAAAGTTTGTATGAGATGCCGGTATCTATGTATATGTGTAGTGTCTTTGCATATGGCTACATAGAGCAACAACAAATTCATATGCTCTTTCTCTCTCCTCTCTTTCTTTCCGCGGTTTTGTTGTTGACGCGAGCGGACCTGCAACAACAACTTCATCAGTGTCTCTCATCTCTCTCTCTCTCACTAATATGTCTTTTGCAAATTCGAAAGCAACAACAATGTTGTTTATGCGTCATTAGCGTGGGTAAGCAATTGGCCTAGCTCGCCTCTCTCGCAGCGGCCAAACGCTTTTACGGTTTTTTGATGTGAAACATCTTTAATTTCGGTACGGAAGATTTTAGTAGGAGTAAAATTTGATTTCAGCGTCACGTGACGATGACGTCATTCATATTTTGTTTTGTTGTTTTGTGGAGTGTTACACACAAACACACACACACACAGAAGACAGTTGGTAGAGGGTGGACGAGGGGTAAGAGGAAGAAAGAAGGGGCGGTGGGATGTGGGTGGGGAGTGGGTGGGACGAGTGTGGGAACAGTGTGGGGGGAGAGTGGTAACACTGTGGGGAGAGTATGGGAAGAGTGTGGGAAGAGTTTGGTAACATGGGGAGAAGAGTGTCACAAGAGTGTGGGAACAGTTTGGGAAGAGTGTGGGAAGAGTGTAGGAAGAGTGGGGGAACAGTGTGGGAAGAGTATAAGAACAGTGAGATAAGAGTATGGGAAGAAAGTGGTAACACTGTGGGGAGAGTATGGGAAGAGTGTGCGACGAGTTTGGTAACAGTGCAGGAAGAGTGTGACAAGAGTGTGGGAACAGTTTGGGAAGAGTGTGGTAACACTGTGGAGAGAGTATGGGAAGAGTGTGGGAAGAGTGTGACAAGAGTGTGGGAACAGTTTGGGAAGAGTGTGGGAAGAATATAGGAAGAGTGTGGGAAGAGTGTGGGAAGAGTGTCTGAACTGTGTATGGAGAGTATGGGAAGAGTGTGGGAAGAGTGGGGGAACAGTGTGGGAAGAGTATGGGAAGAGTGTGACAAGAGTGTGGGAACAGTTTGGGAAGAGTGTGGTAACACTGTGGGGAGAGTATGGGAAGAGTTTGGTAACAGTGCGGGAAGAGTATAGGAAGAGTGTGGGAAGAGTGTGGGAACAGTGTGGGAAGAGTGTGTGAACACAGCAGCAAGTGATCTTGTTGTTGGTGTTTCTACTCCCTGTAAGTTTTCTTCTTTTGAAAGATTGCCATTGCTGATTTATGTACCATTGAGAGAGATTGTGATTTTGAAATAAAGTCCTTAAATTTAGCATCATGCTTAACATCAAAGCCTCGTGAGTGTTAACGACGACTCACATCTTTCTTTTCAGTGTGCATGATACATGTTTGCAGCCACGACCACACACACTCACACAAACAAAAATCAGGCTTCTCATTCTATTTCTTGTGGTTGATGTTGCTAGAGATATATTTTCTTCATTTGTATTGGTGTCCACGCGGCCGTAAGCTCATTCATTTCCCTGAATAGGTCATTTTAAGCTTGGTATGTGGCTAAAAACTGTCTAAGTTTTAGCAACTTTTTCCAAAATGTGAGTTCAAATATTCCTCATAAATTTTAAAATTTATATCTAACAAAGAGAAGTAAACAAAAGAAGCAAATGCCTTGTAAGGTTGATGTTTTTAGTGTTCACTAAATTCTTCTTTCTGAAAAACTTATAATAATTTGCATTTTTAACTTTGACTTGCTGGGATTCGAGCTCGGGTCTTCCGAGCACTAACGATGTGGAGTCTTAACGTTAGCCACCAAGGTCGATACGCTCAACGTAGCGTCAGTTACCCTAACCCTTAACCGTTTTCGGTGTTTGGTTTGGTTTAGTCACCCCTAACATATTGTATTCATTTTGTGTCAAGACGCCGGTTACTTTTCATTTCACCCTCGTATCACATTAAGCTGCTTTAACCCCGCAAAACTGGTTTTGATGGATTCCTAAAGATGTGTGTCAAATATTTAATACGAAAAATCAATCAATTTTAAACGCAAATTCATTCCATTTAAGAGAGGCCATTAATGCCTATTAAAGCCAGCTAAGGCCGTCTTTAACCTATTGACCAAGATTCGCTAACGAGAACTTCAACTTTTATGCAAACTTGCAAACTTGTTCTGAATACTTCATGGCTGTGTCAGTTGTTTCAGTCGTTCGTTTTGCCATCCTGTTACTCAGTCACTCCACACTTAAGCCGCAAAGCGGCCATTAGTAAACTATCAGGACAATGCGTTAGCTTGGCTGCTGTCACTTCAGGACCAAATGATGCTCACGCACTGCGTAAGAGCGATGCAAGGATGCGAGGCAAACACTGAAAAGGCGGCATCACAGAGAACCCACTGGAGGAGTTCTTTGGTAACTAACGGTATGCAAACTGCTTTGCCACTTGAGTTGCAGACATGAGCCAGGCAATTGAGACGCCAGAGGATTAGACTGCTCCATATTTATTATTAACGGTTTTAATTAACCAAAGGTCTGGCATTAAATTTATGTGAAGATGCAGCAGCTGTTACAGCTCCGCTTTTATATACTTGCCAAGAGCAGAATATTGGCTAACGTAAGGAATCTTAAATTTTTGGATGAGGCTGCTTAATCAAATGAACTGTCTAATTGGCCTTCAAGTTGTTGTTGACTTCACACATTGAGAGCAGACGGCGTGATGTGTGTCAATGAGCTCAGAAGCTAGGTCAAAACCTTTGTCTTGGTTATGGGGACCTTTACAAGTCATTCAGTTAGAGCATCAAACAATCACCATTACATCTCCTTCTGCCAAGTCATTTTCGTTTCAATGAGCCTCAAGCTTGTGTGCTAATTATGCCAAAACAGCATCTATGTGAATTCATAGTTGGCCACACAGCTGAGTAGTCCTCCTGGGTGCTCACCCAAAGTGTGGTTGTTATTATTACTTCTCACATTTATGCTCACATTTTGAGCGCTGTCCAGCCGGACCGGCTAAATTGAACAGCAGCCGCTTCTACGGGTCATTAGGTTTCAATTAGTTATTGTTAATTTGTCGTTTGTCATTGGGGGAGTTGGATGCAATATGCTTCAACCGAGGCTCTAGTGGTGTTGCATATTTCATTGCGATATATGGCCAAGATTAAGAGGAAGCTGTGATATTAATTAAGGCAGCCAAATTGGGGAGGTTTTCATTTTGTGGTCAATACGTTTTGAGTAGATTCATAATTGCATTGCCTTGATTATTGATTTTAGGGGAAATGTAAATAGTAATTAGATGAGACAAATAATGGAGAGCACAATTTGTCCAACTAAAATTATTGCCATCTCACAAATATGACCTTAATTAACAAATAGCAAGTCTAGTCCAGTTACAGCCGAGTCGATATAGGCATGTCCGTCTGTCTGTATGAACGCACTGATCTCAGAGATGGTAAGAGATAGAGATTTGACATGTATGGGACATAAACTTGTTATACTTGCAGGCAGATGAAGTTTATTTTCAATAGTTGCCACGCCCCCGCAATTTTGAAAAACGTCATTTCTTCCACAGTTTTGTAGTTAGATGGTTCGTACCTTTTAAAGATATTTAGTAATCAAGATTATGTATAGATTGGCTGATAGATAAGCAATTGTTCAGATGAACAATAGTCGAGTTATAAGGAAAACAAACAATTATGATGGGTAGCACCGGCCGCAACGCCTGCCGCACTTTGTGTGGTTTCCAACTCAAATTGATCAGATATATACAAATTTTGGGGGATACAGAGCTTGACCGACTTTCTTTCTTGTTTTCAGAGCGAGAGTGCGGCTTTTTAGGGTCAGTTGTTTTTATACCCTTGCAAAGGGTATTATAATTTTGTCCAGATGTTTGCAACGCATAGAAATATTCATTTCCGACCCCATAAACTATATATATTCTTGATCAGGGCGACGAGCTGAGTCGATTGAGATTTGTCCGTACCTCTGTCTGTTTCTACGCAAACTAGTCTCTCAGTTTTAAAGCTATCGAGCTGAAATTTTGCACAGAGTCTTCTTTTTACTTCACGCTACTAATATGTCGGATCGGATTACTATATCTAATAGTTGCCATAGGATCGATCCATCGGTCGAAAATGGGTCTAAGTGAAAAAATTTTTTGTTTTCAATGTTTGCGGCCTTAAACTCGGCCATAATTAATATTATTTGCTATCAAACAGATTTGCAAATTTTGGTCAGAATCGGATGACTATATCTTATCGCAGCTATAGGACCGATCGGTCGGGAAATGGGTTTTACTGAACAAAAATCCAGTATGATGTTCTATCAACCCTTGCATTAAGGTGAATTAAATGCAAAATATTTGGGCACAGAACGCATCTTGACATACGTCAAATAGTATAACTATTAGCTTATTTGCCGAACCACACATAAAGCTTTACTATATTCTTTGCCATCACGCGGCGACGAGCTGAGTAGATTGAGCTTCTGTCCGAAGATCCGTCTGTCTGTCCGTCTGTTCTTGTACTGTCAGTCGGTCTGTCATGTCGATGTCTGTCCGTCTGTCTAGTCATGTTCGTCTGTTGAATGCTACAGGGCAAATGCTAGTCATCGACTTCCAGTTTCTAAAGCTATCGAGCTAGAAATACGATTTGCATCAGAGTCTTCTTTTTAGCTCAGCACAGCGAAAAATGCTAAATATTACAGTCCGAACACGACCGATGTTTCATCGTTGATCACTGACGTATCTTATGAGCTGAACCAATAGGATTACCAATCGGCTCGAAAAATGGGTTTTAGATGAGATAAATACTTAAATTATTGTTTTCAATTGATTTAGACGGCCTTCCACAACTCGGCCATAATTCTGAATAATTATAGAAATGCTATCTAAGAGCGAGATTTGCAACATTTTGGTAACAAAAGTCGGGATGACTCAATAAGCAGTAGGTAACGGCTTGCACTTTAAAAATCTAAAAAATTATTCTAGGGAAGTGTAAGCATGCCAGCTTTGACCAAAAAAAAATTGGATTTCTTTAATGGATAGATGGTCCAAAAAAAGCTTTTGATTGAAATGATTAAAACCGCTGTTAAAAATTCAGGGTTGGTACTAGAACTATACAAAAAATCAATAAATTACTTTCGGTTGATGTATTTAAAAACTGGATACTTAAAAAATTAATATCGTTTGGGGCCGGTTCCCCTACAAATCCGCGCCATTGGCGCGCCACCGCAATTTTGAAAAAACGTCATATCTTCCAGAGTTTTGTAGATAAATACTTCTTACCTTCTAGAGATATTTAGTTATCGAATGAGCGAAAAAAGGCCAGTCGACACCCTCCCTCCGCCGCCACCCCACCAGCCCCCACAGCGTTCCGTTCAAAAAAGTCAATATTAGAGAGATTGAGAGAGAGAAACTTAACGTATACACAACTGAGCGTATAACAAAAATATTGCACGATAGCGGATAGCAAGTGCGAGCGGCGACCTAAACTGCAACAGAGTATGTTATAGTCGGGATTTAACAACTTTCTTTTTTGTTTTCAGAGCGAGTTTGGAGCTTTTTAGGGTCAGTTGTTTTTTGAGTGTATTTTAGGCCTCCCTTTTTAAAAGACTTTTTATATAAAAACCAATGGCAATGCTCTATTTCGTTCTGCATGGAGTGTATACTGATTTGTACTTAAGATTTAAAATATGTTGTGTTCTTAGGTGTACTTTAATTAAGTTCAAAACATTCTGATTTACTCAACGTCCCTTAATATTAATGACATAATAACAAACATTCTTGATTAAAGTGTACTCTCAGTGAGCTGTTAAATTCTAGAAATCGAGCTTCTTTTTCAAGTACTAAATTTCTTGGATTGAGTACGAAATATACTTACAATGCAATGTGGGAAATTTTCACATTTTTTAAGCATTAATACTTTTTCAAAAGTGTTTAAAACTTGAAATTTGATTTGTCTCCAGTTTGCAAACACATTTGTCTTCAATGTTGCATACCAGAAATGCTGACTTAACAGAACTCTGTTAGTACAGCAGCTGTTAAAGTCAGCTAATGCTACCGAATGTTGATACTTTCCTGCTGCGACTTACAATGTCTAAAAATATATTGAAACTAAAGCTTTGATGAAATATTTTTAATGATTTAATGATGATATATATTTAATAATTGCAGTATTTTTTTTAAAGTTTTTTTAACCTTTGGTCTGTAAAAATTAATCGTGGTATCCTTGTAATAGTGCGAACTTATGAGGCATCTCACAAAAAAAAAAAAAAAATGTTAGTGAAAAAATTCAACTTTGCAAAACTCTACCAAATTTTGTTAAGATTTGTTTAGTCTGCAAGTTTTTGCAACTTTTTGAGTAATCAATTCCGCTTCAGATTTACTTCGGCACAATGTGCCTTTTTGCGTACTTTTTGCAAAATTGGATTTTTATAAGATAACTCCATTTTTGGCTATGTCGATTTTATTGCAATACCATTCTATTATTCAGTATTTTCATCTGAAATAATTGCTATTTTAGAAGCTGTTAGACTGACTAAAAACTTAAAAGGATCGTTTGTAATATGCTTTGATTCTCTATCTGCTTTAGATTCCATATCTAATATAAACATTTCTGACAATTATCCTTCCCTTATTAGATCACTATTGATCACTCTCTTACCTAGAGTGAGGTTAATATGGATCCCTGGTCATGTGCAAATTCAGGGAAATGAGCTAGCTATGGCCAAAGCTTTAGCTCATATGCCTTTAATTAGTACATCAAATACCAATATCAAGGACATCAACGAATATTTAAAAAAACAACTCATTCGTCAACAAGACAGCTACATTTCCCAGTGCAGTAATTGGTACAAAAACCTGAACATGAACATTATCCATATTAACGATTACCTTAACATTAGCTCACAAAACCAAATAACCCGGCTTGATCAAATCAAAATCATTCGCCTACGATTAGGACCTACTAGATTACCTCATCAACACTACTTTAACCACAACATTTCCGCAATATGTAATCTTTGTCAAACAAAAAGTATCCTTAATATACAACACATACTACAATCCTACCCAAGCTTAAATAACATTAAAATAGAAATTTTCCAGCAAGAAAACCCAATAGATATTCTAGCAAACCCAAATGAAGAAAACATTAACCAAATTGTCAAATTCTTATGAAAAACGCAGTTATATAATGAAATTAAGATAAAATAACTTGTAATAAAACACGAAAATCTAAATACTACCTAATTTAAATAAGTACGCATTAAAGATTTAATGACCTAATTATAAGAATATTTTGTATTCAAGAATATGTATTACCCTTAATATTTTCTTGTTGAAGGTCCTGGCAGCCATTGCTAGCTAATTCACTTATCTTAAAGTTTAAACTTTATGATTAGTTTATATAAATAAATAAATAAATAAGAACAATTTGAAGCTTAAGAAGCTTTTTCATAGCTAGTTACTTCACAGTTGGCACCAATAGCTGATAAAGGTGGCCGGTTGTGTAAAAGTTTTAAAAGAAAAAAACTTTTTGTTAGATGATCCGAGGGGCGGGATGGAACCCACGACCTGCCGCTCAGTAGGCACACACACTACTGTTGCACCAAAAGTGTTTGCATATTTTGAAGGGCAAAGACATGATTTCATGGTCTTAAACCTTAAGTATTTAGTACTTATTAAATATATCGCTCAATGACTTCAAAACTGAAATAAGTCAAGTTAAATAATTTTGTGACAATCGCGCTCAAAGTTTTAAATAAGGCTGCAAACCTCATCATATATTTCGGAGCTCCGATTTACGGGCTCGAACCAAAATGTTTCAATGGTTTTTGTTCGGAAATTACAAGTTCGAGGTTTTTGGGAAAAAGTTCTTTGTTTTACCCAATTTTAATAGAAAAACAATATGTGGGATTAATATTTAAAACAATAGTCTGAATTCTTTACTTTTAAACAGACTAAAAAAGTTTTAAGGCCCTTTGACCTGATTCTTCATTCGATGGTACAGTAAGAGCAACCGCTTTAAGCTGTTTACATTGATAAAATGAGAAAATCTTTAAAATGTTGGATTTAGTCTTTTCGAATGCTCTAATATTGTCGATAATTGCTTTATTTTTTGATGCACTTTGATATGAGTCAAAATTGGTAGACATCTTTTATTATTTTCTGACTGTACTATCAAGGATCTTATAAACAAAGGTTGTTATGGGTATTTCCAGAATTTATAACAAAAATATATACTTTTGTGATGATTCCAAGTTTTTGTTGCACCTTGTTGAACAGATAAAAACAAATTTGCCAGATGTACAAATGTCGATCATTTTCTTGAACCGAACAGAAAATTTATGTCGGAACAGATTCATAAATTTTCATCTCTTTGGTTTGGTTTAAAGTTCGGTTCAAAGTTTAAAAAAGGTGACATTTTTCAACAGGTGCAGTGTGCGCTATCGAGACTCGCTGATAAGGGTTGTGTCTTCTGTTATTGTTGTTTGACTTTCGTGCCCGTTGGAAATTTCGTGTCCACCGCTGATTAAGAACATAACAAAGCGAACATTTCTGCATCATTAACTCAAAAATAGCGTTTTTTGTTCGTTTGGAGAGAATGGAATGTGAATGCAAATGTCAGGAAAATACTCCTACTTGTCTCGCCAACAAGCTTAGTCATTCCCAAATATTTATGAATACTCTTTTCTGACTCATTCCTCTGATATCATCGGGGCATTTGCTTTCTATTCTTTTCTATTCTCTTGAATTGATTCATTTATGTAAAGATACAAAAACATTTATAAAGTAAACTGGCTAAAATTTTGACAGCAATTCTTTTTGGGAACATATTAATGAAACAGAGAATATTAATTTGAAGGCCATCTGCTTGTTAACGTAAATGTGTGTACTTTTTTTTGCATTTCATGGCATTTTATTTAACAAATTGTGTATTCTCACGTTTGCTGTTTTACCGCACTTTAGCGCAATTTATACATCCAGAAGTGTTTCCTCCCGGGCGACATGCCATAGTCATGCTACCCTTCCACACACGCACACATACGCACACTTTTACTCATTTCATGGCACATTGGGACAACGAACAGAAATGTTGAACGAAAGTCTGAACTTAACAATTTTTTTTAAGCGGGAAATAAAATTCAATTTTTTGGGAATCTTTGGAATTATTTACAAAAAGCCGCCATGATGGATAAATGAATCGATATTTTAGTGTTAAGGTGTTAATATGAAATCGAATGATGGTCGCACTGTATATAAAATGGACGATGGCGAGACCGAGAGTAGAAGCCAGTAGTCATTTAAATAGAAAACCGTGTGAAAGAAAAACCGACAAAATTTATACATATAATTAGCCGGAAACAGATTGAAAATCGGTAAATGTTGTACGCCTGTTTCAGATATTAACTCCTAAGCAACTAATCATACCAATGCAATATTTATTTCATTTGTAAGATTTGGTTCAAAGGCCAAACAATTCGCTTAAATAAAAAAATTTGAGTTCCATGCATTTACTTTGAATATATTTTGGTTACGTAATGTTTCATCTTTTCTAAATACAAAGACTGAACAATAAATTGCGATTTCTGGCCCACTGTAAAATGCTTTGCCAACAAAATTGCTTCACTTGCGGGCTTGTTGTGTCAGCCCTCGTCTGCACGCGTGTATATGAAATTTTGTTTTTTTTTTTGTTTATTTTGGTACGCGCGTGGCAAGTGCAGCCAGTAAATGTGGCATGCCACCAGGCAGCAGCTTCTGATGGAGGCACGTACAGCTCCCAATTGCTAACCCTGCAGCTAAATGTAAAGACTGGCAAAGTGAGCCAAAAGATGCTCAAGTGAAGTCAGCGCGGAGGGCAATAGGGTTGTGCACTTGTTGTCATCATCAGGAGCAACAGCGGGAAACTGCATAAATAGCATTGGAATAGGGGAAAAGGAGAGATCGCATAGCTGCTTCGCACTGGCTGACTGACGATGATGACGTTGATTATGTTCGAAAGCCAACAAAAACAACCCCTCAAGGCAGTCTGATTGACTGGCAAAACAGAAACTGGTTGTTTCCCTTCATGATTGATGTGCGTTAGCTCAATCTAAATTCAAATCCAAGTGGACAGATTATGCTAAAAAAAAAACAGCTTTCAAAGCGGGCACTTCATATTTTTGAAGCAACAGTTTGACAGGCGCGTAGTGCCAGCCACTGCCCCCCTCCATAGTCTTTTCCCCGATTCCTTTTTTAGCTGAATGAAAAATTGCGTTTTAATTAAAAACGCTCAAGTGCACTTAAGTGTATGCTTTTCAAGCACGTCAACAATCAGAGATGGGCAGCAAGTGCACACCTACAAAAGTAACAAAGAAAACCACAGCCACCACAACAATTAAGGCAACAATACTCCCATGTGTTAAAGAAAGAACACCACTAAAGGAAGCTCATAGTTAATAGCTAAAGTCGATTATTGAATACACTTTGCGAGATGAATATACTTAAAAGACTATATTCCAAACCAAACAAGTCTTTTCTTTATACTTAAAAAAAATAATTTTTTGAAAGAAACATTTTTAGAGCGATGCTTATTTTACGGAAATTCGTCTAGTTAAAACTAGAAAAATTTTGTCTTTACGACAAATTTTGTATTTGCAGAATCATCCGCTTTTACCATTTGCCGTAGCAGCAGGTGAGTTGTGTGTGGAGTGTGACGGTGTGGGGGTGAAGTAGGAAAGTAGGAAGGAGGGTTCAGTGCGTTATATTTTGTTTCTTTGATAGTGACTTGACAGTGACTTGTCAGTGTCTTGACAGTGTCTTGACAGTGACTTGAGAGTGACTTGACAGTGACTCGACAGTGACTTGACAGTGACTTAACAGTGACTTGAAAGTGACTTCACAGTGACTTGACAGTGACTTAAAAGTGGGTTAACATTGAATTAAGAGTGGAAAAAGAGGGGGTCGGAAATAAGAGTTTCCCTCTTATTTGAATTGAAGGTTAATTGAAGAGTGGCTGCCTTGAGGTCAAGTTGTGAATTCAGTGCGAACGTTTTAATATTTCTATTATCCGTTCCTGACTTAAATATCGCATCTGCTCGCGTCTCTACACAAGGAATTAAGAAGCAGAACCATAATTTTACGCCCATAATTGATGAAATCAAGCTACCAGAAACGCAACAACGCAAACGACAGAAACCAGACTTTAAACCAGGGCTGCAAACCCAAAACATTTTTCGGAACCTCTGTTTTGCAGGCTCGAACCAAAATTTACCAGCAGTAATGGTTCTGAAATTTGAGGTTCGACGTTTTTGGGCTTTGGTTTTGGTTCGAACCCTGGTTCGTTTGCATGTTTTACCCAATATATACAAAATTACAATACAATAGGTATACCTGACGCATAAATACATTGTAAGACTGTAAGACCTAGATTATAATTGACGTGAGATTGGCGCTCGTTTGCTGGATATGGGCATTTCCACAGCTACGAACGTGACAATCGTACGAACTTTTTAGATAGATAGCACTTTGGATAGCACTTTGCTAGCACTATATTTAATGTAAAAGCTGAGAGTTCTAGACAGTAAGGTCCCAAGATACAGGCCGACAAAAAGGCATACGCAACATGACATAATACGGAAGTGCGTTTTGTCGTTTTTCACAAAAGAGCAAAGCTCTGTGGAATGCGTTCGATTTTATCAATGCAACTAACTTTAATATGATCTGCGATGATGTAGCTATATATATACGCAACGTGACAAGCCTTTATCTAACGCCGTACTTCTGATGCTTTTCATAAATTTATATATGTATCCTTTTGCGTAATCATAAATAACATACAAATGTTGATTCAGGAACTTATGTATATTGATATACAAAGGATAAGTTAGCTGCATTTAATGAATAAATGTTTTCGGTTTTTGGTTGACCTTTCTGTGGAAAGGTCCCCATATGTGCCCATATGGAGTTCCTTCATTGCTAGTGTATAAATCTTCAGTCCAATTGATTATGCTTTCTCATATGCACTTTAATCAGTCTTTCACTCACAAAATTGAGCATCGATTGTTGTTTGTTCGCCATACTTGGAACTTTTTTTTCACCATGATTTTATCAAAAATGCCTTTGTCTTGTTTTGAAGGTGCCGATCCAATTTGCTCGTTAGTCATATTTAGTTTACATTCGTGACATTCTGATTTATCAGTGCTTACATTGTATGTAAATATTAAATTTGTCGTCAATGTTTCACATCTTCACAGTCAAAACTTCTCAAACGTGTGTTTTCCGTCTCTTTCTGTTTCGATTCTTCTTTGTGCCCAATTTTTTGCGCTTGGCTAGTGTTGCCAATTTGGCTATTTTTTCCACCAAATATCGACTGTTCAAAATGCTAAAACTTAACAGAGATTAATTCAAAGTAGCTAAACAATGTCAAATAATTAGCTAGAATTGTAGGCTCCGGCAAAACTGAATAGATTCCGGCTTTCCAGCTTACAAAATAGCTATATCTGGCGGGAAAAATAGTTAAATTGGCAACGCTGCGTGTGGCACTCACTTTTGTTTGTATTTGGCTGACATGTTCTGCAGTAGCATGCACCGGGTTGATTTGATTGGCGCATATGTATATGTATAAGATGAAAAATAAAACGTTCAATACATTAGGCAGTGTACATAGGTGTTTACATTGAATTTGAAGTATATTACCAATTAATACCTCTGACTGGAAGCATTGTGGTCTATGTGTATGGAATATAAATTACGTGTACGTATGAATGTATACAAATGTATAAAGGTAGGCAAAGAAGTACTACATTCAACAGCACGCTCTGATTCTTCACGTATTTAAATTGTTTTACATATGAACAATATGTATGTTTGTATGTTAATAACTATTGGGAGTGCAAAAAGGAGAAAATAACAAATCGAAGAAATTTTTGTTTGAGCCGAAAAAAAAACTTGGGTTTTGGAACGGGTTCGGGTTCATCTATTTTCGTCCTCGTGGTTCGGTTCAGGGTTTGGTTCACAGTAAAAAAAAGGCGGAACTTCGGATTCGAACCGGTTCGGTTCAAAACAGGTTTGCAACCCTGCTTTCGAATTACCCTGCTACCCCAATTATATCGAAACACCTTTTTTTGAACTGGTTCCGAATAAAAATGAAGTAAATTTTGACCGATGTAATACTCACCATTTACTCACCTGTCTCGGCGAACCGGAAAGGTCTAAAATAAAAACGGAGCTGGACTGAAGCATCTCCGACCACATAAAGTATATATATTCAGGATCAGCATGACGAGCTGAGTTGATATATCCATGTCCGTCTGTCCGTCAGTTTCTATGCTATCTTCTCCGTCAGTTTAAAAGCTATCTTAACCAAACTTTGCACGAAGCCTTTTGGTACAAATACGCTGCACATTTGTCGGAACCGGCTGGATCGGATGACTATAGCATATAGCTGCCATAGGAACGATCGCTCAAAAAACTAGTTTTAGTGAGAAAAACTTTTTTGTGTGCAATGCAAACGCCCCCAAACCTCGTATTTATCAGTTTGCTATGATTTTACATAATTCCACCAAGTTTGATGAAAATCGGACATCTATATAGTATAGCTGTCATACAAAAGTTAGTTCAGAGAAAATGTCTTGGTAGGAGAAACTTTTTTGTTTTCATTGCTATCGCTCTCAAACTTGTTACTGATCAATACTATATGCTAACACACAATTCTGCCAAGTTTGATTCAAATCGGATGACTATAGCATATGGCTGCCATAGGAACGATTGGTTAAAAAAATAGTTCTAGTAAGAAAAACTTTTTTGTTTTCAATGGTAGCGTCATTAAGCTTTCCAGTTATGAATATTATTGGTTTCCACACAATTTTGATGAGTTTGATCCAAATCTGATGAATATATCGTACAGCTGCCATATAACAAACAAACAAATTTTTAGGATTTTGTTGAAATCTTTGCAAATCTTTAGTTCAGTTCCACAGAAGCTGATCCAATTATTGTATGAAATTTAAGGGTATTTAATGTTCAGAGGTGCAAACGTAACCACAAAATATTAGTGAAAATCCCATTATCATTTTGAAAGTTGAGCTATTTTATTATGAAAACATTTTCAAAGTAAATATTATTTTTATGCCATATTCCAATTTAATTATGCACTCTTTCCATCTTGTACGCAAAAAGATAGATGTAAGAAAAAGTTTTCATTAATAAAAAAAAAACACACACACACACAATTCGCAGTATGCTTTTCAGACATGATTTCATATCAAGGGGGCGTTTGTTTGTCTTTAACCTACAGTTTTGCATGAATACTCCGCTTGAGTTGTTGCCGGCTGCTTCAGGTTTGCTCTGCCCATTTCAAGTAGGCATTAAACATCGGGGGAGATAGTCTGAAGCTCGGAAGCTGAGGGAGTGAGCCTGCAGGAAACAGGATATGACATATTTAATGCGTAACAGATGCTTCTCTTTTCTTACGGGTGCAGTGCTTCCGTTAAACATTTCGTTTCAACTTTTTGCTCAGCGTTGCAGCTGCTTTTGACATAATTATGAAAATCGCAATTGTGATAAAACAACACATTTGCATAACTTATAAATATGCTCGAGAAAAGGTGCAAGAAAGTGCAAAAAAAATAAGTATGAGAAAAACGCCAACAATAACAAAATTGATAATTGAATGCAAATGGAGGGGAAAAGTTATGATAGGAAAACCCAATTAATTAATGCAGAGTGGCCGAAAAAGAAAAGTGTTTAAATTATAATATTAAAAATCAACTCTTTCAAGTAAAGTTAGCAAGTAATTTGCAAAATGTAAACGAAGGTCTTATTCGGGAGCAGCAGAAACTATACTGGCTGCGGGCAAGGTGTCATCATATTCGGAGCGTACTGATTGAGCTTCTGGAGCAGCTCGTCCAATGTTGAGCAGAAATACAATACGGAAGCACAACCGGAACGGTCGACGATATACTTAAGAATCTCCGCATCTTCAATATTTAGTTGCTGGGCAAGGTTGCGCATTGTAATGAAATACTGAATCATCGATTCGCCTTTGGCCAACTAACGGTCCTGTAGCAATTTGGAAACCTCACTGTTGGTCATCTTGTAGCTAAACACATCCACCAAAATACTTCTCAATTCTTGCCAAGTAGACGCTCGATCATACATACATGATGAACTCCTTGGCCAATCCTTGCAGCTATCATATTCCAAGCAACATACAATGAGACTCTGTTCATTTCGAATACCCAAACATAACAGCAACGTCACCCAGCTCAATGCGTTGCCCATCAGGTGCTTCAACTCAGCGACAGAGAATTCAAGTTCTTTCAAGCTTTTATGGGCGCCATTCAGATCGGTCATTGATGCCATCTTCCTCTCGCTCACGCACGCGCACGAAGGTACATACGACTGACTGTCAATATCGGCTGCTATGATTCTTGGACGAATTTCATCAGAACTTCGATCGGCGCCATTTGTCTGGGCGTCACTCCGCGTTTAAGCGGCGACTTTAGCGGCATGGTCTGATGTACCCGGGAGCACCTCTCCCTAGTAATCTGTCTGGTCTCTAACGGGATTGTTTCCTCCTCCAATAACTGATATAACGGTTTTCGCCAGGGCACGGAGTTGACGTACGAATAAGTCAGCCTCCACGGGAACGTGTCTATTTCGGTGTTTCGGCATAACGGATGGGTCAAGCGACTTGGGACTCACATCTGATTTGTGAACATTGTCAATACGGGTTGTCTCTCTTCACGGTTCGTCGATACGAGTTTTTAATTGTCTGTCTGTCTTTGTTCATCTTCTACAATCTACTGCAGTGGTGTCCGAAATGCCAAATGCCTATCCCATGGGTGTATAGAGAGAGAGAGAGAGAATACGTGTGTTCTATAAACAGCACGCTCGGTGGCTTTTTTCTTTTATGATGCGCTTGTTCGGCTTTTTGTTCTCTCACGAGGCATTTGTTCGCTTGCTTGTTGCTCATGTTGAAATGTCAACATGTTAACTACGTGTTTCGCTGCTACGCACACAAGCGCAATGCTTGGTTGTGCAAGTTTGGATACCACTGATATACTCTCCGTCTCGTCATCTTTAAATTTTTATATAAATATAACCATTTTTCGATTTGAATACCTTAACACTAAAATATCGACACATCTGCTTCCTGGCTGTCATTTTCTAACAATTCCAAAGACTACAAAAAGATAAATTGAAAGTGAAATAACAATATGCATTCAATTGGAAATGGGAAAAGGAATCGGAAAATGTAACAATTGATGACTTCCTGAAGAAGCCTTGACAAGACGCCGAAGTGCGTAGGCCAGTAGTCAACTAGTTTACATTTGGTCATTGGAAACGCCAATGAATCCTTTATGTTCTTTCTCCTAACATTCAAAATAGATTCTATGACCTTAGCATGAGTTTAGGATAGCTCAGGCTAGGGCGTTTCATGAAACAATTAAGTTCGCAATGGCTCATGTTCCTTATTACTTTATTTTCCTACTTTTGTGTTCGTAAAGCCTTAAGCCTTCAGCTACCAAGATGAAAACCAAGTAAGAGTTGGAAGCTTTTTCATTTCTTTACTTCATTCATTCAACATGATACTAACCCAAAGTCCACAAATACAATGAATGAATTGAAGCTGACATCTAATCCACTTTTAAACTGGTCAAATCTCTCAAGCGGACCGCAGGAAATTTACATAGCAGCGACTTTAAGGGCAACTGCACCCGCACTTTTTTTCGAGTGTTAAGAGAACTCCTGGCGCGGGTGTGAAAGCACATAATGGGTGACAACACGAGAAGTGATGCAACTTTTTCATTTTTTTTTTAGTTCTATTTTTTATGCCTTGAATAAAACCACGTGAGCTTTAACGAAAAACAAAAAAAAAATTTCCAAAAGAAACTTGTTTCATTTGCGCAGCAGCGGCAAAACTTTCGGGGACTGAGCACCGCAACGGCATTAACAACACTTAAAATGCCTGCAGCGTTTTTCTTTAATACCAGCGGACAGTCCTTCGGTTTCATCCTCTCCATTTTGATTATTTTTTTAGCTAGGCAAGTTTCGAGTGCGCTCCCACTTGAAGCTGCCGGTGACCAACTTTTTGCCAAGGGTTTCGCTCATTTTGATTTAGTCATCGCTTAGTTTGCACTTCGTTTATGCAGCAAATGGGTATATACTCTAGCCTCGTGGGCGACAAGTGTAAATGAGTGCCATTTATTTGCACCTTTCAGTTGCCTGTAGGATTATTCAATTTAAATACCTAAAACCCCAAACCGGTTGACGCTTTCGTTTAGTTACATTGCACTTTCTAAGAGTGCTTAATACCAAAATCAATAGTCCACAACTTGGCAAAATTTACTGCCCATGCAAACATGGGTTTTTGTTGAAGTTTCTGCCCAATTTGCTGCAACACTTAAATTTTAATTTAGAATTTGGCAAAAAGTGAACTTAAAGGGATTAAAAGACATTTTTTTGCCTTGGGACTTTTGAATTGATTAGAAATGATGCCAAGTGAGTTCTAGTATTAATATTCTATTTAAAGCCCGTCTGACTGACTGACATATCAGTTCACAGCTTAAACCGCTAAACCTATAGATCTAAGATTTTACATACAGTTAAAGGAAAATTCAGATAGTTCGATTCAAAATAAGGGAAACTTGCGCTAAAGGTTCGGCCTGGAGGTTCAAACCCAAAGTTAAGTCAATGCTTCGGTTTGAGGACCTTTCCCGTAATCAGTCGAACCCAGGGTTTTGTTGTAAACCGATGGATCATAGCTTCTTCAATCAAAAGTCTGGTAGCCCTCATAAGTTCTATTCCATTGCATTGAAGTGAATGGTCTTAAGAATTCAAAGTTTTCTATAACATTTTTTATACTCTGAACCTTAGCTAAAGAAAATACATTGGGTTTGGGCAAATGTATGTAACAGATAGAAGGAAGACCATTAAACCTTCCGAACGTTTTTTGTCAATAAAAGAAAATCAAACAAGTTTCTGATTAATGATTCAGTTTGTTTATTTTGAACTATGCAAATCCGGTTTGATTAGTTGTGAAAAATTGCATTGTTGACGAAGCAGCGACGTGCTTATACAGTCGGTGTGTCGACAGCTGCTACTGCTGAGCAGTTTTGTATGCACAGTAAATAGCGACGTGCCGACACCTAAAACCTCTTGACTTCAAGTAACCCGTCCTATTAAAAGCCGTCGCACAGCGGTCTAGCAGCGCCCCGCCTTGGTCAAAACCCTAATTTCATTTTTGTTGAAAACATTAAAATTTATTAGATAAATCGACAGATTAAATACACAAATTAAGGTAGCCAAAATATTGCTTTGATATGTTTACGAATATAAATGCTACAGCCGCCTAAACATAGGCAATTTTTCGCAATCCTAAAAATGCATAAATTTTGTTATATTTGTCAAGTTTGACTTATCATATCTTCGGCTATAGTGAACATTTTGAAGCTGTACAAATTTTGTTGCATAGGTGTACTATTTCTCTATTTATACCCTTGTAGAGCGAATATTAAAATTGTCCACATGTTTGTAACGCATAGAAGAAAGCATCTCCGACCACATAAAGTATATATATATATTCTTGATCAGCGTGACGATCTGAGTTGATATAGCCATGTCAGTCTGTCCGTCCGTCTGCCTCTATGCTATCTCCTCCGTCAGCTATCTTAACCAAACATTGCACGAAGTCTTTTGGTACAAATTCGCTGCACATTTGTCGGAACCGGCCGGATCGGATGACTTTATCATATAGCTGCCATAGGAACTATCGGTCGAAAAACTAGTTTTAGTGAGAAAAACTTTTTTGTTTGCAATGCAAACGCCCCCAAATTCGTATTTATTAGTTTTCTATGCTTTTATAAAATTTCACAAAATTTTATGAAAATCGGACAACTATATAGGATAGCTGCCATAGAAAAGATATGTCTGAAAAAAGTCTTAGTAGGAAAATCTTTTTTGTTTTTAATGCTATTGCTCCCAAACTTGTTACTGATCAATATTTTATGATACCACACAAGTTTAATCCAATTCGGATGACTATAGCATATAGCTGCCATAGGATCGATCGGTCGAAAAACTAGTTTTAGTGAGAAAAACTTTTTTGTGTGCAATGGTTGCGTCTTTATACCTTCCAGTTTTGAACATTATCAGTTTCCACACAATTTTGGGGAGTTCGGTCAAAATCGGATGAATATATCGTATAGCTGGCTTATAACAAACTGGCAAGCAAATGCTCAAAGTGGTGGCGCCATCAAGCTACAAGGGTATATAAACTTCGGTCGAGCCGAAGTTAGCTCTCCTCTATTTTTATAAATATATAACATTTGAAAGTCGAAGTTGAAGTTAGTGACAATTGCTTTTGCCGCAGATACCTATTTTACACATATTTTAAAACTTTCCGAGGCTGATAAAAGTTGGCTTCAAAAGTCAACAAAAAATTTATTGCTTAATTTTACAGTCTAATATGTCCCCATTAAGGAAAGTATCATTAGCCGACACCGATCGGGACCCAACTCGCGACAAAGTGACTTATGTGAAAACAGTCAAGGTTTGTTTGTGTATGCCTTAGACTGTTCGCACACGGCTCGTATCGTCATTGTAACGTATGCAACGAGTATATTCATTTTTATATGTTTCTTGAAAATGTATGAAAAAATTTCAATTTTGTATGGGAGTTATATCTAAATGATGTCCTATTGGCTCGAAACTTGGTAGAACTTTGGAAACACCAAAAAAATAAGTTTGATAAAACTACACTAATTTTTATGGATTTTAGGTGCAATAAAGGTAACACCAGGTGTGAAAAATTTTAATAATGTAAGAAATGTACCTAAGCCTTGACCGATTTAATTGTAGTTTTGAAAAAACAGCTGAGCATTACCTTATATAGATTCTGACCAAAAATCAAGACCCTAGATTTATTAATATGCCATATACAGGTGCTTGAAAGGAATCATATTTTACGAAATTTTAATTTTGGCGCTCTACAGCTCCAGAACTACTAAGTCAGTTTGATTAAACTCTTAATTATATAAGACTTTGAACAATTTTTAATTAAACAAAGAAAAAATTAATTTAAAGTTTTGAGCGGCAAAACAATTCTGGACTGCGACGATAACGCTCTTTACGGTAAAGACTGATCTTTTTATATCCTTGCAAAGGGTATTATAATTTTGCCAAAATCGGATGACTATATCTTATAGCTGCTATAGGACCGATCGGTCGGAAAATTGGTCTGAGTGAAAAATCTTTTTTGTTCTCAAGTAAATCGTTCTTAGGGTCGGTGATTATTAATATTAAACGCTTTCAAATTTGAAAATTTCTAATTTGAAAAAGTTGATCGACATCGGGTGACTACATCTTATGGTTGCCATGGGACCGATGGGTCGAAAGCGGGTCTAAGCGTCATTAAACTCGCTGATTACTACTAAAATTTGGTCGAAATTGAATGACTGTATCTTAAGGCTGCCATAGGTCCGAGCGGTCGGAAAATGAGTATCAGTGAGAAAAACTTTTATGTTTTTAGTTTTATCATTTTTAAACTCGCCGATTGTTAATTTGATATTTTTTCAAAAAGATTGGCGAAATTTGGATCAATTCAGATGTTTATCTGTCGGAAAATGGGTTTTAGTTAGAAAATTTTTTGCGTTCTTAAACTCTGACACTTCAAAAATTGCATTTGCAAGGGTATAAAAACTTAGGCACAGACGAAGATAGCTTGACCTTCTCGTTTTTCTTTTAAGAAGAACGGTCCAATGATTATTTACCCACAAGCTCAGACCGAAACAGTCACGCATTAATCGTCAAGATGTGGTTCATGAATCGAACAATGGATTTCTTTGGCGTTTCACCTACAAATGGTTTATTCATGGCTCCATTCAAAGAGAAATGAGTCTATTCGCTAATAATAATTTTTCTCACAATTGAGAATTTGATTTGAATGTAAAGTTGAACGATACCGGAGTTTTGTGGAGGCATGTACCATTCCATGGTAACAATTGGCTTCGACTGATGCCGCGGGTTTTCATAAGCCGATCGATAAGTATAACAAAAAGTTATAGCGTTGCCACATGCCGTAGGATTAAATGGCCCAACCTTTACATATATTTTTGATCAGCATCAACAGCTAAGTCAGAGATGATAAGAGCTCCAAGTTTTAAATGTATGGAAAAAATACTTCATATACTTGCAGGCAGATAATGATTTTTTTTTAGTTTTCTGGTTCGGACCTTTCAGGAAAATTTAGTAATCAGCATTATTTAACGATCCGCCAAAAGTTATTATCAAACAATGACCTAATGATTGTTCCTCGGAGACTTTAACTTGCCTGAAGTTATGTGGTCCACGAACAATGAATCAAATGCGCATTTACCTTCGAAGTCCCATGATTTTATCGATGGCCTATTTGAATTGTCTTTGTCACAAGTTAATCCTATTCGCAACTCGATAAACAGATCTCTTGATTTAATATTTTGGTGGATCCCCCCGGCAATGTTGCATCTAGAATTGACCCGTTGGTTCTACCTGTGGACCCCTTTCATCCTACATTGGAACTTACCATTGAATTGCCCTCTGCTTCTAGAAACTCGACGACTAAAAGCCGTTGTTTTCAAAAAACAGATTTTTTAAAACAACGATTTAATGTTTGAAACCGATTGGTCTCAATTGTACACTTGTACGGATATTGATGTTGCCACACAACTTTTTTATGATACCTTGTACTCGCTTTTTGATGTTTGTGTTCCACTTGAGCTCCCTCGCTGTCCAAATAGGCAGCCTTGGTTCACAAGAGAACTAATAAATTTGAAAAACAAGAAGTCAAAGTATTTCAAAAAGTATAAGAATTCGAAAAAATCATCTGATTTCTCCCGTTAAGTGAATGCTCGTTCTAGATTTAATGTGCTTAACGCACAATGTTATAAAGACTATCTTAACCGTTGCAAACTTTAATTCTCGCACAATCCTATGCAGTTTTATACGTTTGTTAACTCTAAACGCAAAACTTCCACTATGCCTTCTTCTGTGCGGTATGGTAATGCGAAAGCAAACACTGATCAGGCCATAGCCGATCTGTTTGCGGAGTTTTTTATGTCAACCTACTCGTCTTCTAGCTTCTTTGCGAATCAACCATACCCCTATCAGTTGAATGGTTCTAATTGTATTGTTAGCCCTGTAATCACTGAAAGCTCTATTTTTTGCGATCTTAACTCTGTTAAAACTGTGTACGCACCGGGTCCCGATGGAGTACCTGCTTGTGTACTTAGGTTTTGTGCTGATGCACTTTGTAAGCCTATTCATAAATTATATGAATTGTCTCTTGAGTCATCCTTTTTCCCTGTGTTGTGGAAGGAATCTTATATCATTCCTTTCCATAAAAAAGGTAATAAGTCGGACGTTGAGAATTTTAGGGGTATTTCCAAGTTGTCTGCAATTCCTAAAGCTTTTGAGAGAATTATGACATCTCAACTGCAACATTTATGTAGTTCCATTATTTCACCCTATCAACATGGATTTGTGAAGCGTCGATCTACTACCACTAACTTATTAGAGCTTACATCATTAGTGATCAAAGGGTTCTTTGGTAAGATGCAAACTGACGTCATTTATATTGATTTTAGTAAGGCTTTTGATTCTGTTAATCACTCCTTATTGCTTCATAAACTGAGTTTAATTCGTTTCCCAACTAACCTTCTTAGTTGGATCTCTGATTACCTAAGTTCTAGAACACAAAAAGTTCTATTTTGTAATTCATATTCGAAACTAATCCAGGTTACCTCTGAGGTACCCCAAGGTAGTCACTTGGGTCCATTGCTTTTTGCTTTTTAATGAAACTATGTTCAACATATAACGATTTGCTTTCCCGGTGTAATTTGCAAGCTGACTTGGATGCATTTCAGTCTTGGTGTAAAGATAATGTATAAAACCTTAACAGTTCCAAGTGCAAAGTTATGACATTTTACAGGAGCTTGCCACAATTCTTCACTTATATGCTTGATAATGTCCCACTTGAGTGCTTAAATGATTCAGCCAATGATCTAAGGGTTATTCTTGGGGTTGATCACCGACTTAAATTTGACTCTCAAGTTACTGCTACTGTTTGTAAGGCCAGGAGTGCTCTTGGGTTTATTAAGCGCTGGTCGAAGTAATTTGTTGATCCTTATACGACGACGATTTTGTACACTTCTCTTGTTTGTTCGATTCTCGAGTACGGATCATGTGTGTGGTCTCCGCAATATTCGACCCATCAAGATAGAATTGAATCTGTGCAAAAACAGTTTTTATTGTTTGCTCTTCGTGGTTTGGTTCCGTTTACCATCGTACTCTAGTAGACTTTTTTTGATTAACCTTCCCTCCCTTATTAACCGTAGAGTTATGCTTGGAGTAATCTTTATACATAGACTAATTAATGGTGAAATCGACTTAACTGAGTTGGTTGGCCAAATTAAACTCAACGTTCCTTATAGACCGACTCGTAATTTTATCCCCCTATCACTACATCGTTGTAATACTAACTATGCCTTGCATGAACCGTTTCGTATCCTCTGTGCTGATTACAATAATCTCTACCGAATAATTAACTCTGAAGCTTCTCGTCCACCTATAAAAATGTATATTTAAACTTATTTAGCCCTTAGTTAACATTAATTTATGTTCTTCCTTTGCGATTTCGTGTCACACGTTGGTGGCTGCGCCTCTCGGTCGGTTGGGCGGGAGGTAGGCTGATATTTTGCCTGGGGTTCGCGCGTAAAAAGCTTTGGCTTGGTGTCGCATGGGCCACTTGAACGTACTGCGCATTGTACGTCAACGTCCTTAAAAAAAAAAAAAAAAGAAGTTTGGTTAAGATCGGATGATCATAAAGCTTTTGAGCTCTCTGCTTTCCAACTTCTACTTGTAGCTTTTTCTTTTTTTTAAGCTTTTTGTATGTCTTTAGGTTATTCCTTTGCTTAACCCTTTGTATCAGTGACATGCATGTGACCTTTTTTGCCAAATCTCGAACCGACATCGTTTTCTTTTTTTGTTAATTAAGGTTAAGATCGATCCCTTTTTCTCACTCTATTTGCTTACTCTCTTTTTTAAGCGAATAATAATTTTCCTTAATTTTATAGAGATGCTTTGCAAAATCAGTCTACTACTGACATTTCTTTCTTTGCTGTTTCTGTTTAGCTTTCAAATTGTGGAAGAAAATTTACTGTGCTGGTAATTCCTTGTCTCTAAAACAGTATTGTCTCTTGTGATTTGAAACGAATCGAATGTCATCCCAATTATGAAATATCGACGCATTGCCTATAAAACATTGAAATTGTTGTCATTTTGTTCTTTCATTTTAAAAAAAAATTAGATATAACTCTTTATAGCTCACAAGTTTGATTAAAAAGTGTTATTCCACTTCTTTTTAAGATCATTTTAGCATTTTTAATCAATAAACCAAATCTGAAAATATAAAAAATTCTTTTCTTCCCAATCTTCGAGTTTACGCAAAAACTTGATTGTTTTTTCATAAAGAGTGGGATAGATATATGTTGTATGGAATACAGAAACATTTGGTATCTCGACTTGAGTCCTCCCGAAACTGGCTACCTAAAACAGACACAAAGTGTTAATGGTTTTTTGAAAAATTTCCCAAGCTCTTACACTTTTTTGTTAAAATTTTTCATTATTCACTCATATTTTGCCAAGCATCTCAATTTCTTTCTCCTTCAGCTCTACTTCTGCGGACTTCTTTTGGAAAGTCAACAAAAGCAGCCGCAAAAGTTTGCTCAAACCTAAAACGCTTTTGACTAGAAAGCATTTGAGGGCAAATTTCTGGCCTATTTTTTTTTTCTCTTTTGGCTAATTTATTTGCACTTCACTTTGCTTAGTTCTGCTGGCCAAGCACTTGACTTGCTGGCCAGTTTCTGGGCTTCGGGCTGCAGTCGTGCGTTTTGTTGGACATCTTGGGTTGAAGAACTTGGTGCATACGAGAACTTTAGGCCAAAAAACATATAATTAGCAGCCCAATAAGTTTGCTTGGCTTGCGGCACTTGAATTAAATCAACCGGCTGCACTTTTGCTTGGCCAGCAGCGCATCTTTGCTAATTTCTTTTAATTCTCGTTTCCTCTTTTTGTTTTTGCTGACTTAATTAGAGTTTGGCTTCCAATTGCTGGACTAGAGCTCTGAAGTCCGGGTCCCTTAGCTCCATGACAGTCCGGCCTTCGTTTAACTCGTGTAATCTGGTGGCCATAGGACCACCCAGTTACATCCCATTTCTGTTTTTTCTCTGTCTTCATTTTGCTTCTTCTAAATGCTGTTCTATTCTTGGGAACTTTCGTTCTTAACTTGATTTTCACGTTGAGTTGGCATTTTTTTTCCGCTTATCTTTCGTGGGCGTTTGCAATGCAAAATTATGCTCGACGAAAATGTAATTATGTAAATGCCAGGAGCAAAGAAATCGAAGTTAATTAGGTCGTAACTACAAGTACAGTGAGTAAAATTGTAAAACTTTGTGTCCCACGACTTGAATAGAGTAAATTGGTTGGCTAAACGGAATTAGTGGAGCAGAAAAATGGAAAGGGTGATAAGAATGTCAGCTCATTGTGAGGGAATATGATAAATGTTGAAAGCGGAGTGTTGGCTTCAGTCAACTAATTGTGAATTTTTTGTACTTATTCAGCATAAGTTAAACTACAGTTTAGTTGACGAAGTGCAGCATTTAATAGTCTAGATTTTGAGCGCTCATTTTAAACCAGGGGTGCCCATGGCATATGCGCACAGAGTGCATTTGTTTTTGTTTTCCACAATCTCTTTCTCTCTTATGCCTATTGCAAAATGGAACGCAACAACATTTATTTATTGGTGGGTGATCGATGATCCGATCTTTATCATTTCTTCGGTAAATTGAATCATCTATCTAAAAAATTGTGGTAGATATGATGTTTTTCCAAATCGCGGGGGCGTGGCGAAAATTGAAATTAAACGTGATCAGCCTGAAAGTATAGGAAAGTATAAATATGTCCCATACATGTCAAACCTCTATCTCTTACCATCTTTAAGATCTCTTCGTTCATAAGGACAGGCAGTCAGACGGACAGACTATATGGACTCGGCTGTGGATGCTGATCAAGAATATATATACTTTATAGGGTCGGAAATGATTCCTTCTCCCTGTTACATACATTTGCACAAACTAAATATACTCTGTGTACTTTGGTACAGAGTATAAATATCAGGACCAACATGAATCGGTTTAATAACAGTTTTTAATTTTCGCATACCGTGTCCTCAACTGGGATCCCATAGATTACTTTTAATCGATCTTCCATCTCTTAAGATCCGCCGGACGTACAACTCTGCTCAAAAATGTTCACGTCTTGTTGTCCATCGCCCTGCGCCTGCATGTTTGCGATTTAACATTGTATGCAGCCTTAAAGTCACATCGAAAGTTCTCAACGAGAGGCACTAAGAAGTCCTCAACGAGAGGCACTAAGAAAGTCCTCAACGGGGGGCAACACGAAAGTACTCAACGAAAGGCACCACAAATCTACTCAACGAGACGCAACAAGAAAGTACTCATCGACAGGCACCACGAAAGTTCTCTAGGTAACATAACTCTAAAACTGAAGACTAAAAGAGTTTTTTTTAAAGTATTTAATCCAATTACTCTAAAACTGCAGCTTGCTAGAAAATACTTGTGCTCAAAAAACAAAACCGAAACATTTTATTTTTAATTGAGCTAATACAATGTACCAAATTTTTGATAAATTAAACTTTTAGACTGTTGCCAAGTGAATATTAAATTACGAGAAAATGTTAAAAGCTAAAATAGATTCATATTTAAAAAACAAACTTTAGTTTAAAACTTTTTAGTTTACTTTCAGGAGTTTAGCTGGCAGATTTTTGTTTTCAATGTGCTCGCATGCATCAGTTGGTTTATTTTTAAACTCTTTCATTTTGGTGTTTTGGGCGGGGTTTTCGCTTTTAATTAACTTGCAATTAAGGCAAATTTATTGACACACTTTGATGGTCGTTAATTAGCTACTTTCCGAAAATGTCAAACGGCAAGTCAATTTACCAGCGTTTTCCTTCTTTTTTTTTTTGGGGAAAATTGAAAACCAAAACCCTGAACTTTCACACACTCACGCGCGCACACGCAATCCCCTTTGACGTGTGAAGCGCAAAATTGGTCATAAAAAAAAAAAGGAAAGAAACGGGTGCTGACTTGGCTTTGAAAGCTGGCAATCACCTTTAAACGTTTTTTGCCCACTCAAAATGGGCGATGAAGTGGCAGCTAGACACAATGAAGAAGTCAAATAAGTCACTTAGATGCAAAAAAGTTTACTTTTTACCTCTTTCGAGTAAGCAAGTTTGGCAGTTTTTTCTACTTCCTTTTCGTTTTTTGGTGCTGGCCAAAAGCCAAGTTGCTTTAAGTCAAGTTAATTCAGTTTGAGCACATGCTTATTGCAATCACTGGCAATGCAAGGGTAGATTTGAGGACAGGAAGTGTGTGATAAAAAGAGGAAACAAGGAGCGAATCTATTGCCCCATCTTACTTCCTAAATCAAAGTTGTGAATGTTTTTCACTAAAATTTATTAAGAATTTTGTGGGATCAAAGTGAAAAGTGAAGTTTGAGCAAGTTCAAAGCGAAATCTCTTTTAGATTAAGAAAAAGATAAGACAAGCCAATACTGGGAATATCTCGAAAAACTAAAATCTTTTTCAAAATATCCCTATTTTATTTAGCCAAGACTTATACCTAAATAATAAGTAAGAGAGCCAAAGCGATGCACACAGACACAGCGTGAGAGAGTAGACAGCTTCTACCGTGTCGCTTTTCCTCCGAGCTGCTACAAACAGTTGCAGTTCGAACGTAGATCGTGTCGCTTGTGTATCGCTCGTGTCGCCCTTAGGCCAAAGCAATATAAATCTTCTGCGTTTATCTAAAAATAAACTTAAACGACAAGTTTGAAATAAAAAAGGGGGGCAAACAACAAAGTAAAATCGGTCGCGCGCCAAGTTCTAAAGCACTAAAAAAGGGTCAGTCCCCCAAAACAAAAAAGTGAAAATAAATAATAACAGATTTCTGTTTGTGACAAAGAGCAAATTTTAATCGCTTGCCAAATGGAGGATAATTTGTGCGATCAAAGCGTATGTCAAATTGCGCAAACTGATCAAAGCCTCGTGAAATAATAAACAAATCAAGCGAAAAATATTGGTACGGAAAATTAATCAAGCGCATAATTATGGCCCAGTGTTCACTGCAAATATTTACCATAATGCATATTCATTTTGGAATGTTTTCTGTTCTCTTCTTTTTTTTTTTTGTTCTGTATTATTGTTGCAATTTGCGTTAATTAAAACAACAATAAAAGGGAAAATTAACTGCGGTAAACAAAAGTAGGTGTAAAAATCACTTGGCATTCATTTGTGGCTGTAAATCAAATGTGCATGTTTTTACTTAATTTTTATGATGCACACTAAATGCGTCAGTTAAATATGTTAAATACATATCATATTCTGTGCACGCGTGCACGCATACATAATAACATGCGAAAATAAAGTGAAAGAACGGCAACAACATATAAACATTATAAAATGAGAGTATGCCAAACTTATATACAGAAATATGTATGCCTATATCTAGAGAACAGATGATCCAAATATTTAAAATTTAATCGAAAGAAATTTTATGTTGAATTTTCAATCTTTTCGGTCATTATGAGCTGATGTTTACATACAATTTAGTACTTAAAATTTTAAGTTTGTTTTGTTTTAAACTTGAATGAATAACAAAAATTGAACAAAAAACGCTTTCTTGGCAGATCAGCTTATTGGATATGAATCGAACTGGTTTTTACTATGCACCATAGCGAGGAGTCGGCGAAATCTCTACAGATTTGTTGTCGGATTAATTAAAGGGACAATTTTAATATATCCTCTGCAAGGGTATAAAAATATACTTGAACAATACAATTTTTATTCTTTTATATACTGAAAAGATACATAAAACAATAGAAACAAGAAAATTAATAATTTTTTGTTGATCTTCTATTTGAAACTGGACCAAACTGCGTACAAATTGTAATTTTTTCCAACTGAAAATCGGTAAACTTTGAAGGGTTATATCTTCTAAGCTGAATTTAAAGAAGGTAGCATGTTTGTAAAATTTGAACAATTTCTTATAAGATGTGTGTATTCAAGATTATGGCTGCAAGCCTGTAAGATTTTGGTGAATGTTCAGTCTACTAAGGTTCCAGGGCTAATCGGACCTAAGGTTTTGGTTCAAATCTGGCTTCATAGATTGTTAAAAAGCTGACAGATTTTTGCCTCTACATTCAGTCAAAAAGACATATATATTTGTTTAGGAGAACGTGTACAGATTACCAAGCTATCTATGTAAAGCACAGGCAAATAATTTGCCCAAATTCTGACACAAATTTGGCTTGATTGTAGATTTTGCAGGACTTAAGACTAAAACTATGGTTTCGTACATAAAACCAGCCAGAATGTTATGAAATTGCTGGTCACATTTGCGTCTTCCGAGTCGTCTGTGTGATTAAAATAGTCATATATGATAATTTTGTCGGGAGAATATGGTTTTATAGCCCGTTTTTCTGATCAGTTTCGAATCATATTCCCAATCATTTGCGAATCTTTTTCGAGTCGTATTTCAATATGCTAGAAAAAATATTGAATACTGAAAAATGTCAAAAAGAATACCGATTTCGATTGCCCTTGACAAATGGATTAATGCATTAAATTGTACTTTAAAACTAATTATTTCATCATTGATTTGTATTGTATCCATCAAAAAGGACAGTATTGAAAACAATTTGCTGCTATATTCAGCATGTCTAAAACAATAAAAACAAGTGAGAAAGTCGGTCACGCCCAACTATAACATACTCTGTACCAGTTCATTTGCGCCCGACTATAAAACTATAATACATCCAAAGAGTCACGCGGTTATCATGCAAAATTTGAGTTATACGCTCATCTCTCAGTTTCTCTCTCTCTCCCCCAAAAATTGTGTTTGTTTGAATACATTTGAATTTTTGCGTGGCAAAAATTGAAACTAAACTTGATCTGCCTGCAAGTATAAGAAATATATGTTCCTTACATAACAATCCTCTATCTCTTACCATCTCTGAGATCTCTTCTTTCATACGGACAGATAGACGGACAGACAGACGGACATGGCTATATCGACTGATCAAGAATATATATACTTTATAGGGTCGGAAATGATTCCTTCTCCCTGTTACATACTTTTGCTCAAACTTAATATACTCTGTGTACCTTCGGTACTGAGTATAAAAAGTATAAGAAATTTTCGGCGATTTGGCTGATGCATTGATCAAGAAGGCTTCAGTCATAAATTGCAGCCGGAGATCATGGAAGAGGACACGAGAATTCACAAGACTGTGATGACCTCTCTCTAATTTGGATTGCTTCTAAATGTGTTAAGGCCACATATTCAGAAGCAAAACACTGGGATACGGTATGCATTGGACCTGCAGAAAGGCTACAAGTCTCATTATGTAATTTGACTACAGGTGAAAGTCAAACGTTGCTGCAATTGCCTTTTCGAATCCACCAGTCGACCATTTCCAAAATTTTAAAGAAGACAATCCCTATTATTTATTTCGTGATGAACAAGAAGTACTTGGAATTTCCATCTTCAAGCACGGAATGGGAAAAGATTTACGTGGATTTCCAAACTGCACTGGTGCTATCGATGGCAAGCATTGCATAATATGAGCGTTGCTCAAAGCCGGGTCTCCCTTTTTCAATTACAAAGGAATCATCTGTTGTGCTTCCGTATGTATTCGTAGCCGATGACGACTTTGCTCTCACGGTATACATGATGAAACCTTACACCAGAAAAAAACCAAATATTAAGCCGTCAACAATTTAGTATATATGCTTTCACCAAATCGAAGGGTGGTGGAGCACGCGTTTGAAATATTGGCTTTTCGTTTCCAAGTTTTGTTTCAACCAATAAATAGAACTGCAAGAAATGCTGCACAAGTTGTCCACAATTTTTTAATGGAGGTCAAATTAGAAACGCATTCAAAGGTTGAAAACATAGATAATCACTTGTGTGATTCCACATGTAGACCGCGGAGTGGACGCTCTCAATGGGGAAACTTCAAATTTGCCCGCTAAACACAGCTTTTGCCATTTTCCAACTGTTTAATACCACAAATATAGAAGTGTGACCTTGTGTACATACGATAGAAATCCCGAATCAAAAACATGTATAGCTGTGCCGTTCACACGCATTCAATTAATGCAGCAATTAATGTCGTGTGATATGGGCATTAGCAAATTGGAATTAATTTAAACATTTTATGGACATTTGATCCCATATTCTGTGTTGAAGTTGCTGGATCAAGAATTTGGCGAGATTTAGTTAGGAATTTATTGATTGAATATAAAGCAAGTTATGCAGGTATTTTAAGTATTCAATCCCGCTTAGCTTTTTGCGTTCGGGTGCACGAAGCGAGTTCAGAAGGTCGCTGAAATTAGGTTCAGTTTCGAACTGGGCCTATGGAAATTTTGGGATTTGCTAATTCAGAAACAAATTAAACATTTTATGTATATTTGGAAATTAAGAGTCTTGATATTTTCGATTTATAGTAATATATTAGCTTTGATTAAAATCTTTAGTATGTTTTAAAATAAACATTCCACACTTGTGTTGCATCTTTAAGTTCTTTACAATTATATTTTGAGGCAATATTTGAATTCTTTCGATAGGTGCCATTAAGTCGTTCAACGAATATATTCTTTTCGCAATTCTTTCTTTTTGCAAGCAAATTTTGTTTTGAAGTAAAAAATCTTTGATTTCTTGGATCCAAAAAAACAGATGAAAGAATTGGAGTTTAACTAATAATGTGAAAACGTTTTTTAAGGACTTTCTAAATACATATGTGCGAACATTCCACCGTTTCAGGCTGCTTTGGACATTCCCAAAAAAATACCTGAATCTCCTACTCCGAATCGGTATAGTTCCGCAACGGTTTGCAGCCCAGATTTAATTTAAATCAAATTGAAATGTCAGTCAGTCTATGCTCCGTAAGTATTTTGCTGCTGAAGCAGCGAACTTTCTATGACTCTTAACTTGACTATCGTTCATTCGATCTTTATCAATCACTTGGCGAATCGAAACTTAATGCTGATTACTAAATATGTCTAAAAGGTGCAAACCAAACACAGGGTTGTCCATATTCGACGGACCCAAGTTTTTGTTTAAAAGATCAAAGAAAAACATAATTTTTTTTCTGCTCGTGATTATTTATTTATTTTATTTTTATTTATTTATTTATTTACTTAGAGTTGAACGGCTGTCAACGAAAATGTATATACGTTACAAAAATTTGTATGAGCTAAGGAAGCCTATCAAAGAAAATCTAATAAAATTACAAAATAAACTAATAACGACTCCGACACGGTGGGGGAATTTTATTTGCCCGTCCGGCCAGCTATGCCCCTATTCACAGCCAATTGTAGTCAGAGACGTTATTAGAGCTAACAAAAACTTTAATAATATAATATATAGAGATCGAGAAGAGGGAGAGAGAGAGAAAGAGAGAGAGAGAGAAAAAAAAAACAAAACCTTAGTTATGAAGGAACAAAGGAGAAAAAAATAAGATAATATATTAAATTAAAATAAAACTGAGATAGAGGAAAAATATCTTAAAGAAAACTTAAAAAATAAAAAATTTATACGTAAAACTTAAAACTAAATAACCGGAAAATCTCTGACCCGGTGGGGGAGGATTTTTTAGCCAGTCTGACAAGCTATGCCCCTACTCACAGCTGGGAGTGGTCAGAGATTTCCCCGGAGATAATTATAAAGAGACGTTTTTAGAGAGAAGAGAGAGAGATCTGTTGAGAGCAGGTGATAGAGATCATTGTAGTTTTGACATAAGACCCGAAAACGATTATGCTGGGCATAATCAGTTGTGCATCTGTGCAAGATTTAAGGTAAATAGTTTCTAGTTGGCCTAGAAGGAACGGAAAAGTTAAGGCGACCTAAGATTTCGGTATGGTCTACATCACTAATGATTAGCTTATGAAGAAAAGAAACGAATAGGACTGTTCTACGATTAGCTAACGAAGGAAGGTTAATAAGCAAGAGTCTGCTGGAGTACGATGGCAGACGAAGGTTAGGGTCCCAATTTAGTCCACGAAGAGCAAAAAGCAAAAATTGCTTTTGTACTGATTCAATACGATCGATACCAGCGAAGGTTTGCAACGATGGAAAGTCATAAACATGCACTTGGAGCAATTAAGGTATAAATGATTAACCAAGCACCAAGACTGCAAGGAGTTTAAATCATCTTGCAATCTAATGGAATGTGTCGGGTCATTGAAAGATAAAATAAGTTTAACGTCATCGGCATACATAAGTATCCGAGAATAAGATAGTATTGTGGGTAGGTCCTTAATTAAAATCATTGAATTGGATTAAAGTAGATTTGTTTACATCACTTTTTGTAAATGATATTATGTAAATGGTCGCCCTGAGCGGCCAACATTTGCAACATTTTCCATGGTTTTGGACAACATTTAGACCGGAAGGGCGGCTATTTCTTGGCGTATATTGTTTGACAGGTCGTACAGGGTCTTTGGCTTGTTGATGTAAGCCTTTGATATCAAATAGCCCCACAGTCAAAAATACAATTTTTTGACATCAAACGGCCAGGGCATCAAATGACCTCAAAAAATCGATTGTAGCGCGGCTTTTGTGTGGTGGAGCGCCATCTTGTTGAAACCAGTAGTGCACCATATGCTTTCGACGCACAATTGGCATCAAAAACTTGGTTATCATATCGCAATAATGCTGCTGATTGACGGTAACCGTTTGGCCATCTTCACCTTCGAAAAAACACATTTTAGCACAAAATCGGCACCAAACAATAACTTTTTCATCGTAAAGACGTACCTCTCGAATCTCTTGAGGATTTTCAGTGGCATAAATACGCCAATTTTGATTGTTTTCCTTTGCGTTCAAAGTGAAATGAGCTTCACCGGTTATGATGATTTTGTTTTTTGAGTTTCCACAATTGACTTGTTTGATTAAATGTAGATTTCAACAATCTGAGAGCGTTCACGTGGGGTGTACTGTTCCATAGTAAGAATCTACTTGGACTGACGCTTCAAACGCACTATGTAATTAGTCGATATGGCATTGCTGTCAAAAATTATAGCGTTGCCAGTTGGGTCCGTCGAATATTGCCAAACCTGTACTTGGGAAGCAGTGCACGGCAGTGGGAGAAATATATCTAAAGAATTTGCCTGTCATGCTCTTTAAAATTCAATCTCGTCATGGAAGATGTTCTACGCTAATGATTGGCCCAAGCTTTTTAAACTAATATCATTACATAAGCTCTTACTTCAATCCCTTTTTATAATAATAAATAATTATTATTGCTTCATTATCAAATGTGCTCGAATATTAGCTACTCGTTGCAGCACTCTGGCACACACTGTAGAATTGGTAACCAGCTGTCAGACACTTCAATGAGGCTACTTCTGGAGAAATGCATTGGCTCTTTGATGGTTCTTCTTATTGCAGAGGATTTTTCTTTGGTTTTTTTTTTACCAATACTGAATATTTGTTTATTTACTCCCCATGGCCGTATCATTTCTCATTCATTTACATAGAAAAAATATTCATAAACGTAAACCAAATTAAAATTCAATCTGATCGATAATATGACCCAAACAATTTAGCATAAAAATATGCATAAAATGCCTCAACTAATTTGCATAATGCACTAGATTAAAATACATTTATTACTTTGGCTTCCGCCCACAATTTTGAACTGCACAAATATTGCTGACGCCCCCTAAAAATAAATCGCATAATTCGAAATAAATTCGCGGTGCAATGTTTTTAGATTTTTGTTAAGTTTGTTGAACTTTTTGTCGCAAGATTTCATTTGCTGTGGGATATACCACTCGTTGATTTCTAAAATTAGTTGTTTTCTTATTATTTTTTGGGAACTGCTTGTGTGTGTTGTTGTTTTTTTTTGGTTTTCGTGTCAAATGTGACAGCTTTCAATGCGCATCGTTGTTTCTGGGCTAATTATGCAAATTTTTTCGGTATGTAAAAAGGGAGCATGATTTGCATTTCAAATGCAAAAGGGGGGAATTTTTTGTTTTTATTCTGGTTTGACTTAATAGCTCCACCATTGACCTCTTAATCTCCCATCTCACCCAGTTCAGAGAATTCCATTCACATCCGTCCACATCCTTCAGCAAGTCGGAGATGAAGAAAATGCATTTCACAAATTGTCTTTGGCCAAAAATCCAAACTGTAAAGTGGCTGCCGGCTGATGGCTGTTGCAACTCACGACAAAATAATCCAAATCAAATCACTTTACTTAAATTCCAATTGCACTACGCAAAAGATTTTGTATACCCTGCGGGAGAAAGGGTAGCATAAAGTTGAGCAGAAGTAACAGGCAGACCTTAAAAAGTATGTATAAAGAGCGTTCTCACCAATTTAAAAATTAGTTCTTAAAATCTTATTAAAATCGGAAAGAAAAAACACGAAATCAATTTTGCCTAATGACGCGACCTACTAAGGCCTGTATATAAATGTGTGCCCAAAATCAAGGGTACTGAAAAGTCGCGCTCTTACTTATTTCTTTTGCTCTTTGTTCCTTATTTTGTATTTTATTCTTTATTTTTTCCATAGCTTTTCTCTTTCAACAGCTGCCAACTGCCAGTTTTGCCCAGTATTTTTGTTTGTTTGTTTTCCTTTCGGTGACGACATTTTGTGGAGCGACAATGCAACGTAAATTCCGTGCATATTTTTCGCTTGCTTCTTTTTTTTTTTAAACATTTTACAATTTATTTTTGTTTCAATTTGCATTGATGCTTTGTCTGTATTATTTTTAGTGTTAAGCATTTAGAACTCTTGTTCTATTCGTGTTCATTTGATTTCAATTTACTGTTGTGGGTAGGGAAATATAAATAGACATGGATTTCCATTTCGTTTGGCTATAAATAGTGGTGCAACAGCAAATCGTCAGCCAATATTGACTCAATTAGCTCCTACACGAGTGATAAATTTATGACTGTTCCTTGCCCTAAGATTTCACAGTTGCTTAAGTGCTGGAGCTATACTTGAAGAGGATTTTCCAGCCTAAGTTCTCCCCCACCCCCCCAAAAAGGTCACTTTTATGTGTTCAGGCAATGTACCTTGACATTTATATATGTGTGTGTGAGTGCATGTGTTTGCCGAAAATGCCGGAGAATAAAGTGTAATAAATAACAAAATCGTTTAAAAGAATTTTTATATGGTTTTCTGTGTGTGTGAGTGGTTTTTTTTTATTTGGTTGGCAAATAATTTTTGTTATTTCTACGCTTTTGTCAATGGGTATAGGCGAATTGTAATGCAAGTGGTTAAAGGGAATTGGCGGTGTTTAAGAAATTTGAGTTTGGGAACTGTCAAGCAACAACAACAGAAGAAACAATACTTATCAGGAATTCGCGGTCGCACACTCTGCACTTATTGCGCCGCTTGCTTGTGCGTCTCGATACACATGGATTTCAACAACTCACTTATAAACCCAATATCTATTATCTCTAAAATGTTCATAAAGATCGGGTAATTAACAGCGGAGCTATAAGAATGGCATCTTCTGTCATACATTTGGGGTCAGCTTGCAATGCCTGTTAATAAACAAGTAAGAAAGTCGGTCAAGCCTTACTGTAATATACTTTGTAGAAAACTCTCTTTTGGTTGCAACTTGAGAATTGTTCATTCCATCCTTATCATTTCGAAGTTTATATACCTTTGCAGCTCGTAAAATTTTTTTAAATAAATGATTTGAATGTTATTCATGCAAAAATTCTATTTTGCTTATTGACGGATTTACCAAACTAAGCAATAGATAGCGCCACTACTGTGACGACTTGGCAGTCCAGCAAGCCAGCCCTGCAGCAGTGAAATTTCTTTGGTCATAGCCCTCCTCATGGCTGTAATGCCATATGCGCTTGGGAACTCGAATGCGAATCAACAGCAAAAACAGCCACAACGAGCTAGAGCTGCTTCGACTGTGGCCTCTGTACGTGTGTGTGTCCCCCAATGGTCTTATACAGCGGTGTCACAGAAATCTCTTCCAACCAAATTCCAACCCAAAACCAATTCTCGATGTCACAGAAATCTCTTTCGGTTGGTTTCAAATCTCTCGTGTTTTGTTAAGAGATTTAGCAAAATTCACCACCCTAAATATTTTGACAAGTAAAATTAGTTTTGGAAATGTAAACAACATTATTTTTCTGGATATGTTGCATCAAATGAATAAAATATTTGATTAGTTTAAACATTGCAATTTGCGTTCTAATAATTATTCGCAAAAACAACCAAAGTGGCGCCATCTACAGCTTGGTCGCCATCTATGTAAGAGCCAGCTGACCAAGGGCTAGCAAGTTACACTTCATGAGTGGCGCGGACACATTTTTAAATTTCGCATTTTATTTTTGAAGAATATGAAATAAAAATATATAAATTTGAATTATAATTTAAAAATGCATCATTAAACATATAACACAATCAATAAATATCACTTGAACATCAAATTACCCCTTAACTAAAAAAAGGGAAATATTTTTGCGAGAGATGCAGCCCTGTTTTTACAGATGATAGTTCAATTGGAACAGCTGCTGCTCCAACTAGATTTTCAAATAAGAAAATGAAATCTCTTGAAGTTCTGTGACACCAACGAATTTTTCGAGCGATTTGCAAACCAACCGAAGATGAAATCTCTAGAGATTTCTGTGACACCGCTGAAAGTGTTAGCGAGAGAGATTTCCTCTCCATTGCCAACACAATGACCAATAAGGCGGAATTGCATTCGAACTGGGGTTTATGTTGCTATAATCGACACTATTTTTGTTTCAACAAGGACACCGTGCCTAGCGTTTTGTACTTTTATGTACATATGTGTGTTTTAACGACCTTTATGATAATTAAACCTTTAAGTTTTTGCCGGCTCTAGGTCTCGCTATGTTTGAATATCATAATGGTCGTTAAAACACATATTCTTGATAGCTCAATATCTCTAGAAGGTACGAATCACCTATCCACAAAACTGTCGAGATATGACGTTTTTTCCAAATTGCGGGGCGGGAGGGGGCGTGGCTAATATAGAAAATAAACTTGATCTGCCTGAAAATGTAAGAAGTTTATGTCCCGTACATGCCAAACCTCTATCTCTTATTATCTCTGACCTACAAATACCTAGGTATTTCATTTGCCCTGTCAAAAAGATAGGTATACGGTACTTAAATTTGAATGAGAATTTAATTTCAAATAATGGCCTTGGCGGAAAACTAATCTAATTAAATCATTCGTCCAATTTGGGATTGCCGGTGTCATATAATAATATATCTAATAACTGTGTTGTTCCTTAAGACACTTTAAGTCGAGGAAATACAGAATACTGTCGGCGCAACTAGCATTGAAATAACAAACATAGAAACATAGATTCTACATTGAATGGTTTCAAAATGCGAATGCTATTTAGAATTGATTATAAATGACAGCAACAAACCAAATTATATTCAAGAACCCTTTCATAAGTGAAAATTATCAACGAAATAATCAAGTCGCTAATTTTACCTTTTAAGAAGTTCAAAAAACTTGCCCATATCATTTTACATCCAATGTATCTAGGCCAAGACTATGTTTTATAAAATTTCAAGATAATACTGCAGTTGATTAAATATGTAAAAAGTTTCCGACTGTACCTAGATATAGGCGATTGTTAATGATTGTCAATATTTAAATCGGGTGTGTTCCAGAAATCTCTAGAGATTTTCGTAAGAACGATTTGATTTGGAACTAAACTAGGAGGACTTTATATGTGAAATGATAAGAATATGCTTTAAGTCTCCTTGGCCTTGAACAGTCGGTTTCAAATCGCTCAACTTTTGTCATCTAATCTAGTAGTCGGGCATATTTGTGGCACTTTACATATAAAGGCAAGCAGTTTTAATTCGAAATGCTAGCGTTTATACCAAAATCTCTAGAGATTTCTGGAACACACGCGATTATGTATTTTATTACTTAGATCGCAAATTCAAATAATAGAAATTCTAGTCTGAAAGATAAAAATAAAAAATCTTTATATTTCTGACTTGAAATTAAAAAAGTGTATGTATGTATGTAGAGTTTTTGGGAAACTCGGAATACAGAATTGTTCAACTGATTATCGAGAATCTTTAATTCTTTTTGCTTAAACATTTGTTGAACTTTCGAGGAAGACTCAAAGTTGTGGTTAATTCCTAATCATTTTAGGATAGGTGGTGTTTGATAAACCATGCTTTAAAGGCCTTGGTACAGGAAATTTCGAATACCTTTTACCTTACCTAGGTATATATTTTGCCATTTCCCTTGTACCTTACCTAGGTAAGGGTACCTTTCCAATCACTGTATATACCTTATAGGGTGGCAAATAATTAATTAATTAATATATATATGGAATTGATTCCATAATTAATTAATTAATTAATTAATACTATTGCACAATCTCAATATACTCTGTGTACCCTTGGTACATAGTATATAAAGGGGTGGACATCGTGGAATCAAAGTAAAAAAGAGATATCAGCCATTTTTCATAGAATCCTATGCAACCGATTCGACCCCAAGAGGTCAGCAAGGATATATTCTAAGTTGTAGCCTGCTAACAATTAAAACATGTATTGAGAAGATATAAATGATATGTTTAATGGCAAAGACACGCCCCCTGGCCTACTCCGTCCACTTGTACTTGTAAAAACTCAATATGGAGTATGTATTAAAGCGCTTGATGATTGGATAACAATGCAGTAGTTTTTAAATAGAAGGAGTAGATCGAATGGTCCAAATAATACCGAAATTTGCAAACATTTTCATTGGACCTAAGGTTATTATGAAGATTGAATAAATGCCAATTAAAGACGCATCTATAAGAGGTGTTGGCCAAAAACCGCGAATTTGCCAAATTTTCATTTGAATATTTACAAAAAAAACGCAGGCGTTTCTTAAATGAAAGGTGTAGATTGAACATTTGCCAATTACGGCAAATTTCCAAACTTCTCATTTGAGTTTAGATTAATAAAGACGCTAAGATTATTATAAAGATTTGTTAGACGGCAAGAGTAAACGCGTAAGTCAAGGAGGTGTGGAACAAATGGTCAAAAAAATAGCGAAGTTTCAAAAATTCTCACTTGAGTTAAGATTAATATAAAGACTGGTAAACCGGCGGGTAAATAGGAGGAGTAGATCAAATGGTCAAGAAACTTGCGAAATTTTTCAAAATTTTCAAAGGAACTAAGATAATTATGAAGATTGGATAGATGGCAACTGAAGGCGCGTATAGGGTGTAGACCAAAAACTGCTAAATTTGCCAAATTATCATTTGAATATTAAAGAAAGCGCAGGCGTTGGTAAATTAGAGGCGCATAGTGAACAATCCAAAATATTACGAAATTTGCAAATTTTTCATATGACCAAAGATTATTATGAAGACTTGATGGATGGCAATGTGTACGGATAAATACGACGTGTAGATCGAACTGTTAAAAGAATGGTGAAATTTGAAAATTTGTCATATGACCAAAGGATATTATGAAGACTTAGGGCCGATTTCCCTTCTTGCAGATAGCTGCTATGTGTCAGATAAGCTCACATTTTGCTCTGCTATTTGAAAGTTTATGTGACATGTAGCTCTATGTAGATGATGAGAAATCGGCCCTTAATGGACGACAGTGGAAGAGTAAATATATATACTTAGACCGAACTGTCAAAAAAAATTTCGAAATTTCCAATATTGTCATTTGAGCTTAGATATTTCGCGAAATTTGCAAAATTTGATGAGTTTTGGGAATCATATAGATTTAATAGATAGCAATTGTAGACGCGTAAATGGTTAGATCAAATTGTCCAAAAAGTCGAGAAATTTGAGTTAGACTATAATGTAGACAGGTAAATAGATGGGACAAGATCAAGCGTTCCAAAAAACAATATTTTATGATTAGTTCAGATTATCATGAAGATTGAATAGTTGGCAATTAAAGACGGGTAAAAAGGAGGTGTCATTCAATCGGATTAATGAAATTTTAAAGCTTGCTTTATTCTTCTATGATTTGCAGACGGTTAGATAGGAGAAGATCAAACGGACCATAATATAGCGAAATTTTAAAAAAGTTTTAATAAGTTTAGATTATCATTAAGAATAAATAGACACTTCACTTCTTCGTTTTGTGTTCAAAATTCTAAAGGGGGATTAGCAACGCACGCCAGGTACCTGTTAGTTTTCAATATTTTCATATAAGGCAACCATTTTATTCGGATTCATTGATTTAAAATCCGGAGTTCAAGAAATGTGAGCTTAATAATGCAATTTTGTAATCCGATTATGCTATTAACATGTAAAAGAGTGCACCTGCAGTTTCCCATGTAGTCGAGCGCTTTCAAATGCACTTCAAAAAACCATTACCAAGGGTTCGCCGCTCACGTTAGTAAGCAGTATAGCTCTGTAATCAGTATCAGTGATCACCACGCTGATGTGTGCCTCTGTCTTTAAATGGGAAACATAAGAAAATAGAGTATTTCCTTTTCGGTCTGTTTTTCTTAATATTGGTGAGCTCAGAAGATTTCTTAAATTTACTTGTTCTATTTCGTTTGTTGTTGTGAAAAATGCTTTTAGTGCGCCTGAGCGATATGTTTATTTTGATATATTCACACACACACACACACACAGTCAAACTGTCGCACATTCCAAGTTCCCACACATGTTCCTCCTCCTTGCCGTTATTAATTTTCATGTTCCCGTTAAAAAAAACCATTTAAATGCCTTTTATAGATATTTTTTTTTTTTTGCTTTTTTAGTTCTGTTTTCACTTTTATGAACGAAATTAGTCCACTTGGCGGAAGAAAAACAGAAAAACTAATTGAATTTTCATTGGTATTTTTTTATGATTAATCGTCATGGGAAATCTGCTGTAATAGGTTATGGGTTTTCATTCTATTTTGTTTACTTCACGCAAATGTTCGCTTGGCACTAAAAATTCAAGCTTGAATGATGGACGTTTGTGTTTGTGTTTTTGTTGTGTTTACAAAATTTGCTTTTATGGCCATCAACTTAACAAGGCTCGTAAAAGAAAGTCATTCACTTGAACTGACATATTACCAATTGTGTTTGTGTGTTTGTCGGAAGTTCATTTTAAATTGAAACAATCTGACAAAGTCCACGAAATGAGCTCGCAATGTACAAACTATAAATAAATGTCTTGCCACATAATTGACTGCTTCTATGAAATGAAATAAAATGGAGGAAATGCCATGGAAATAATATTTGAAAATTTAACAAAATGAACACCATATTGATGGCATGTCAATTTTCAAGTGGACTCTGGCTGGGAACACTGAATGATGAGTCAATCAGGGCTCTCTGTTTTTTCATTGAGCTGAACAATATCAAATTTAATTAACCCAGGGAAATTGTAAAATGAGAAAAAGAGACAGAAAAATGCGCTTCCGAAAGAGTGAAAGTCAATGTTTTAAAATTTTTGGATTTAAAAAAGTAATGCGAAATCTACACAGAAAAAATGGAGAGATTTTGATGATCCTCTGAATTGGTTTTCGGTATCCATTTGGTCTGGATAAAAGGATGTTAAAATATCTACAAGATGTTTAAAAACTGTTCATTTGAACTGTAGGAAAATATTCTTTTTCATATCTTTTTGATATTTCTGAACTATCCATTTGATCTTTAAGTAATATCTATTTGATATTAATGACATATCCCATGGATCTATTACCTTGCGGATACTTGCCTTCCATATGGATTGAAACGAAATGAAGCAGTTTAAATGCGTTTCACCTGAAAGAAAACTAAAAGATAATATGTACAATTAGAGACATAATAAAACCTGAAGAAAAAACGAACTTAAGCAAATTTATTATATGGAATAAAGTTAGATTTTTCCTAAATCCCACATCATGCCATTTCACTATTTGCTTATGTAACCCCGCTTGCTTTGGTGCAAAATATTCAATTTTTTTTCCATTTTATTATTTAAAAAAAAAATTCCATTTATTTTCTTTTTGACAAATATTCCTTTTTAGATTAAACCAAACTTATTGAAGCTTGTCTAAAAATAATTTTTCATTAAAAACTGTCCAACGCAAAAGCAACAAAACCAAAATATTTGCATTGAATCACAAAAGAAAAATGTGACAAAAAAATAGCCAACAACAACAGCAACAAAATAACCGAAATTGTTTACAGCTTTCAATTTACTTTGAGTTTTCCCCACCCCCATTTCCTTCCACCCGAATGCAACTATTGTAGTCAAATGCAGGCCGTAGCCGGAACAAAGTAAAATGCTAAAAATCTCAACTAAATGAAATAAGAAACTATTTAAGGAAAATGTGAGCAAAGCAGCTAAAACACAATTAACAAATAAAAGGCAAAGTCACAAAGACAACAAACACCAACATCAACATAAACACGAATGTAATGTGAAAAGTTGGGAAATTGCATTGAAATTGAAAATAACAAAAAGGCGAAAGGCAACCAAGCCATGAAGTTTCGTTTGGCATTATTCTGGCTATTTCTGTTGACAGTTGGCGGCGGCAATCGCAAGCAATTAAGCGCGCAGGATTGGTGCCCATGGGGCGTGGCCGCACTACAAAAATCAATCAGCCAGCAAGACAACCAAGGAAATGAGCTGGGAAATGCAGCAAAGCAAACGCAGGTTATTGGGGACATAACTGCCATTACAACAACAATGTCAACGGATGCTCTGGCCAAATCAATGACGCAGCAAACATTCCGCCAGGCCAAGGACTTGAAATTGCCAAATTTGGAACTTCATTTCAAGCAAAGTGTGGCCAAAATGTTGAACAGCAATGAGAACGAGGATGAGACCAATAACCAGGCCACAGATACACCCACCACACACCATCCCGAGCGTCGACATGCGATGCCCGACAAACTGCTGTATACCAAGGAGTTACAAATCAAACAGGGTCGCGTTATGGGCATAACGCGACGCTTTCAGGTAACCAGCGGACTAACGGATGTGGATCAGTATTTGGGATTGCCCTATGCCGAGGCTCCCACAGGCAATCGACGCTTTATGCCGCCGGGTAAGTGTTGAGATTTTTGTATAAAATTAATAGGTGAACGTTTAAGAGAGAATTTAAAGTTGTTGAATTTATTTTTGCAACAGAATGGCAAATCGCACGCAACCAAAAGTCAAAATTGAAGTGAGCCGCATTAAAAGTGTGTAGACACATGCTGACTAAATTGCAAATTCTTTTGCTTCCTCTACACAGAGAGAAAATATTAAAGAATTTTATACTTGAACACCGTAATTCCAAACTTGAGTTTAGTTATTTAAAAGCTTTGATCGCCAACCCTTGGGGTATTTTAAAGACAATCTTTTTTTCTGCTTGCAGATCTTCGCTGTTTTTTATCCGATCTTATGGGAATATAAACATTTTATGACTTTGTTAATATATTTTTAAATCTCAAGGTTCACATTTTTTGAGTGTGCAGTTTTCTTGCGAATTTTGAAGCAGGTGGACGATTCGTTTCTGAATTTTTATTTGGGCTCCAAAGTCATTACTTATATCATTCTATTTACATTACCGTAAGCTCAGGAAAACAAAGAGAAACCCGATTTTTGATTGTGTGTGTGTCGACGTGAATAGCGAAAAGCGTTCGCAATTGCCAACCTACGCTCACTACGTAATGTTGTTGCGTTCGAGTTTGCCAGAGACATAGTAGAGAGAGAAGAGGGGAGGAGAAGTTGTTGTTGCAGTTCTGAACGCGTTCATTGGTAAATTCACCAATTTCCGTCGTTGATTTTCGTCCATAAGTTTTTCCATTTAAAATCAAAATGTCTGCACTTTTAACTTTTGTTTATAAAGATAAATAAATTCACATTTTTGCGCGCAAGGAACGGTTTAGCGCTACCCACGACACAAGCGGTAACGTACATACAAAGACGTCTGCAGGACATCATGACAGAAGTACATCGGAAATCCAGGACCAGGGCGGAACGACAATGGGACCTTGCAACCGGCTGTCACATCTCCCGATCACTCTGGCCCAGATATTCGCCTAAAAGAACTTTCCCAACTCCTACACCTTAGCAAGAACAGGATTAGAACAAAGATCGGAGTCATAACGCGGCACTTCACCATAGGCCACTTGGCCATCAGGATGCGTTTACCCCACTATGACTTCTGTCGTAGTTGTGGGAATGAGGAAGAGAAGAAAGCATCGAACACCTTCTGTGCGACTGCCCTGCACTTCTTAGGAAGCGTACCCAGCATCTGGGAAAACCATTTTTTTGAAGTCCCGGGCAGTCTGGCAGATCTGCTGTTGAAGGACCTGGCTCTATTTGTCGACTCCACAGGATGGTTTAGATAGACATATATTAACGACACGATATTACATCATGTAATTTACATGCGTAGTACCTGACCGTCAGAACCCCACCTACCACCCCATTTCCCTTCCCCCAATTAGGCATCACAAGGGGCCATAAGGCCTCTGGGAGAACTAGGCCTTAGCCGAACAGCCGATAATGGCATGGCTTATTGCTGTCTGTCCCATAATTAACAGATTACAGTATACACAGTCCCCGGGTGTGGCGTACCAGAAGTATGTGTGGCTGCTGGTGCGGAAGGTTATGGGTTCGATCTCGCCTCGAATAGAAAAAGTTGTTTCTTTCTTTAGAAAAAAACTTTTACACACCCGGTCACCTTCACCAGCTACTCGCGCCAGCTGTGAAGTAACTAGAAATGAAAAAGCAAAAACTTCTCTAGCTCTTGCCGTTCGGATTCGGCGTTAAACTGTAGCAGAGGACTGCAAAACGTACCAAAAACGTATACGCATACGTATAGCTTCAAATGCGTCAATGCTTCAATGCGTATCCAGTCAAAAAACGTATGCGTACTTCAATACGCATTTTAAAAAAGTACGTATACGTATACTTCATAGTGCGTATGCGTATTGGAACTACGCTGACGTATACTTCAAAAGTCCGCACACTACGTTTTAATATTTGAGGCATACGCACACTACGCTTAACTTCTGTGCGCATACGCAAATCCAATGCGTATACGCACTTTTTATTCAAAATTTATAAAACCCGGACAAATTTTCCCTATTACATACTTTAGCATAAACTCAATAAGTATAAAAATATAAACGAACATTGGTCAAGACAAGATTACCCAAATATCTCTGGAGCAAAATCATGTAAACTTGGGCAATTTGCAGCTGCCATAATAAATTGAATGTTGTAGCCAAACTTATTTAACATGCTATTATAATTTGCGGCCGATGTTTTAATGCTATAATATATATAGAACTTCCAGAAACAGTTCAACAAAACCAAACAATTAAAAGTGGTAAAAAACACTATGTTTTCTCATATTTTTATAGGGAAACAATTAAATTGAACTAATGTAAGCCAATCTTAAATTTATTCATAGCCCGTTTGAAAATTGTCAGTTTCACTGCCGCGATAGCGCAATTTTTCTCATTTTTATTGCATATAATTGCATATTTTTATACTCTGTACCGAAGGTACATAGAGTATATTAAGTTTGTGCAAAAGTATGTAACAGGGAGAAGTAATCGTTTCCGACCCTATAAAGTATATATATTCTTGATCAGCATCAACAGCCGATTCGATATAGCCATGTCCGTCTATCCGTCTGTCTGTCTGTCTGTCTGTCTGTCCGTCTGTCCGTCCGTTTGAACGAAGAGATCTCAGAGATGGTAAGAGATAGATGTTTGTCATGTATGGGGCATATATTTCTTATACTTGCAGGCAGATCAAGTTTATTTTCAATTTTTGCCACGCCCCCTCCCGCCCCCGCAATTTGGAAAAAACGTCATATCTCCTACAGTTTTGGTAGCCGTAGATAAAATTTTTTGTTAAAAAATCGCGCGATTTTTTTTTTTTAAATTTTGCCTGGCCAGATTGGATGACTATAGCATATAGCTGCCATAGAAACCATCGGTCGAAAATGTTGTTTTAGTGAGAAAAATTTTTTTAGGAGGCATTGTCAAAAATGTGTACATTTGGTCGAATGTACATATTTGTGTCAGTGGAATCAGGCTACGAATTAATAAAAATCATACAAGCTACAAGGGTATAAAAACTTCGGTCGAACCGAAGTTAGCTTCCCTCTATTTTTAAACTATGTTTTATGCCATTCGAAAGTACACTTCAATCTCACTAAACGCTGTGTATAAGTTGAAGGTATATCTTTGAAAAACAAAAATATGTTTTTTTACTTTAATCCAAAAACGGGTACGAAAGTAGCGTTTGTCACGCGAAAGTTGGCCATATAAAACTAAAAGCAATAATAATAGTAATAAAATATTGTCGAGATTACTGTTCACGCAAATACCAAGGATTAGTTTTGGCTAAAATTAGCTGATAACAAGATAAACTAACTATCGAAGTATATTGCTAAGTAAAACCAAAAAAAAAAATTTAACAAAGGAACTTAGATTTCCAATAGAAATTTCGAAGTACTCATAAATGAAGTAAAAATGAAGCATTTTGAAAATGCCTACTGCTCAGTTTGAGTACGTATTTAGTGCGTACTTTTCGTAGTGCTTCAGCGTACGTAAGCGTATTTCAACTTTTGCATCTACGTACTACGCATACTCAGTTTTTTTCTGATGCGTAGTGTGCGTATGCGTAGCCTACTATTTCTAGTGCATATGCGTACATATGCGTATTTTAAAATATGCGTACTACGTTCGTAGTACTCATTAATGACTACGCATTGCAGTTCTCTGAACTGTAGGTCCCTTGCTCTTATGCGAAAAATTATAAGCACACTCCAAGAGATTGAGAGAAGCTTGGCCCCGGCCCTTCTTTGGAGGTGCTGTTGAGCCAGTTTTACATTTTACACAAATCTTTGGTGCACAGTATAATGATCAAATACACAGTTGCCGTCTGCAAAAATATCAAATATTTCGAAAAGGATCAAAAATGAGCAAAATCAATTGATTACACACCGTATTATGTACATTTAAATGAACAGAATTGTATCTTTAGTTGCAAGAATCCACGATAATCAGTTAACTTTTGATTCAAAGAACAAGTGACATTAACAACACAACAACAACACTTTAAAACAAAGACACAGTACAAAATAACTCAAACTTTTTTTCATTCCCTGAAATTCACATGCCTTGTGCTACATTTTTATATTTCGAATCATAGATTTTTGTATATATTTATAGATATTTTTTAATATTGAAAGAACGCTTCGTGCGATGGTAACAGAGCAATGAAAATTTTGTTGAAAAAAGCAGAGACGCCCAAAAAAATGTTTGAGCCAGTAAAAACTGTTCGTGGTTCTATATTATTTCAGAGCAATTAGGTTTTTTTTCAATATTCCAAGGTGTTTTTTCTTACGTCAAAAAGTTGGCAATGCCAACCAGTGTGCATCGCAAAGGTGTCCTTTTTCACCATGATCAAGCTCGACCGCATACATTTTTGGTCACTCTTCAAAAATGAAAAGAGCTGAATTCCGATTAATTTTTTGTTTATAATTTCTTCAAAAGTTTTTATATGGTGCAAAATATTCATAATTTTCTAAAGTTGTCAAGAAGCATCGCTTAGTTTGCTTAACAAACGGAATTGAAGTCGATTGGTTGATAAAAATACTTTTCAGGCCACTTTTTTTTCACTCTTGGCAAATAATTGTTAAGTTTTAAGTTGCTTCTTAAGTATTTTAATTCTTATTTGGTATTTAAATTTGTTTTTAAGGTTGAACTCACTCATTTTTTAAAATTTCAAGTATTTCGATTCACTTCAGTTTGACATATTTCTCTTTGTGTACTCTTTTATGGGCGCACTCAAAATGCAGCCAGCAATTTAAGCAATTATGTTTAAACCTGGGGCCTCGGCCCCAGCATTAGGCTTTCCAAAATCTGACGTTTCTGCCGCCCCCAAATCTGAATCTAGCAGGGGCTATTTGTGTTTTGCACCATCCGTGCTGCCATTTTCCCCATGACTCCGTTACAATTGCTGGGGAATATGGCCTTGCAAATTACATTTAAGCATTTGATTGCTTCAAATTTAGGAGATTATGTGTCGGACTCAAATGGGTATTTGGAAGTTGAATTGTATTCGTGTTTAGTCATAATGGAGCTGGTAGGGTGCTGTGCAAAAAACTAGTTTAAAAATATGAGTTCTTCGGAATCCCCTTGGTGCTTGAAAGAAGAAATAAAGCAAGAGAACGGTAGATTTTAAGCATATGAAATTAAGTTAAAGTAATTTATGTTCATTTAACTAAAATTCCAACCAAAAGCCTTACAAAGCAAATTCCGTTTTAAACAAAGGAAGTTTTGCCACATTGAAGTTGCCATAAATCAAATCGATGCCAAGTCAATACAATACACGCACACACATTTGCCCCCAAAAATATGTAACATTTACACTTTGACACATACGCGGCGAAGCAGACAAAATTTCATTTCGTGCGCGTTGTTGTGCACATAAAAATAGAAGGACAAAACGCGCAGCTTTATTTGCATTTTGTTATTAATAAATATCGCAACAGGCGAAAAGGAAGCGCGTCTTGTGTATAAATAAAAGTGCGGAGAGGACGAACAATAGGAAAAGCGCCAGCAAACAAAGCAAACAGTTTCGGCAAAACAAATTTTGGGTACGCAGCAGCCACACAACACGATTTCTGTTTGCACACGAGTGTCCCTTAACTTTGCTTATACGCAACGTGCGCGTATTTGCATTAGCTGATATTTGCAAAATTTCATGGCTCCGATTGTTGCCTGCATTGTTGGCATGGCAAACAACTTCCGTTGACAAATATGGCGTTAGCTGCTGTCTCCAGTTGTCGGATTGAGTGCATGCCACTCGAGTGCTCAATAAGCGCCACGCGGACACCAACTCTGAAACTACAAATTGTCGGGGCAAACACTTTCGATGCCAGACTCCAGCCTCCAGCCTCCACCATCCGGCCTGCGCATGAAAATTTATCATGATGGCAGGATGGCCTGTGTACGGGGTACGTGTACGTGGCATACAATAAGTGGGCATTTGTGGTGAAGGTTGAGGTTTTGCGGTCGGTTTGTGGCTAGTGAAAATATTGGATAGCAGCATTCATTATTCAAGACAATGCTGTAGGCAGCTTTACGCAGGGATTTTACGTGTTTGCTTACAATAGCTCAACACTTTTTCCGATTATCTACCAGCTAAACACCGTTTAATTCAGGGCTACAAGCCCTCATGAGCTCGGGTTCAGGGGCTTGAATCAAAATCAACCAATGCACAGTGGTTGGAATTGAACTTTTTTTTGACATAAACTCCAAATATTAAGCATTTCAGAAGTAAAAGTTTAGAATAAAACAGTTTTTTGGTTGAAACACGTCAATGTATATTTTGATATCAGCATTATTTACCGATCGGCCGCAGGTTTGGTAAAGGTCGTATGAAGATGCTCAAGTAATGAGTAGAGGGACTCACTACAGTGAATTTAATAATAATATAAACTTCTATTTTCTCGTAGTTGTTTCTTAAATCCTCATACTAAGGGCGTTAAATTTTTCTTCAGCTATCAAATTACATATAAAAAACAAGAAAGAAAGTCGGTCAAGCCCGACTATAACATACTTTGTACAAATTTGCCTTCCATCAGACAAGTAAAACAACGTTTTGCGAAAGTTTCCGAAACCACCGCGGCAAACCGGAAAAGCACTCAACACCTCAGCTGCTGAAATTTAAAAAAAAAAATAAATAAATCTTATTTTTTAATCAAATTTCCAATTGGTAGCCTCGACTACTTTTCACGCATTTTTGGAATTTTTGCATTTCACACTGCATTTTAAGATTGACTTAAGGAATATGTAGCAAATTCATTGGAGAACAAGTGAGAAAGTCGGTCAAGGATGACTGTAACATACTCTGTACCCGCAGCAGCAGCTCAGAGCAGCGCTGTTGCTGCGCTGCGGCAGCGAACATTCTCTTGGTCATAGCTTTTTATCATTCACCGGAACTAGCTACACAGAGAAAACAAAATTGGCTGCGTGTAGAAACGTCAAAGCTAAACAAAACGTGTTGCGCCCTGCTAAATTGCACACGCAAAATGTAGAATTCAGAAAGCTACACGCCACGTGCAGAAAAGCTACACGAAACGTGTAGGATTTTAATATCCAAACGCCTCGTGTAGAAAAGCTGAATGCTGCGTGGGCAAAAGCAAAGTCTACACGAAATTAGAAAATCAGATTATTTCCAAATAACTTCTAAATTTTTTCATGTTTGTAGGTTTTCTACACAAACGTTTAAAATTACAAATGCTGAATGCCACATGTTGGAAATCTACACGAAACGTGTGCAAATTTGGTTGTCCTCTTCTGCCCTGAGATGATGCGCGTTGCGAAATAAATGAGCTTTCAAGATAGCAGCAGCAGGATTTCCAACCCATAACGTTTATGCAGCTTTTCTGCACGCCGCGTTTAGAAATGAGAAAGTTAAACGCGATGTGTAGAAAAGCTACACGCCACGTGTTGAAACGAGAGAGCTAAACGCGACGTGTAGAAAAGCTACACGCCACGTGTTGAAATGAGAAACCTACATGTCTCGTGCAGAAAAGCTACACTTTACGTGTAGGATTTCAATATCTAAACGCGGCGTGCAGAAAAGCTATACAAACGTTATGGATTGTAGATCCCGGTCAAAACGTTAAGTAATACCACATTTTCGTGTAGCTTTTGCATTTATTTTTTCTCTGTGTATAGCTACGTTCAAAGAACTGCTTAATGTACAAGATCCAGAATCGGAAATTAGCTACGCTATGCCCCTTACGATATCGCACTATCTTGACCAGCCTTTTAAAGTTCAGAAAGTACGGAGTGCACTTGAGGACAATAAAGCCCCAGGAGAAGATAGGATCTTCGTCGAGTTTTTTAAAAATTCCTTCCTAACCTTTATTGAACAACTGATTCTCACCTACAGCACCTACCATTCCAAATTCATTTAAAAAGAGCTTGATATTCCCAATTTTCAAAAGTGGAACACAAACGGAAAATGAAAATTTTTGCAGGAGAGAATTACGTCTTGGGTTAATCGCAACGATATTTTGAGCAAATTCCAGTGCGAATTCTGGAAAGGCTACTCTACGGTCGATAGCAAATTTTTACTCGCCACAATTGCAAAGTCTTACATCCAAAATAAAATATATATGTTCATATGCTTTATAGACTTTAAGGCTGCTTTTGATACGCTGAATAGCAGAAGCCTCTTCTACAAACTGAGCAACCTAGCTATATCCTCCAAAATTCTCAACGAATCTATATGCCGACAACATTGCAACCGTGTGGAATGAATCAAAATTATCGGACTGGCTTGTAAAGAATACTGGAGTTCAGCAAGGCTGTCTTATTAGTCCACTACTATTTTCGCTCTATATGGATGATATTGCAGAAATCCTACCAGGTGGTGTTACCTTTGGCGGTCAAACCGTCAGAACGTTGATGTGCGCTGACGTTATGTGCATCCCAGCAGAAAGTTCGCCAATGCTGCATAATATGCTAAATGCTCTAGGAAGCTATTGTGAAAAATTGTTGCGTATAAACGCAGAGCTATTTTCTTATTTGCAAATATTGATTACGTTTTCCAGAGTTGTTTAATTATTAAGGGTAGTGGTGTAGCGCTGCTAAAAATCATGTTTGCTTTTAAAAAAAAAAAATGGAAACAATCCTTGCAGCTTCTGTTGATCAACAGTTTATACAGGCAGGGTGAATTTTATACTGAAATCGAAAGCTTAAGCACTATGAATTCTGAGTGTGATCGTTTCAATCCGCTTGGAAGACTTCCTTCTTATATGAATTTTTTGTCCTTCTGTGTACGGGGCTTTACCTTTGAATCCAATGAAGACTGAAATTAAGCCAACCTCCAGACTTCTAAGTAAGGGCTGCCGACAAGGACGAATAATAGTATGGGTGCGTTACTATTAAATCGAGCCCCTGTCTATTAAATGGCACTTTCTAATCTCCTATTTAGTCAATTTTTTTAAAATTTAGGTTCAGCCTGTAAGTTTTTTTGCCATAGTCTATTACCCAGTCGGATCTGACACCATGAAAAATGCGCATCTCTACAACTTTTTTTTTCACCGAAGAAGTAGTTCCCAAAAGTGAAAAGTTCCATTCGCTTTTATTAAGGCGTGAAACCGTCAATGAATGCTTCTTTGGCTTGGTATTTTAGCATGGGTTTTTGTTGTTGCTTTAAACTCCGTGACTCGTTCGTGTTTCCCTTTCAATTTCTCTTTGTCAAAGAACAGTTTCAGAAGTCCATCCGTCGGAAGGGAATATTCCATGCATGCGGCGTTCGCTGCTCAAAGAATGTATGAATAACACGATCTTTTGGAACCCATTTTGCATGGCATGAAAAAGAGCATTCTAAAGATGTGAGTTTGGAACGGGTCAGGTATGTGATCCAAAAAAAAGTTAGAAAAATGTGTATTCTTAGCTACAATTGAAGTTGTAATTGATTTATTTCATTTTGTTCAATCAATTAGAAAATTGAAACCAAAGGAAATCAAAGAATAAGACGCAAAAATGTTCGGCTTGTCCCGTTGGTCCTCTTTATTTTGCCTTCTTTCCCTTGACTTGCTTCGTTTGCCTTTGCATTCCGCATTTCTTCTTCCTATTAATAGGTGTCAAAAGCACTGCCTAGAGAAGGGAACGTTTCATGTTATGGTGACTTTAAGCCAGAGTTCCACAGCGATAGTCCCTGGGGCACGAAAATACGCGCCAATTCGCACCTAATGCTTGCCGAAGTCATGCATCACTGTGTGTTAGAGAGAGACACAGTCTTATTTTCGCGCTCTCTGCTTGGGAACCCTGCTTTAAGCCTTCCAAGCACTTCCAACTTCCAAAAAGAACGTGTTAGAAAAAACCAGCGTTCCGAAATCGTTCGGGTTTTTCTTTGCGTTCATTCTTGTTGTTTACTCGTGTCAAAAGTACAAATCAGAGAAGGGACGGTTTCATGTTATAGTGAACTTTAGCCTTCCAAGCACATGAGGAAAGAATGCAATTTCAAACAGAATTTTAAACTTCTATCATACTAAAAAAATATGTAGTGTTTTTTTCCGTGTAAATCAGTATGAAAAATAACATTCCTTTGGGAACCACGTTCTGCAAAGTTCGACTGGGTAGGTGTGAACTTTTTTGAATATTACTTTTGTCAGTGTTACCAGATGTGTGAGTTAGAGTCATATTTCTATTTACAAATGTCAGGAGTATAAACAAAGTATCCCACCTCTTAAAGTGTATATATTCTTGATCAGCATGAGGAGCTGAGGTGAAATATCCATTTCTGTTGTTTTATTGTGTCTGCTCCGTCAGTTCTTGATTTCGGAACGGCGCAGGTTCAATAATTTATCACACTTGGTATAACATATTTGACAAATTTTGTCGAAAGTGAAAAACGGAACAGGGCTGTACAAATTTCTTGGCTATTTTCAAAACATTTTTATCCATAGCTGAATGTAATGTAAATACTTGTAGGTACCGTTCGATTCATTCTTCTAAAACATTTGTATGAAAAAGTGTCACTAAAACAGCCATGGTCACCAGCAAGATATACTTAACAAGGTAGCCGCACTCGCTCTCTCGCTCTCTTTGCTTACTTCTTAAATGTCACTCTGTAAACAACCCTTGTGAGCGACGCATCTCCGCCGTCGAATTTTCTTGTGTTCCGCTTCTTATTTAAAAAGTTGTGAGAGAGCGAGTGCGGCTACCTTGTTAAGTATATCTTGGTCACCAGTATCCCCTAGGAGCGAAGACATTTCGCTATTAAACATAAACGAGCCGCACGCATGCCGAAGCTGAGGAGAAGAGAGCAAACAGCCTTTCAGTCGTTGGCTAGCCTTAAATGTGGTCTGGTCGATGAGAGTTCACGGCGCTTTATTTTCGCACACCAATTCACTCGCACTTTTTGGCCTCGCTCTCGTTGGCCAACGCTGCACTAAAGCTGACAAGAGACAGTCAGAAAAAGTCCGCTCTCCACAAGCGACTAAGGCTACAAGAAAATTAAGGGAATTATTTGCACATAGCTAAGAGAAAAATGCAAAAAAAAACTAGTGATGTTCGCTCATTTGACGAAAGTGGTGCGCCTTGGGCAGCGATGACTACGCCTGGTCGGCAGGGTCCGAATTTGCATTTGGCTATTTACGTCGACAGTAACCAAATGCATGGCGATGCTTGTGCCGAGAGAGCAAACAGTTTTTCAGTCGCTGGCCAGCGATAGATGAAGTAGGACAGAGCTGGTTTTGCGTTACTTTATTTTCACACATCTATACTCTTTCACTTTTTGGCCTCGCTCTTGTAGGGTTAATATAAAGATACATCATATATGTCTAACACCCATTTTGTATAGCTGACGTATCTTATTAAAGTAGTGTACAAAGATTTTAGCTTAAGCAGTTGCTTATCCGCTTTGATTTGCAAGAGGTTGATATTTCTTCTTGCACCATACAGAAACTCAATTTCAACAGACATTTTGTTTTAATTTTATGCATTTGATTTAACTATTTGAGAATTTGGATTTTATTTCAACTTTTTTCAATTTTTATGCTAATGAAGCAATTATCACAAATCAATATCAATTTTATTGTTATTATCAGAGTCAATAATCTTTATGAATAAATCACTTTATTTGGCTTGATTTGCTCTCTCTGTCTGTGTGTAGCATTAGCATATTTTATCTGTATGCAAAAGCGTTCAAATGACCCTCAAATATTCTCACTAGAAAGCTTCAAATATGTACAATGAGTTTATCCCAAGTAAGTCATAAGCAATTCCATAAGCCAATCCCATGCTTTGTTATTGGTATCAACCGCATTGGTTCTGGAACTCTGAGAAATGCATCGAGATGTGACGTTAGCGTAACCAGAACTAACTTGACCAAACATCGTGGTTGCGATTTGCCAAACAATGCTCCGCACACACGAGCTTGGTTTGACGTTAACTGGTGACCGCAGTAGGAGCTTGTGCAGGAAATGCGAGAAATGCTGGGTCACAAATGGGAAGTGTGAGTGTGTGGGTGTGTGAGCACTTGTTTACGGCGCATTCAAGTGCCCGTTGACCGGGCTACATAAATACAAAATTGACTTTTTGCCCGGACGCAGCGCAAACCAATCGAATGGTGTTTTTCACAGAACACACAGAACTAAAAAAGGGAAACCCCAGCGAACATGGAGGAAACGCTGGGCATGCAGATGATAACTGTCACCGTTTTGTGGAATATTTAACTTAGGGACAGTGATTTGAAATTAGTAGAAAAGCTTAAACAATATGTGAAGCTTGACCTCTATTTAAGCCCCCTCCAATAAATTGGGTTTTTCAAATCAGGAATGCTAGCCGAATTTTAAATTCAAAAAATGCAAAGTATAAAAACTTGTAGTATTAATTTACCTTGAACCAATGTGATATTCAATTTTTTGCATGTAAACTTGCTTTGGCTTTTTATCTGCTGCTGCTGCTGTTTTTCATCTCACCTCTGTTCTCTTCTCCTCCTTGCAGGTGCACCACTTCCCTGGCAGGGCCTGAAGATAGCGCGTCACTTGCCGCCAGTTTGTCCGCAAAAGCTACCGGATATCTCACCCAACAGCAGTGGGAATATGTCACGGGGTCGTTACAAGCATTTGAGTCGCCTGATGCCCTACCTGAGGGCGGAAAGTGAGGATTGTCTCTATTTAAATGTGTATGTTCCGCATGAGGGTGAGTGTACGGAACAAATAAACGATTGATGCATCGAGAAATCTGATTGGGATTTTCTAATTCACAGAACCACTTGCTGTTACCAAATTGCATGCTGTGCTGGTTTATTTGCATGGCGAGTCCTTTGAATGGAACAGCGGGAATGCATACGATGGCTCAGTCCTGGCCAGCTATGGTGAAGTAATTGTGGTCACTGTTAATTACCGTTTGGGCGTGCTGGGTAAGCAGACACTTTAATAGATAACAAGTTGAAAAGTCTTTCTTGTCTTGTTCTACGTTTACTTCTTTTTCAAACCATTTTGGTCTAGTTGTTAGTTAACTTACTTTAATTCTTACTTTTGGCGACCACTGAAAATTATCAAACTTTAGACATGAGCAAACGCTTCACTGTGCGCGTAATAGCGCCTAAACAATCAACCCACCTCTATTTAAACTAAACTAAAATGTCTATAAAATATACGAAACCTTCAGGTTTTTGCCAACTCGAGGTCATCTTATGCGTGCACATAACTTTAAAACAGGAACCCCCAACACTATAAAGGAGGCTAGTTGACCGAAAAGCAGCTGTTTCATGAGCATCTCTGCTCAATCATTAGCGGTCTTTGCCTGCTTACCGCCAGCCATATGAAATATATAAATAAATATATAGATTGATTGGATATAAGTAGCCATATGCGTTGTCACAACTTTACCACCCGGTGCATACCCTGTCAAGTGATAATGAATACATTAGTAAATAATTATTTAAATAGTTCGATATATATCGCAGCATATATATCTTGTTTGCAGATTTGTTTTCTATCTTTAGTTCAGTCACTCTTGCTTAGTGACCGTGCTTCAGTGTCTTTGGTTAACTTTCTCTTGTTAAGTGCCTCTGATTAAAAAACTTGTATTCAGTGACTCTTGTTCAGTGTCACTTGTTCATTTACTCTTCATTTCCCCCAGTTCACTGGTAATGCTTCAGTGACTCTTGTTCAGTATCAATTGTTCATTTGCTCTTGTTCAGTGTTTCTTATTAAGTGACTCTTTTTCACTGAATCTTGTTCATTTACTCTTGTTCGTTCCCACTTGTTCAGTGATACTGGTTCAGTGTCTATTGTTTGTTGATTTTGGGTCAGTGACTTTTATTCAGTGACTTTAGGTTGGTGACTTTTGTTCAGTGGCTTAAGATGGGTTACTTTTGTTCTGAGTCACTTCAATTGCTCTTGTTCAGTGACTCAGGGCCGTTTTCTCATGTTTCTGACTTTGCTCAAACCGAAATCCACCTAGATTTTGCAACTAGGTGGTTTTTATGCAATTGGTTGTCTCATGTAGGTTGGTTATAAATTCGGGCGTTTGCGCCACGGTCACACCGGGAGGGCTGGAAAGGTATAATACTAGTTTGGCAGCACCTCTGCACTCGGCTGATTTTTGTTTTTTTGATTGCGCGCCAATTTTAAAAATTAAAGCAAGAATTTTACAGAGTAAGAGAAGCTTTTTCTTTTGGAACGACTGGTTACTATGATGGGAGATTAAGCAATAGGTCGAAAGCTAAGTTCACACAGGCAAATAATTTGGACAAATTTTCTTGAAAATTTCCTTGTTCAAATTTTCATCAAATTATTTGCGTATGGAACCATAGTTTAAGTTTTTAAATAGTGAGTTTAGCTGGCTCTAGGTCCGAAAAAGTTGCGTTTGTTCACAAATGTAAACAATTTATGCATTGTACCACCAAAAAGATCTGGTTGCCTATACAGATCTGTTTTATCGTTATCCCTAACGACTCTTCAGTGGGCTTTTCGCTGTAGAAAGCATGATTGCCAACTGCCTCTCCATACAATCATTGCTTAGATCAGTTGGGATCTGCTTTTTTTAATATTAATAATATTTTTATCAAAATTTAGCCAAATTATTTGGATGTGTAAACTTAGCTTAAGCAATGATTTAAGTGAATTAGAATGTGCATCTGTGTTTTTAGCAATGTCTGCAGTAGTTCTAGTATATTAACGGCACATCCAGTATTTTTCATTTTTGGTTTACTTACTAACAATTCAGACTTTACTGTTTTTAACAGCAGTTTTCAAATCTTTTTCAGTGTGACCATATGCGCGCATAATTAAAAATACTTAATATGGTTTGACATGTACATTGTTTTCAAATCAATGAGGATGAAGTACATTGCTACAAAAACACCTAGATGGTTAGCCTTAACCATGAGCAAAGCAAATGCAGCAAATCCACCTAGATTTGCAAAAACAGCAACATGAGAAAACGGCCCTTAAGTTCAGTGGGTCTGGCGCAGTAACTCTTATTATGTGACTTTTTTCAATTACTTTGGGTCAGTGACTCTTTATCATTCCCTCTTGTTCACTAAGTCTAGTTCAGTGTCTTCTCTTCATTGATTTTAGATCAGTGACTTTTGTTCCCTGACATTAGATTGGTGAATTTTTTTTCAGTGACTCAGTTACTTAGGTCAGTGTGTTCTTGTTCTGTGACTTTTGTTTGAGTAAATTTGGATCAGTTTTATGATTCTGGTTCAGCGTCCCTGGATCAGTGGTTATTGATCATTGAATTTAGGACAATAACTTTTACCTAGTTACTTTTGTTCAGAGATCTTGTTCAGAGACTTTTGGAAAGTTTTTTTAATTTACTCCGGATCAGTGGCTGTTGTTTTGTTACTCATGTTCAGTAACTTTTGCTTGATCACTTTTGGCCAGTGACTCTTGTTCATTCTGTCTTGTTCAGTGATACTGGTTTAGCGACTCTAGTTCAGTGTCTAATTGATTTTAGTTCAGTGACTCTTGTTTAGTGAGTCATTTCAGTGACTCTTGTTTAGTTTGTCATTTCAGTGACTCTTGTTCATTGACTTTTGTTCAGCGACTTTAGGTCTCTCTCTTTGTATAGTTCAGTTACCCTTCTACAGTGACTTTTGTTCCGTCCAAGGCTGCAAACCGCTCCTGAACCGCACCCCAAGAACGAAATCTTCTCAAATTTTATAAGGACAAATAATTTAAGTGTATTTAACGATTTCTTACAATGTTTTTGACAACATTTGTGCTCATCCTGAGTACAGTGTTCCTGAATATTTGCCTCTGTGTACGTAGAAAGTGAGGCTACCCTTCAGTACGGCACAGTACTGAATCACAGCTGAATCAGCCCTGATTTGGAAGGGCTGGTACTGAAATCATGGCTGCATTTACATGCATTTCAGCCATGAATTGAACACAGACAGGGCCTACTACTTCATGACCTTCTATTCTTTGAGGCATGATTTCAGTACTGAACTCATGGGTTAGTTTCATGGGTAGTACTGAAAACAGTACTGAAATCATTCATGAATTGGAGCAATTCCTACTTCTTAGGTTTAAATCAGCACTGACAAATTCCAAAATTCTAAAATTTAAGTTTGAACCCCCGACCGAACCTTGATCAAAAGTTGACAGTCTTGCAGCCTTGATTCAATCATTTTCGGCCAGTGTCTCTTGTTTGTTCACTCTATTTTAGTCAAACTTTCCATTAGTTCGTTAATACATGATTTTTCCATAAACTGCAAGCATAAACACCAACTCAAGGTTATTTTCTACACACGTATTGTACACTATGATTTTTGAGAAAAACCATGCTTTTGTATACAAAGCAGTCTGGCAAATACTCTTCTAAAGAACATCTGTTTTGTCAGTTAATTGAACCAAATGTAAATTGCAATGAAACAGGGAATCCAATAGAAGCCACCATAAAAAGCACTGAGAACGTAAAAACAAAGTTGCGGGCGCTCAAAAGAAATAGTATGAGATAAAATAATCGGTCCCCCGTTTGCCTTTGTCCGAAAACGACAGCTTTCGTGCGACCAGATTGAAAAGAGGTACCGAAATAACCTTTAACTACGCTGTCTGCTTCTATTTGGTTGTGAGAGGAGAGAAACACATTTTTTTGATTTTTTGCCTCTTAGGTCTTTTTGGAACCGTTTGGCCTAATTCCCGAATTCAAAAGATCTTCTTCGTATGTATACATCGGCATGTTAGGCTCGGCTAACGATATGAATGTATGCGATGAACTATTCGCACTCTCTCATTCTCTCCCGCAAAGACTCTCTCTCTGCTTATGTTAAACTCTGGAGTAGAGTTCCCCAGCGATAACCCCTGGGCATAGCATAGCATACTCGCCAATTCACACCGAATGCTTGCCAAAGTCATGCATAACTGTGTGTTAGAGAGAGACACAGTCACATTTTCGAGCTCTCTGCTCGATGAATCGTGCTCTGGAGCAACTCTTGAGTCTGCAGCCTTTTCAAATAACATTTTGAGAGTTTGGTTTTCGAAAAGCAGGCAATTTAAGTCCAATTGACTGAGTGGGGCCTGTTATTTGGTTGCTGTCAGACCGATCAGTGCTGTGTGGTCAACCACAGCCACTTAACAGTGAGCGCGATAACAGAGCACATTCGGTTGCGGGCAGCCAAGCCCCTTTTATATTCGGTTTTTCGGTCAGTGACGTGAGAAGAGCGAACTGAAAAAAGGGTTGAGAGTTATTTACGAGCTATGGGTAAAACACAACAATGGATCAAGTGGTGCTAATAGGAAGATGTGCGCCTTTGATGAGCTAAACGAGCTGTACGGAAAGCGTCCAGTGGCTGACACTGCATTAGACGACAAAATTGAAACAATTGACAATTTTGGCCGGAAAGCTTTGTGTCAAATGATGTGTCTGACGTACTTCAGGCGAAAACCAATACCATGCAGTTCCTGAGGCCTGCTATTCAAACTTTGAGTAATGCTGCATATAAATTTGTTGGCAATTTGCTTGGGATCTCCATCTTCCATGTTTTAAGGTCTTCATGTGCTTCTCTCTTCACTCCAGAAGATTATTTCTTATTATTCTATAGATTTTAATTCCTTGCAATTCTTAATTTTGTTTTACAATTCATCAGCTGATTGTGCAAGAGTGCTGCCACTTTTTTTTTAAGTGGCATCTCACTGCAGAAATATCATGGTTCTAATTCTAAGATTCCAAAAACTACTCCTTTAATTACAAAATATATTTTTATTTTACTTAAAATTTTAAAAGATTTTTTTTGTGGTTTATTTTCTTAGGTTTTCTTCGTCCCAGCATTGATGCCCATAATATAGCCAATTATGCACTGCTCGATCAGATTGCCGCTTTGCATTGGATTAAGGAGAACATTGGCTCATTTGGCGGCGACAACTCACGCGTCACTCTAATGGGCCACAGCACGGGGGCGGCTTGTGTCAATTATCTAATGGTATCGCCGGTGGCATCAGGTGACCCATCCGCATAGACCAAATGATTATGGTTAGAGGCATAATTCAATGAACACCAAACACAATTTCTTTTCCATTTAGGCTTATTTCATCGTGCCATTCTCATGTCGGGCTCAGCGATGTCCGATTGGGCCGCCAGCAATCAGTCACTGCAATTGACCATGCAAATTGCACAGGCACTGGACTGTCCATTAAGCGATGACCATATTGAGGATGACGCACTTTTGGATTGTTTACGTCAACGTCGGTGAGTGGAATGGAGTGGGGCGGGAGGGCTGCTTATAACTACCATAATTCCCCGCTAATGTCCTTTAGAGCGCACAGTCCACCATTTAGTGGTGCATGCAACCAATTTAATTTAGGGTTGGGGGGAGGGCAGCTTCATCAATGGCGAGAGTCCAGTCGGCTTTTGTGCCCCATTGCCTAATGACTCGATAAATTTGACAAGATTTGCTTGCCACGTACGTTGGCAATGAGGCATAAAGTGACCTTCATCCACTCAACTTAATCAGGCGTGATGAATTTGTATAGCGATTACTTGGACAAATTTGAAGGAGGATTGGGGGTGCTACTTTATAAATTGATTTTTTGTTAATCACATTTTCATGATTTGTAGCTAACGATTTAACTAGCGAAAAGGGGTACGCAACTTCCATTGGTCAAGAATAAATTTTGGAATTATTCTTTTCCTTTGTTTTCGAGTATTAAATGTTTCTTTTCCTCCCCTGCAGACTGGAACTGGTTTATTTTCGCTTTATAAAATTAAATTTTACTTGTTTTGCATATCATAAAATATGAAGCGATTCACTTTTATGCACTTTTGTGTGCCAACTTTAAGCCTATTAAAGTGTAGAAATTAAAAAAAAATCAGACTCAACTTAATGCATTTGCATGTAATGCCCCATGTTATATACCAATGTGAGTGTGCGGAAAAGTTCATTTGTATGCATGAAGGCGCGACACAAAAGAAAACTAAAAAACAATTTGCATACAAAATGAAATAAAAGCGCATGAAAACTAAATATGTAAAACTAAATCAACAGTGGCACAATAATAGTAATTATGTTAATTATTCCCAACACACACACACACTCGCACACACTCACTCTCTGTCAGTCCTTCCACCACAAAAAACATCATAATGATGCAGCAGTCGGTTCGGTATGTGTGTTTGTGTGCGTTTGGGTACTTAAAAACTTTCTACTTGCTTTCTTTTGCTTATTACAAATTGACACAGAAAGTTGGCAACTGTTGGTCTTGTTTCTATTCCCAAAACCCCAGAATTCTACGACAGACGACACTTTCAGAGCAATCTACAAGATAAACAGAAAATTGTTTTAATTGAAGTGTAGATACCCTTGCAATTCAACTTGGAGATTGCTTCAACAAGTCGAAAAAGGAGACATAATTATGGCAATAGATATCAAGTGCATACTCTCCGCTACTGTGACTTGAACTCGGAATCTCGAAGACTGTAACACACACGGACGACGGCGTTTTAGCTCACTCGACTATCAGGCATAGGCGAGACTTGCCGGCTAAATCATAGTTAAGAATGTAAGCAGTTGGTAGTTTGCTGCCCAGCGTACAACAAGGACTGTGGTCGAGTGGACATGAAATTCGCTTAGAAAACGTCGAGGTCGTGGATCAAGTCCCCCGTAGGAGCATAGTTTTTCTATTTATTTAATGTTTTTTAAATTTTTATTTGAGACGTTTTTAACATTGTCTTTATTTAATACAATCCTTAAATTGATTACTTCTGTCACTTTAAGCAAACGATCAATCATTGAAATGAGATTAAAGGCCGACCGCTCACATCTGACAACTTAGACAGTGTCTGCTGTCGGTAACCGATTGCGCTCTCCTCTCAGTAGTTTGCTGCACATCACCCCTCTTACACATGATATACGAGCGAACATGTGAGAGCGATGACACTCACTGAGTAAAAAATATCGAGAATGTTCAGCATCTATGAATCAACGAGCCGATTCGTTCTCACAACAGTACGGTGAGAGTGAAAATTCTTGATGCCAATGCAGCGAAATTCGGTTGCACTCTCAAGAGTGCATTTTTTATCCCGACATCACAATTATTCCGTGATCTACGATTTTTTCTTAGTGTGTTGAACGCAATTCTTTCGAAGTTTGCTTGCCCTCTCCGCTCCGATACTTCTCCTCACTCCCCTTGCCTATAAAAACCAAATTGAGAACGAATTTAGCTCGCTTTCAACAGCAAAATGCTTAAAAATTCAAAAACGAATAGATGTTTTTCAAGAGCGTTTGTACTGAAATTATTCGTTCTACTTTTTTCTTAGTGTATACAAATTTTGGTTAGGATGTAAGAATACTATTTTTGTTCAATACATAACAAATTTACATGTGCTTAGAGTTACCTCTCTTCAATGTCTACTGTCTAGAGTCTTTAGGCAGCGAGGCCTCTTTGGCGAAGCTACAAGTCTACTTGAAACTGTACACAAATTAGTTGTGTTAACTACATATATCCTACTGATACTGGAAAGACAGACAGATTGACGGAAATGACATGGAATATACTTTAAAGCAATGGTGCCCACTGCTTATGCACACACCGCATAGCACATTTTAAAGTAAATTGCAACAACAACTTCATATTTTTCTATCGTCTCTTTCTCTTCCATGCCTTTTGCTAAATGGAACACAACCACAAATATGTATTGATAGTCGTAGAATTTGTTGTTGAGCATGATTATTAGACAAGGGAATCAAGCATTGATTAGATCTCTAACTGATTCATGCAGATCCGAGCATGGATCTCAAGCTATGCACCAAACTAGATTCGAAAAAGAATGCACTGCAATAAGGCACAAGACCATTATTCGTCTCCGGCAGGTGCGAAATAAGTCACATATTGGATTGCACATTTCTGTGTTCTTTCTTTATTAAATTTTGCCAATATCATTTCCAAGTCACAGCATCGCTTCTCAAACTTTTCCATATATTCCTTACTTTTAGCAAAATATCAATTTGAGACGCTTTTGCTTTGACTTTCTTTGATATTATCGTAAAGTACTATATGTTAACTTCCAAGTAAGCTACGTTTTCTACAATTTGTTAAAGCGAAGATATAGTTATTTATATATGTGTGTTCAGAATGACAGCATTTTGCATTGCCGCCTCCCTATCTCTCTCTGCCTGCGGCTCTAAAAATGCCATAAATACAATAAGGAAAGAACTGCTAAGAATAAAAATGTGTGAGTGTCGTTAGCACTTACAAGGCTTTGATGTGAAACATAATGCTAAATTTATGGGCTTAATTTAAAAATCACAAGCTCTCTCAATAGTATATAAATCAGCAATCAATCATACATTCAACAGAAGGAAACTAAAAGGGAGTAGATATACCAACAACAAGATAACTTGCTGCTGTGTTCTTTCTTTTTACTGTAAGTCTTGTTTGTTGTGCTTCTCTATAGATAAATGAAAACAATAACAGTCGCACAGGAATAACAGGCACAAATAATAATCTCAGTCTTGAAATAGCAAACAAAAGAAATAATTTATTTTGCCCGTTTTTTCCGGATTGTTTCTCCTCGGTCCCCAATTGTTCCCAAACTATTTAGTCACTGTCAAGTCACTGTTAAGACACTGTTAAGTAACTGTCAAGTCACTGTCAAGTCACTGTCAAGTCACTGTCAAGTCATTGTCAAGTCACTGTCAAGTCACTGTCAAGTCACTGTCAAGTCACTGTCAAGTCATTGTCAAGTCACTGTCAAGTCACTGTCAAGTCACTGTCAAGTCACTGTCAAGTCACTGTCAAGTCACTGTCAAGTCACAGTTAAGTCACTGTCAAGTTACTGTCAAGTGACTGTCAGAAATGTCACTGTCAAGTCACTGTTAAGTCACTAATTAGTCACTGATTAGTCACTGTGAAGTCACTGTTAAGGTACTATTAAGTCATTGTCAAGTCACTGTTTAGTCACTGTCCTCCTCTTTCCACCCCCAGACCTTTAACTCTTACATTACTATTAACACTATCACTAAGGGTTGTCTCTGTCCATTATATATTTAAGCGCATCCGTCTGAATCAGCGTCCCTTGACCACAGACTAGGATATCTAGATCAGAGATGGGCGCGTCGCGACGTTCCAATGCACACGAGGCAGCCTGTGCATAGGACCTCTGCCGCGGCCGACTGCACAAAATCACACTTACGCTATAAGCATTGAAAGCTATTTATAGCTATGAATGCGGCGCACGCAAATTGTGCTTGTATGCGTGGGAAAAGTGTGACGATATGTGTGCATGCCCATCTCTGATCTAGACTGAACGATTGCGCAATCGATTGCTACCTTCATAGACTCCAAAGACTACAAAAGTAAAATTAATAGTTTTTATTGTCAAATTAGAAAAACATTTAAAAGCATTTTAATTTCGTTAAATTTTAATATTTTGCAAAAAAAAATTGATATATTTTTTTCTACATTTAGCATTGAAAGCACTCACCCTAGCACATTTTTGCATGAAAACGAATCTTCCCTGCAAGTTTATTCTTCTTACATTTTGTTAGAACTTTTGAATCGGTTGAAAACAAAAAAAGTTTTGAGAGGCAATTTTTAAAAAAAACGAAAAATAAACGATTATCGATAATATCTCGATAACTGGCCAATAGCATTTCATGACGACTTTGATTGTGGAAAAAGTTGGTTTGAACCAATGGGGGAAGATCATTTTCATTTTGTCGGGCAGTGTAATGGGGAATTAAAATTTCAAAACTTTTCAAAATTAGGAGTTTTTGGGAACCAGTTAGAGCTAATGTTTAAACGTATTCATCATAAATTGTTATCTTAAACCGAACCGTGTTAGACACAGTTCGAGTTATAACAGAACATTTATTCAAAATCCAAAATCATTATGGGATCAGACAGTCAGATTTCATTTGCCAAAAGTAATTTAACAATCCGATTATCCTCTGTCCAAAGGAAGAGCATTCGTATGTGTTAATGAATGGGCAAAGCTGCTGTGTCCGTCAGAGAGTTTCAGTCTCATGTGGCTGCTTAAATAACTGAGGGAATGAATGACTGAGTGAACTGCTTCCACCGCATCTGTGCAATGCGAGTGTTAAATGAATGCAATGAATTATGTATGAATTACTGTGCAAATGTGCGCATCGCTTTGCCCGCAAAGAAAAGCAGCTCACAAACACACAAACAGGTAACAACTACTTGAGCAAACTAGTCAACCACAACTACACACACACACACACACACACACACGCACATATTACTATAGCAAAACTTTGCACTCGTGTCCTTTGTCTTTGGAGCTTAAACCTCTTAAATATTTCATGTCTTTCTCTCTTGTTAATTTATTCATATTATTTACGCATTTCCTTTGGCTAATGTGTTTGCTTTTGCAAACAAAAACTTTCTAATCTTTATTTACTTGTTGTAGTTGGACTTGAAGTAAATATTTGCTGTAATTATTGACATTTTGGCTATGGCAGGAAGGAGGCCAATCACAATTGATTGTCCATTTTGGCATTGAATTGAGCATGTGTAGTTGGGTATTTTCAGCAATATGCAAATGCATTTGCACTTTTGTTTGTTCACTCATTACTCATTTATTATATGTATATCGATTGAGGTAAATATTTAGTTAGCTTGATTGCTGAGCAACAATTTTTGCATACATAATTAATGTAGAGAAAATTGATGAAGAAAACGAGGAGAATTTTCTTCTCAATTAAGCAGGCACGAGGTGCACAAGTGTAATTGCGCCTCACACAGTTTTTCAATTCTTAAGAAAATATTCACTTCTTTCAGTATTTAATTTAAATAAAAAATCATTTTTTAAACTAATCCTTAACAAATCGCATATTCTTAAGCCGATTTCCTTAAAATACCCAAACGAACGAAATTTCATTATACTCTACTGAAAACAATGTTGTCTCTTATATTTTCCAATGCATTTCGTAGATAAATGAAAATATAATCTTCTTACAAATTGCCACAATGAACAGATCTGCCGAGATATATAATCTCCGCATTAAGTATACGCCCCGCCACACAGAGACACAGCTGCCTTTGCTGTTTGCATTGTTCTTCAGTTGAGCACATTTAATTGACAAAAATTTGGAGAATAACATCCGAAAGCAAATTAAAAATTCATTAAATAGAAAGGCGGCAGAAACAAGGCTAAAACTAAAGTTGGATAAATGTTTGCTCAGACTCAACTAGTTCAAGTTGCTACAACATGCCAGCCAAAAGGATATCATCAATCTTCGTTCCTGCCACACACACACACACACACACACACTGACAAATTGTGTGTGCCACAACACATAGTTTAGTTCTATAGAAGCAATCTAGCTCACATATTGTATATCTAACGAGTTAATCGCAGTTGCAGCTTGTGACAGTTTTCCACGAGGCGAGCTAATAAGACACAACAAACTCTTCTCTATATGAAAATCATAAATCACCAGCCCGGCCTGACAACAACTTTCCCCTTTAGCTTTCGACTTGGCTGGAAGAGAAACAAAATCCAAGGAGTGGAGCACAGGAGCCCAATAAACTTGCGACAATCTGACCACACAAGAATTGGAACATGTGCTGTGACTGCAATTGACAATTCCTGTGGACGTGTGCGGTTGATGAAGTCTTAAAGTGCTGCAACACTTTGTTTGTGCATCGACTGTCATGCATTTAACATGCAGCTTAACTGAATGGCCATAATATGGCTTAAGGGGGGGATTTGTAGGTGTTAAGTGAATTAAGAGTTTTGAAATGCCGGAAAAGGAATGCTTTTGGCTTTAGAGCTGCTTGTGTGGCATGTGCAAATAGACTTTTGATATTTATTTGGTTTATTAATTTACAAACTGCTGCCAGCTCTGTTAATTTGTCATACTGTTAAAGCTCTGCAAATTGTTCTTAAAATTTTGTGTCGCTTAAAGTAACTTAAAATCGCTTGGAGAATTGAAGTTCCTAGGGCGATATGATGGCGTTTTATAATCACTAGCTGCAGACTTATGTCGGTCTTAAACCATTTTGTGAGGATATTAGGGCGATATTATGGCGCATGGAAATGATAAGTAGCGGTCTTGTTTGAAAAATTTATTTCAGAATATCTTACAAAAAATCAGGTCCTTTCCTTGGCGATATTATGTCGTTATACATCTCTTGAATTATGTCGCGTTAAAAAAGGTGAAATTTTTGTATCGTTATAAGGTGACAGCATCTGTGGCAATATTGTGTCACTCGAAACTAAATGCAGCGGCTTTAAGCTGTTTCAAAACTATACGTAAAGATCGTACAAGGTTTTATGGTAACATAAGATTGAGCGAAATCTTTTCCTTCTTTCTATGGCAAAATTATGTCGCCCAAAATGTAGTAGTGGCGGACACTAGATCGGGCAAAACCTAGCCGTTTCTTCTGCGAAATTCGGTCGCTCTTGAATTATTATCAGCAGTCTTAAGCCGACTTAAACTATTATTGAAAATCTTATCTCGTGTTTGTCGACTTCTAAATAAAAGCAAAGATCCTATGTAGTTTTAAAGCGATATAACATCGCCCAAAACTGAGGTCCTCTCTTCTGTGGTGAGATAATGTCGCTCAAAACTATACTGGGTTACAAATAAAAGGAAACTTTAGCACCAGAGAAGATATTTGATGTACAACAAAGTCTGAAATGATTGTTTAAAGGTGGCGTCAGTAGTATTTAATCGAATCGGACAATGTTGCAACTAACATCATTTAGAAGCCTCATTATACGGATTTTTATTTCAGTATGTGTCGTTTGCTGAGTGTAAACACCATAGTTTCTGTGTCCCCCAATATGTCAGATATTGTGCACATAAAACGGATAGCATACGAGCAAAGGCATGACAAGCTAAATAGGAAAAATGACAACGCTCAAAACATAACTTGAAATGCTGAAATGGAAAGTTCTATTCCACCCGCCCGTATAGCCCAGACACTGCTTCTTTCGACAACTAATAGTTTTCGGGAATGACACTTGCTCTTTTGAAAAACTTTAAAATTGGATCGATTCATGGATCGCATCAAAAGACGCATCGTTTTTCCGAGATTGTATCCGAAAATTGCTACAAAGATGGGAAAATGTAGTGGGTAGCGATGAACAATACTTTGAAATAGGTATTTGTAACAAAAGATTCTAGAACGATAAGGGAAGGGGTGCGGCCTAAAGTCGGGAACTTTGAAATTTCCTTTATAAATTATAATTAATAGATTACTTTAAATAAAACTGATCTGGATCAATGTTGGGCTATTTTCATGGCATGTTCTGGATTTATCGTCTAAAATCCTATTTTTATAAGCCTTTTTTAAATGGCAATAGTTCGGGAACCAGAGTAGCTAGAGACATGAAATAAATAAAAGAATAATATAATGTGATGGTTTTGGTAGAGCGCATTGTAGCGCCACCTTAAAACCTTTCCTATTTTTCAAGCTATCGGATAATTTGCTTAAAGGTTGGAGTAAATTTTTTAGTGTTGTTTAGAACGCTGAACTCAAAATTTGAATTTGGCAACTTTTTTAGATATGTTTTTTTCGGTACATTTTAAGCCCTATTTCAATTTAGAAACCTAAGATGGAGGAAAGCAAGGTAAAACTTAAAAGGTTATTGAAATTTCAATAATCGCGTAAAACATTGTTTTCGAATTTTCTAGCAAATGCAAATTAATTTGGTCTTAAGCGCCTAGGAAATTTTTTTTTTAAAAGTACAACAAATATTTATTTTTTTTCTACAGATGAATTGCGATTCTACGATTCATACCCTGTTCGACTCCGTCAAACTTTTCTGAATTGAGATATGGCTAAAGTACAATTGTGCACTGATAAGTATCTTGCATTAATTAAGTAATAAATGACACTTGCAAAATGTGAACGACAGCCAACAGACCTCGTTCCGATGTCACAACTATAGCAACATCTATGCAATTAAAGTTGGGAATAAAACCGACATTAAAACTATCATATTTGCAGTTTAAATGTCTCAGGAAGTTTTGAGTTTTATTATTGAGCCAGTCAAGCCGAATGATGAACTTTCGGGGCATAGCTGGCCGGACGGGCAAATAAAATTCCCTCACCGTGTCGGAGTCGTTATTAGTTTATTTTGTAATTTTATTAGATTTTCTTTGATTTCTTTAGCTCATACGAATTTTTGTAACGTATATACGTTTTTGTTGAAACCCTTTTTTTGTCAACTTTAAATAAATAAATAAAATAAAAAAAAAAAAGTTTTGTCCCGTTGTGTTCTTGTACAAGATTTCAGTTAGGTATGAGATCCAGAAATAATACATTCAGCTGAACTTCCAATTTCTTCAGACAAAGAGTTTGGGGTGTTCATATGATTTTTTTAAATGATTTAGATTGGTTATGTACGCGATCATGGCTTTTACAGGGTATTTATATATATTTTTGAATTTTTCTTTATGAAGCGTATCTTCGATTTTTTTCAAATTTTAGATAATTTGTTTAATTTGTTAAAATTCCAGAAGAAGCTTTAAGGTGGCGCCAAAACCATTACATTATATTTTTCTTTTATTAATACCAAAAAACTTTTTTTAGTGTATGTCACCAAAATCCGTATTCGAAAACTTTGTTCAATTCTCTATTACTGGCAATTGATTTCATGTCTCTAGCTCCTGTGGTTCCCAAGATAGTGCAATTTGAAAAAGGCTTAATAAAAAAGGATTTTTGACGATATCTTAAGGACATGGCATTAAAATCACCCAACATTGGGCCAGATCAGTTTATTTTAAAGTCATCCATTCAATTATGTAGCAAATTTCACCCCTTTCCTTATCGGTCTGGACCCTTTTTCACAATAGAAATTTCAAGTCCTTTGCGCTTGTTTTAAGTCAAATCAAGTACGTATTATAATAAAAATTTTGAACCGAAGTTCGTGCTTTTCTATACCTATTGTACTTTTTACTTGAAGTTCAATAAGTTTTTTTCTGGCAGAAGATCCTTCAATTTGTGCTAAGATTTTGTCAATCTAAATAATTAGTGGCGGATTAGATCTTTTGTCGTTTTAAGGTGACATAAGATCGAAAAACATCGTCTGGGTTTCCCAGTGCCGAAATTATAACTATTAATTATAATTAAGACTATGCAAAAGTTTGTCCCTCTTTCTGAGGCAAACTTGTGTACATTGCAAGCTTTGAAATTATTTTGTTTCTTAAACCAAAAACGTATTAAAACTTTAAGCTGGATGTACTTCATTTACTGCATTTAAAAAGCAACTCTGAACTCGCCCACTTGGAGGGCCCCAGCCAATTGAATTTATTGTTATTTCTGTTGAACGGGTTTCAACATTTCGCTTGCATATTTTTACCTATGTATAACCGCAATTCACCCAAACATTGACTGAGTCCCAGTCAGATTCACATTTACCTTTTCATATTTACGAAATAAATATCTGTATGCTTGTGCATACATTTTAACCCATCGATAAAAATTTATGTATGTATATGAAATGCAATCAACACACATATTAAACTTTTGCTCCTGCTCTGGGTTTTTTGGCGCTTCCCTGGCAAAAGCATTCCTCTGTTAACACTGCGTGTATATATTTGTACGCGGTGCTCTTTTTCCTGCCTTTTGCATATTACGGAGCCCCTCCTCCATTTCGTCACTCAACACACTCTATTGATACAAAATTGCACTGGCAAATGGTTCTGTTGGGTGCAATTTCTGGCATAGTTTGCATAAAAATTCACATATGTACCAAAGGCATCAAGTAAAGTGTCGAGTGCACAAAAATTGGCACAAATTAAGGAAGAAAAGAAAAAAGAGAAGAGGAATCAAAGAAAATTGTTGCATTGGGTAAGTTTTTATCTGGCAAAAGCAGACAGTCCCAGGACCAGCAAGAGTTAGTTAGGAGAGGTGAAAATAGTAGGAAATTGTGCATGCTGCACAGTAATCTCAGCTCACAAACGATATTCAAACCCGGGGATTGCAGCAGAGAAAAAAGAATAAGCGGCTTATGAATTATAAATTTACTTAGACAAAGAAATGGAATGTCGAGGGTTTTTCTGGCAAATTTCTTTATCTTCAACCTACATATAAGAGTAAATTAGTGGCAAATGGCGGTCAAAAGAATCTCCTTTAGTTCTAAGAGATAAGCGGAAGTTGATTAGTCAGTAGAGTTTACTAGCTTTGTTCAAATTGGGCATGCCAAGATGAAGTACTTAAGTGTTCGCTGAGCTAGTCTCTATGCGGTTATTGACTTGTGTCTTAAAAATTTCTCCACAAATTGAAGGACCTGCTTACGCCTCATCTAAAGTCACTTTAAAATGACAAAAAACGGCATAAGTAGCCCGCTCACAACACAAGTTTACATGCTTTTGCACTACACCGAATAAAAGACGAGATGATATTGGACAACTACAAATAAAGGTCTATCTATTAGGATATCTGGTAATTGTGTTCCTTTAGCAAAACATTTTAATGAATTTTTTAAGTTTGAAGTAAAACCGTTTTTTTTATTAATGATCAAATTTTTTATATTAAAGCCTCGTACTTAGAGCGACTGAAAATTCCTTTCATCACAGTATTTAACAGAAATAGAAACACTTTCTAACAGCACATGAGCATCAAAGCAAAGCCAAGGTGTCTCTAACTATATAAAATACTGTGTCGCTCTGAGTAAGGGGCTTAAATTAAAACGAGTGTGTAAGTTAAAGTCGGCAACTTCGATATACCCGTTACTCAGTGAAAGAAATGTTCAATAGCCTTGCTTAATGTTAGTTAACAGAGCAACAACATTATTGTTAAACTTTTTAAATACTGTTAGTTGACAGCTCATGCTGTACCCAAATACCTATTACTCGCAATTGTTTTGGTACACGAATTTTTGGTCATAAAAGTAAAACGAATGAATACACAAGGCAACAAGGTCCAGTATATTGAAGGGCTGGTGGTGATATTAGATCATTTTCGTGTGCTTAACACGAGGCTGTTTTCAGAAATGGTCCTTTACGTCAAGATTTTTTAGTATTTTGAGCTTACAATTGCAAAAAAATGGCTTTTTTGACCCTTTATAGACGAGTTTTGTAGAGAACTTATACATTTGTTTTGACTTGTTTTGATATTATCGTAAGTTACCGTTTCTTAAGTTTAAAATAAACTATTCCAAAGAATTGTGCGATTACACAAGACAACAAAATAAGGCATTTTACAGTATATTGAATGGTTGGTGGTTATTCTTGCAAAAAATTCATATGTTGACCCATTTTCGAGGCGTTTTGCGGAGGAACCTATACTTTTGTTTTGACTCTCTTTGATATTATCGGAAAGTACTACTCCTATAGCATTTATACACAGAGAAAAAAATTGATATGAAATGGCACTCAAATCGAAATTTTTGCATTTCAATTTTACTCTGATATGACTAAGATTAAATGAATATGTTGGAAAATATCAATACGATATCCCTCCCGCACAGCAGGCTCACACACTACCCGCTGCACCACGCACGGCTTCACTATCTTACTCTGTCACAGTTAATATGAGCATGCCGTCGCTTTCCGTTTTTCGAATTTTGAATTCGTATGAAAAAAATGATATTTTTTCAAGTTCATATTAACCTGAGAATATCAATATGAACTTGAGCTTTTTTTTTCTCTGTGTAGTAATGTTATCCGATTTCACAAAAAATCGAATATATTGTTGCGTTCCAAAAGTATGCAATGGGTGTTGTTGAACATTTTCATTGAAATTCTAAAAAAATGACTAGCCCCTTTATACTGTTTTTACAAGGCATACCTTTGGGCAGTCGACAATTTTGTTGTTTTATTATTTGCATTCAAAATGGAATATCTTCGCTAAAAATAATCATAAAATTCGTTGGGATAGTTTATTTTAAAGTTAAGAAATGGTAACTTTCGAAACTATCAAAAAAAGTCAAATCAATAGTATTGTTCCCCACAAACATGCAACTAAAAGATAAAAAATAGGCATTTTTGCAACTTTAAGCTCAAAGTACTCAAAATCTCAACGTGATGGACCATTTCTGGAAACAGATTCATCAAGAATCAAAAGGTTTAATTTTGTTTGCCTTGTAATATTTTTCAGAACTTTTTTCTTCTATTTATTCGGTCCCTCAAGGGCTAAAGTCGTAAAACATATTATTCGAAATGGCCGCCTTGTGCCTTCTAGCAATGCTAAAGTCTCTCTGGCCACTCATCGACAGCAGTGCTTACCTCATGCATTGAGAAATTGGCCTTTGCTCGGACAAGGGCGAGCTTCAAAGACTAAATATTTGGGTGTCGAGTAGAGCCAGCCATAGCCTAGAGAAAGGACCACAGTTTAAAGTCCAATTGAAACAGGTCTGGGCTACCAGCAGGCCAATCATCTGTAGAAATGAAGTTCGGTACATGGTTTTTTAGCCATGTTTGAGTCGTTTTTGCCTTGTGAGCTGGAGCTGAGTCTTGTTAAAAGGTCCACGGCTTGTTTGCAAATCATGTCGTGTTGTGAAGCTTCACAACCTTCTCCACAACGTCGGATTGATACTCTTTCACCGAAATAGTGACTTCTTTTTCACAAAAAGGAAGTTTGGTGACCCCTTCTTAGGCGACTCCCCACCAAACCATATAAGCCGGATGGTGACCTCTCTGAACACTCGGAATGAGTTCGGATGCTTATTTTGATGACCCAGCATACATTCTATTGTTTTGTTTGTTGAACGATTTCTCTCTGGTGAAAATTTTCTTGTCAGTAAACAGAATTCATTTGTGGGCACTGGGAAGCGATGCAATGCTTTCGATTTTGTCTTGCGTTTTTGTTTCAATGCTGTTGTGAGCAAGTGGTCGGTGTGTCTCTTGTATGCTCTGAGTCCCATATCACGTTTTATGATGCGCGACATGCTGTCCTTGATGATATTCATCTCACGAGACATGATTTTCTGCTTGCCCAGTGGATTTCGATGAATTTGAGCTTTCCCAGCTTTGATGGCGTTGTGGCGGATTTCGCGCGGTCTTTTATTCCATCGTTATCCCCAAATAACTTCACGGTACGATACACAAAGTTTTGGGTGATTTCCAGTCGGCTCAACATCCAAAAGATTTCACCTTACAACACGATTTTCGAGCGAGCCCCACTCCAAGACTGCAAACAACTGATGCCAAAAACTTTTGATGCAGTAATATAGCATGAATGTCACTTGTCAAAGAGCCGTCATGTTGGAGTGGATGCGTTGAATAGTTCTCGAGAACTAGTGTGTTTAATACGTGTACCAAAACAATTGCAATTACCAGGTACACTTCTCTCTCAATCTTTTAAAAACATTTTGTAAAAGAGTTTTGAACCAAAAATGAGATTTCTGGCCCATAGTGCACTCGGTGGTTGCTAATATTACTTGCATTCATACAAATTTCGTCGAAGGTGGAGGATTTTAAGCATATTTTGTGGGAAATCATGATCAAGCGAAGACATAGCATTTTGAACTCATGTGCTCGAAAGGAAAGAATTGTCCACAGCCCCAAGAGCCTAACTAGAATTAAGAACAGCTTCCCTTTGATTTCGAGCATTTTCCCCACTTTAAAATTTAGACTTAACACAAAACACGGGCTCAACTAGAAAGCCATTCAGAATCTAGAGGACAAATTTGATAACCGAACTTTCTTTCAAGTAAGTGTGAGTGTAACAACTGAACCATTTCCCCCCAACTTCTGATGATTAGACACTCGATGCCTTCAAAGCTTACTTGAATTCCCCGCATTGCAGTAAATTCCTTTGCTCTTTCTCAAGGTAACTTAAAGGTCAACTTGTACTTATTTTACAATTCTTGCTTATATTTATTATTTTTCCCTCAATCCATCAACTCATTTCACCCTTCTGTATGTCTTAGGGTACCATATGTGTATCTCGTTGCTTGTATCTTTATGTGAGGCACGTACATACTTTGTACATATGTTTGTTTTGTTGCTTACGTGCCAATAGCTCAAGTCCAGCAACAAATCACACAAAAAATGTATTAGAAATTTCAAATCAAAGTGAAAAACGGCCGCTGTCAGATGAGTCAAACACCCCGCCACATTCCCACCCACACACACTTTTAATACCCTGTAACAAAGGTTTAAAAAGTTTGATAAGAAGTCAATACAAGAAGTCTATGTAGGTCTCAGTGGGATCAGGAGTCTATAGCATGTGCCTGTCAATGAAACTATCGGTTTTGCATAACAAAACTTTTCTGCTAACTGAACTTATAAGCTAAGCTTTGCCATTTACAGGCTAAGCTACAGTCGACTTTCTTACTGATATCCTCCTGGATACATTCATTTAATATTGTTATATGACCTTTTTACGCCTTTTATTTCCCTCACCCTCTCTGATCCGTATACTTTTCTATTACTCTTTGCAGCTACCAGGATATCTTGCACATACCAACAACGCTGCCACAATTTTCAACATCATTGGGTCCAATTGTCGATGGACATGTAATACCAAATCAACCGTACAAGGTCATGGGGCATTATACGGAGCATTTCAGCCGGTTTGTTAAGCAATTGTTGCCCCATTTTGTGCCATTGCCATTTGCTTTTGATATTTGCCAACTGGGACCTGTCAAGCGGTCCTTTTGCGTAGACAGGACGAGTGGCTGAGTCACTGGAGTATTTATAGCGCTTTACTTGATTAGACGTCTGGTATTTTGGGCTTTGTGTGTCGCCCTCAGGTAAAATCAAATCGCTCGTGAAATCGTAGTAACACGCCATTTGGCGTGGGCATCGACAACGGTTTAGTTATCATCAAGCAAATTACAATTCGAATGTCACTTGTTGGTCTTGATGGGACGTAAACATTCCCGTTAATAGGCTGTGGCACACAAAGTTCAATGGCGGCCACATTGAAGGTCGTGCCAGCAAATTTTTGTGTAAAAAACTTTGGTAAAGAAGGTGAAATTAATTTCCATTTGAATAAGCCATCATTATTAGAAAATTAATCAAAAAAGGGAGCTCTGTGTGCTTTCACTTGAAAAAAGAAGCAAACAAACAAAATGATGACTTTAAAGTTCAAGCTAAATGTTGATACTGTGAGTGAACTTAAATTTGCTCGTCACTTGAAATCAAAAAATTCTTTGGTTTCAGCTGACGTTTTCGGAAATTCGATCAAAATCTGGTTCGAACTATTTAAATTCTATTTAAGGCTATTTTTACCTTTGCTGCATATTCAGATTCAATTGTTAGTCATAGATTTAAATTACAGCAAAACTAGAAAAAACAGTGGGTGTCATGGTACGCCCGTTAAGAGCGAGGCTCTTTTCGACGATAAATCTGAGAGTAAATTTAAATACAGGCGAAAAAAATGTGTCTTTTTTTGGGTTTCTGAAATATAAGAAATATATTTTTGACTGTTTAGATAAATGGGTGAAATATGGTGACAAAAGACATGTTGTGGTGGACCATCTTTTTTGTTGTAAATTGGTAAGGATTGTGGTTCATTCTCTAAGTTTTTTAAAGGAAAATCAGAGCGAAGCTCTTTTACGGACGTTCGAATGGGGGACGAAAGCTCGGAAAATGTTGTCTTTGCGACAGATTCTTTTGGATATGCCTTTGTCTTTGCAAATTGTATTTGCAAAATCAGCCACTTTTACCTTCTGCCGTAACAGCAGGTGGGTTGTGTGTGGAGTGGGATGCTTTGAGGGGAAGTGGAGGGGGGGAGCAGTGGCTGCCATCAGGTCAAGTAATGAATTTAGTGCGATAAATTGTGTTTGTTTGACAGTGACTTGTCAGTGACTTGACAGTGACTTGACAGTGACTTGGCAGTGACTTGACAGTGACTTGACAGTGACTTGACAGTGACTTGACAGTGACTTGACAGTGACTTGACAGATACTTGACAGTAACTTGACAGTGACTTGACAGTAACTTGACAGTGACTTAACAGTGACTTGATAGTAACTTGACAGTGTCTTGACAGTGACTTTACAGTGGGGAACAGTGAACGAGGGAAGGTGAAAGAGGTAGGGGCACAGGGAATGGGGAAAAAGAGGGAAAGCCAATTTGAATTGAATATTAATAGAAGTGTGGCAGCCTTGAGGTCAAGTTGTGAATTCAGTGCGATAAATTATAAAGTTGAATTAATTTCCATTATCTGTTGCTTCTGCAAATCGTTCAATAATCTTGATTACTAAATATCTCTCGAATTTACAAAGCACCTATCTAACAAACTGTGAGAGAAACGACTTTTTCTCCAAATTTTGCGTGGGAAAAATTGATTAGGTCCTATACATGTTGGAGATGTGCCCACATATGTGGGACCAACATCGGCCAACGTCCTAGACCTAACTCTGACCTTAGGGAACAGTACTCAGGCATCAGAATGGAGAGTCCTCGACAGACTCTCCTTCTCAGACCACAAGTACATCCTTTTTAAGATCGAGTTCAACCACAACCAAACCAGAAAAACCTACAGGAACCCCCGGAACACCAACTGGGTGAAGTACCTGAAAACGGTAGAATCAAAACTACCTACGCCAGTGATCATCTGCTCGGTAGACGATATTGAGATGTCCGTGAAGACGCTCACGTCCAACCTAACCGAAGCATACAAATCCTCATGCAAACTCACAGTTAGCAAACGGAGAACCAGACCACCCTGGTGGACCCCAGCGCTGAAAGAGCAGAGGAAGGACGTGCAAGAATGCTTCAAACTCGCCAAAGAAGCGGATGAGCAAATAATTTGGGAAGAATACAAGATAAGACTTCGCTTCTTCAAAAAAGAAGTACGAAAGGCAAAGCAAAACGCGTGGAGAACCTTCTGCTCCAGCATAGAGAAGGTCTCCGAAACAGCTAGACTCAGGAAACTGCTGTCAAAGCAGCCACCTATGCAGAGTCAGCTGAAAACGAACGACGGCCACTGGACGGAAAGCAGCAGGGAAGCGACATGCGCTCTTCTTGATGCGCACTTCCCAGGCTGTACTGTAGTCACTGAGTCAGATAAGCCTCTTGACCTACACACGCATCAAAGCAACATCCCAACTAATATCATCACTCCAGAGAAAATACGTTGGGCGATCGACTCGTTCGCGAGTTACAAATCCCCAGGACTGGATGGAATATTCCCAGCCATGCTAAAGACGATCAAATGCGCAATCGTCCCATGGCTGCAATCCATTTTTGAAGCTTGCTTGAGATGGAGCTATGTACCTGTGGTCTGGAGGACAGCACGCGTTGTATTCCTGCCAAAAGCGGGAAAATGCAGTCATGTGCAACCAAAGGACTACAGACCCATAAGCCTCACATCATTCTTGCTCAAAACAATGGAAAAACTGCTAGATCTCCACATAAGAGAAGGCTTGAACCTGACCTTGGAGAACAATCAGCACGCGTACACGAAAGGGAAATCGGTGGAAACGGCGCTACACTCCCTAGTAGCCACCATCGAGAAGGCACTGTACCATCAGGAATTTGCCCTGGGAGCATTCCTAGATATATCTGGTGCATTTAACAACGTCACCACAGAAGCGATAATGCGAAGCCTAAGGGCACTAGCAATCCACAAGACATTGTACTCCTGGATATACAACCTGCTGAGCTGCAGAAGAGTACAAGCCGAGTGGGGTACCACAACCATGACGAAAGAGGCACATGGAGGAACGCCTCAGGGCGGAGTCCTGTCGCCCCTTCTATGGAACCTTGTGGTCAACGAACTACTACGGAAATTCCGCAGGAAAGCACCCAAGATAACCGCATATGCTGACGACATAAGCATAATTATCATGGGGAAATGTCCATCGACTCTTAGCTCAATCATGGACTCTACTCTCAAAGAGATACTAAAGTGGGCCACAGAAGCCGGACTCAGTATCAATGCGGAGAAGACGGACCTGATTCTCTTCACCAAGAGATACAAGGTACCGCAATGGACTCCACCTACGATAAATGGAATACAGCTAACGCCAAAGAACAACGTAAAATACCTTGGAGTAGTTATCGACAGTAAACTGTCATGGAGACTCAATGTGGAGGAAAGGGTGAAAAAGGCAACCAATGCGCTATATGCATCCCAGAAGATGCTAAGCAGCACTTGGGGCCTATCACCAAGTCTAACGCACTGGCTCTTCATCTCAATAATACGACCGATACTACTACATGGCATATTGGTATGGTGGCAAGCCACGGAGAAGTCCACATATCTAAAGCTGATGGAAAAGGCCCAGCGGCAGGCATTAGTCTGCATAACGGGGGCGCTGAGGTCCACTCCAACAAAAGCACTCGAACACATCCTAGGAGTCAACCCCCTGGACATCCAAGCACGCCTCCTTGCACAAAAGACGGCCCAACGTCTTTGTGCGGCAGGCACCATGGCGCTACAAAGCTATGGACACAGCACGGTGGGTAGAGTGATCAGCAGTAGCACGGACTACATGATCCCAAAAACCAACTTCACAGGTGCATCAGCATTAATGGGACCAGAAGACTGGCGTATAGGACTGGCCCAGGAAGCAATGCACCTATTTACAGACGGCTCCAAGATGACCTCAGGAGTCGGAGCCGCTGTATACTGCGATGAGCCGGAATTGAGGCTCTCATATAAACTGCCAGACCACTGCACCATATTCCAGGCGGAGGTCTTCGCAATAAGGAAAGCAGCGGAACTGGCAGAACAATACGCACCAAACAACCAAATAAACATATACGTTGACAGCCAAGCGGCAATCAAAGCAATGCAAAGACACACCATTAATTCCAAAAATGTTCTGGCAAGCAGGGAGGCAATAGATTCCCTCAGCATCTCTAGAAAGGTGCAAATCTATTGGATTCCCAGCCACCGGGGCATTGATGGAAACGAAATGGCTGACAGTCTTGCAAAAGCCGGAACCGCACTAAGCCAAGAAGCAACACTAAACATATCTATCTCCGTACAGACGCTATACAGCAAACTGGAGGAGATAGCGGAGAAAGAAGCAGAGGAAAAGTGGAAGAACACAACCGGCTGCAGAATCTCAAAAATCATGTGCAAGACAAGAGACAAAAAACTCACGCACTATATGCTACAGCTCCAAAGAAGAGACTGTAGACTGCTTATAGGCATACTAACTGGTCACTGCCTAGCAGCCGCTCACGCGAAAAAGCTAGGCATCACGACAACGGACATCTGCAGGAAATGTAAGGAACCTGGAGTCGTTGAAACTCTGGAACACCTCATCTGCAGCTGCCCAGCGATCGCTAAGACGAGACTAAAACATCTGCACTCCCCAAGTCTCAACTCTCTTGAAGAGGCGGCAAGGAGGTCTCCCAAACAACTATTGGCATTTGCCAAAACGTCAAGCATCCTCTTGGATTTCTAATGGTACCCAGAAAAAGCCACCCGGCCTCACTAAGGACCGTAAGGTCTATGTGTGGTCCCTACAAAGGGCCAGCCGGAACTACCTACCTATACATGTCAAACCTCAATCTCTTACCATCTCTGAGATCTCTTCTTTCAATCAGACAGACAGACGTACAGATGGAAAGACAGACGGACGCTTATGGCTGTATCGACTCGGCTGTTGATGCTGATCATGAATATACATACTTTATAGGGTTGGAAATGATTTCTTTTCCCTGCTACAAACATTTGCACAAACTTAATATACTCTTTGTACCTTTGGTACAAAGCAGAGAACTGCAGCGAGCTTACACTTGTATGATCAATCACCCATGCTTCATATGCGGTACGAGTAAACTTAAAGCTCAAAGCTCGTTGACCACTTGCTTGTAGCATACACAAAACAAAAAATTCAAAAGTGATCGGGAATTGGCGAGTCATTAGCCGTGTTCAGCAGAACAACTTGCTCCCTGATCAGGTATAAATTTGCAATAATCTTCCCACTGAACTCGAGTGATGCGGCATAATGATAGCCAATTTAGGGTGTCATGATACAGGAGCATGTATCAAAGAAATAGTACGCTACTTTAAAGTGATACTGCTCCCTCCAACAGCAGAAACTATTCGATGCATAATTTTTTTCTGATACATGCTCAGGGATCAATTATTCTGCTGAACACACCCATTGTATTGGGGAGCTCGAGTACTGCATAGTAGAAATACCCGAGACGACTCGTAATTTCGTTGCCGAAATCAATGATCTGCTGCGGGCTGTTACAAGCAATTCTCTTTTACCCTTGCTACAAATGCGATACGAGTAACACACTCGGCGCGAAAAGCACGCCAAAAACAACAAAATGTGAGAGCGAAAGAGATAGCACGACATTGTTTGATTTCCAAAGGCCTTTAACACCTTGCAGCAAGTCCGACAGTAAACGAAACCTGCCACACCATATTCCACACAAAACTTTTTCCTTTGCGTCGGCCAGACAAGGTGTAATTGCCATTTGCAATATGCCCTGAAATATATTCTACATTTTCTGCCATTATGCCACGAAGTGAATCCAAATTGCAATAACTTTTTAATTTCTGTCATTCACCGCTTATTACTGCGTAGTAATTGTGACGCAGTTGGATTTGCACATCATATTAGCCAGAGCTCGCCGTCAACAAACCGAGTAAGCGTTCGTGTATAAGAATGTTGCTCGCTTGGGGCTTGTCGTCAACAAGCCGATTAAGCTTGCTGATTGTATGTTGAAAGCGCGAGTCCATAAAAGTACTCGTCAGTGGCGGTATGATACCCGCTGGCATCCGTTCAGCCGCGAACTTTGACAAGCTTGTTCAATTATTACCCGAGTGAAAAAAAGCTTACCCTTTCTGACTTAATGTGCTTTCGATCAGTTCTTGTGTGTCACACCAAAATGGCGTGCACAAACAAGCCGAGTAAATGCGCGAGTGTACACAAAAATTAAGTACTCGTTGCAGGTCTCTGGTACAGAGTATAACAACTGTCCGTAAAGGAAAAACAAACAATTATGATGGGTAGCACTGGCCGCAACGGCGATGGGCAGCCGTTCACACACCTAATGGCTTTTTATACACTTGAAAAGTGTATTATAATTTTGCCCAGCAGTTTGCTACGCATAGAAGGAATCATCTCCGACCACATAAAGTATATTTATTCTTGATCAGCATGACGAGCTGTGTCGATTGAGCTTTGTCCGTCCGTCTGTCTGTCCGTCTGTCTGTTTCTACTAGTCCCTCAGTGAACTTTTGCACAGAGTCTTTTTTTAGCTGCACGCTGCTAATATGTCGGAACCGCCAGAATCGGATGACTACTTCTTGTAACTGCCATAGAAACGATCGTTCGAAAAATGGGTTTTTTTGTGAGAAAAACTTTTTTGTTTTGAATGTCAGCGTTATTAAGCTCGGCCATTATTAAAATTAATTGTTTTCAAACTGATTTGCGAAGTTTGGTCGAAATCGCTTACCTTTGAAGCAAGCTTTTTCAAGCGTATTAAAACTTCGGCACAGACGAAGTAAGCTTTCCTTTCTCGTTTGCTACTTTGTGTGGCTTATCACTTAAATTGATTACATATGTACACACTTTTTGGGGGTACAGAGTATGTTATAGTCGGGCTTGACCAACTTTCTTTCTAAATTTTTCATATTTCTGGTAGCATTTGAGTACCGACTTAGTTTTTGGATTCCTTATGAGACCGTAAGCGAAAAAAATATAGTCAGAAGGTGCAATGTCTGAAGAATAGGAATAGGATTTAATTACATGTAACAAACAATTATAGTTTACAATTATACAAAAGTATTGAAGTCCAGCATTCCAACCAAGTTGTTGTTCCCTACCATTTCCGATATACAAGAAATATAGAATCAGGAAGCCAATCCCTGCAGCCTAGCTCTTTTTGCATTAAACCTATCAAAAGCTAACTCAAAACTGAACTGACCAAAGCGACTATATCAGCTGTTTCAATGTCTAGATATACTTCTAGTCCCGTATGGCCTAAGGTGGTAGCAACCCAGTTTTATCAAAAGGCTGGTATGGACAATTGCAACAGCTGGCGGGTGCGAGAGGGGTTATGTTGCAAAACAATATCGGTTAGGGACTTAAGCAATCGGCTAGCAAAAATCAGTCTGAGGGAGTTCGTTTGATATGGTCTACACCAAAACTCGCACTACTAATTAAATAATAACAAGAAAGAAAGTCGGTCAAGCCCGACTATAACATACTCTGTATCCTTACACTCGCATTTGCTCAAGAGTCAAACGGCCAGTTAACACACAACGCACAACGCGGTGCGCTCTCTAAGTCTCTCTCTCTCTCTCTCTCTCTTTCTCTCACTAAGATTGTTTCTGCTGAACGCAATGCCTAGGTTATGGGTGGGGTGGGTGGGGTGTGCTAACTGACCGTTTTTTGCTCATAACTTGAGTATCGTTCATCCGATCTTTATCATTCCCTCAGCAAATCGATAAAAAAATTTGAGTACTAGATATATCTAGAAAGTACGAACCTTCTATCATCAAAACTGTAGGAGATATGACGTTTTTTCCAAATTGCGGGGGCGCGAGGGGGCGTGGCAAAAATTGAAAATAAACTTGATCTGCCTGCAAGTATAAGAAATATATGTCCCATACATGTCAAACCTCTATCTCTTACCATCTCTGAGATCTCTTCGTTCATACGGACGGACGGACGGACGGACAGACGGACATGGCTATATCGAATCGGCTGTTGATGCTGATCAAGAATATATATACTTTATAGGGTCGGAAACGATTCCTTCTCCCTGTTACATACTTTTGCACAAACTTAATATACTCTATGTACCTTCGGTACAGAGTATAAAAAGTCCCCGATGCTCTAGAATGGCAGAATCTTCAAGAAAGAAAAAGAGAAGGACATAGAAAAACACTTTTACACCACATTTAAGCTTCATATTGTCACACACCCTACCTTTGATTTTCCCTTTGCGCACTGATTCCGGAAAATCTCATTATTGTTAACGACATATTTTCACCCTTTACTTTACATTAATTAAGTAATTAATCATTCGTTTTATGGTTTGTTTCAAGGGGTTGATTGGAGATTTGCTGTTGATAAATCATGAATTATTAATCAAATTCTGTACCATCCATTCCTAAATGCAAAGCTTATTTTCAGTTTGTGTGAACTAAAAATAATAATTATCAACATTATCCTAAAATAATATCCTCGAGCCTTTCATTTTTTTTTTTTTTGCTTCAGCCACACCCTTAACCTTTACTTATTATAATATTTTCTTAATATTTGCTCTTGCCTCGACTTTTATACTTAAATGAAACTCATCAATCAATCCAATCCAACGGGCAACAAGTACTAACTCAACCCAACTCTTTAGGATGTCAATAATTTAAGGCCAAGGAAAAGGGAAAACGGAAACAAAGAAAAGGATTCAATTTTCTCTTTCTCCGACCGAAAGTTGAACTATTTCCAATAAACACAAAGGGCACGTAGCCAGGGTTGCCATTCCCACTTTCAGAGTCAACATAACACGGTATAATCTAATAAAATGCGTGATTAATTTGATTTTAATTGTTATCCTTTGGCAAGTCAAACGTGTTATGCACGCAACACGGGGAAAAATAGAATAATGGCTGACGGGAAGAGCCATTAATTACGGAAGAGAGACAGACGGACAGACAGCGGGTAGGTCAAAGGAGGGAACCACAGCTACCGTAACATTAAACTCGATAAAGTAAATGGAAGCACGTTTCGCACGATTGAAGTTGCCAGCAGAGTTTGTTGTTGTTGGTTTGGATCAAGTTTCACGTTTAATCACTTTAATTAAATGGCCATGGATTAAGCAGAGCTAAAGCGCCGTTTGAAAGGTTGTCCTTTCTGGTTAACAAGTTTTGCATGTACTAAAGAAAAACAAACTTTTTACTAGGCCTCAATAACTTTTAATGCGCTTTGTTGCTTGAGATCAGGCGGGGTCCACTTTGCTGATACCAGACTTTGGCTAGCCTGATTCACTTGTGGACAAGCACACTTTTCATTTTTATAGTTACGCGCAGCACTCACCATTAATCAGGCGGCGTAACAAGTTATGCCGCAAGGAAACTCGTTTTATTTTAGTGCTTTTAAGCAGCATTTTTATGTTAGTTTATGCACTGAACAAAATTCGAAATCGAATAGCCAACGGAAGTGAACTTTCTCATGCATGAGAATTTATTGAACACCGGAACTGAAAACTACACAGTGATTTTTATACCCATGCAATGGATATTATAATTTTGCCATAATTATCTCAGCGCATTTCCATTGAGCAGGGAAATGACTGAGACTTAGAATGCCTTTGTAAATCGCGACTAAAATCAACATTGCTTTTTCTAGCAGTGCGTCAATTCGGTCATATCCTGGTTCCCTTGCTACGTTTCAGGCTGGCTTTTTCTTATTTGACTTCCTGTAATCAGACGGGGGGTATTGTCAGGTCCATTTCATTCATCTGGCTTGTAGATTCAACGAACTCTCTTGTTTCATTTTCGTCAAGAGATGAACAAAACTCAAATGGAGTGAACGTTGCTTCCAAGTGTTTTGCAAATTCTTCCACTTTCTCCTCTGGCTTGGACTTCTTTTTGGCACCCTTCTAAGGGTTGATCTTTTTAGATACACTGCTCGCCACTTGAATAGGACACCTCTAAAGTCGATTTTCTATAGTTAATTGCTGCTAAACGAAGCCATCTAGGAAAATAATTTTTGTTCTCTTATAAAGTTTATTTAAATGTAGTAACTAGACGAAAATTACAAAATTATTCAAAAGTTGTAAGTATACAAAAAAACCTTTGCTAACCAATAAGTAACCAATTTTGGAGTCTTCATTTTGCACCACTTGAATAGGACACTTTATCTAAAAACCATTTAGGAATATTTCAATCCTTTTCAAATAACAATATTACTTAAATAAGAAATTACTAACATGTTTTTAAACCAAAAAAAGTTTTTAATAGTGTGTTGAGCCTCCTTTTTCTCCAAAACCTCACACATTCGGTCTGGAAGGGATGCATACAATTTTCCCAAATAATTCAACGATATCGAGCCCCATGCTAATTTGATAGCTGCAATTAGTTCGGGAACGCTCGAATATTGCTGACCTGATCCATATACTTCACGTGTTAGCCATCCCCACACATTCTCAATGATATTCAAGTCCGGTGAATAGGGTGGCCAGTTTAATAACTCCACGTTTTGGCCGTATGTATAGGGGCATTATCATGTTGATAAATCCATTTTAGATTTGCAAAAAGAGTTTGGAAGTGTGGAAAGGCCTCTTTCAATATACCATTATAACACAACGCATTCATGGTGGTTGGAATAAATTTAAGCTCACAGGTGCCATAATAGGAAATGGCCCCCCATACCATAATACCTCCTGCACTGCTGTGCAACTTATCAAGATGGTGTGGTTCTTTTCGAAGATCATGAAAATAGTAGCTGTAGCCATCGGGGCCCTCCAAATTAAACTTTTTTTCGTCCGAAAAGACAACACGTTGCCACTCTGAAGTCCAGGTGACATGTGCGCGCTCGAAATCAAGGCGTTGTAACTTCCGAGCCGGGTTAAGAGGTGGCTTCTTCTTGATTTTTAGTCTCTTCAGGTGTGTAGCATTATTAATAACACGACGCATGGTTGTCAAACTTGCTTTAACGTTGCATTTTTCCCTTATCTTGGCCAAAGAGTCGTGCGAATTTTAAGCTTCTCTTAATATAAGTCGCTTGTCCGCGATGGTAAGCACACTGTGGGTGCGGCCCTTCATAATTCCTCCATAATTAGCCTCATTATTTAAAAAATTTGTTATGGCGTGACGGCTCCTGTCGACTTTTTTTTTGCTATTTTGGCAATAGAAAGGCCAGAATCCTTGTAAGCTTGGATTTTTCCTTTCTCCGACTCAGATAATGAAGTGCCACGCCCCATTTTATTTTTTTTTTAATTTTATATACACTTCAATTAAAGCAAAAAGTTTAAGTTAACCAAAATTTGTGTGCACGTGTCAACGATACCGACCAAATAAAATGCATGTTCTATTCAAGTGGCGCAAAAATTCCATTGAATTTTTGCGAATGCTCACATAAAGTGCAAACAACTTTATAACGATTCTATTCCAAAACTTGGAATATACCAGAAAGAGCGAAGAATGCTTGCACAGAGATAATATGCAAAAAATACCGTTATTCTACCATTTCGTTTTCGAGATACGAGCAGTTTTAAAGAGAGCATACAGGGTGTCCTATTCAACTGGCGAGCAGTGTATATTGTTGCGTTCCATAAACGTAAGTGATGAGCACACTTCCAGGTTTATCGTATGAAAGAAAGTCGCTTATTGCTTTATTTTTGGCGTTCACAATCACAGCCTTTAGATCTTTTGTGGCTTTGTTAAGGTCCGCCTTATCCCTCGGGTGCCTGGAGATATGCCAATCCCTTTGAAGACTCCTCTTTTCGCGAATCATTTTTCCTATAGCCGGGAACTAGAGATCCAAATCGCTCTTGAATTGAGGGGCTCTTTCACGGGGAAACGGTGTAGAACATCTGGCAGCCTCGTGGATGTTTATTGCCAAGTTCAAACTTTTTAGGATTATGCTAAAATTTCTATATAGCTTTAGTCGTCTTTTCTTTCAGTGCAATAAAATTGCTTCAGGCTGCAATGCCCTGTCCAACAGCAAACACCAACTATGCATGTCGACCCAAGCCTATTTGCACCTCCCACTCCGAGTACTTTCTCTTCCAGCTCACTCACTCTCCCATTGCTCTCGCTGTCTCTTACAGATATGATTTATTATTCGGCATCACGGAGTCAGAATCCTATCATACATTGGCCGCATTAGCACTCGAGGAAGGATTACGTGAAAATGAACGTGATAATTTATTGCGCTTCTATATGCAGAGTCGCTTTGATGTACGCCCCGATTTGGCATTGGCTGCGACGCTAAAGAAGTAAGTGAAATTTATGCTTTATTTTATGATGGTGTGAATTGGAAAAGCTGTAGCCTTTTGGCCAGTGGTTTGTAGGGTGTTGTGGGGCAAAGTTATAACTTAGTTGCATTTAACACTGTTTCTAGGCTTTTACAAAACTCTCGCTCTGTATGTAAGTGCGCCAAAACCATATCGTTCATCTCAATTAGAATTGTTTATGTGCGGCAATTTGTTTGCTAAGTGCCGCGGATTAGCGTTGCCAGCGTCAAACTGTTTTTTGGTCCTAGGCAATTTGGATGGGCATTGACGTCACTGAAACGATTTGGTTTTTAAATTGAAATTTATTCATCTTGGAGCTTATCAAGGAAAATAAAAAAGAAGTAACTAATGTTAGTGGATTTGGGAGTAGAATGAAATAACCAAGTTGGTGAAATCTATAAAGATAATTAAGAGGGTAAGGGCAAAGATTTGTGATGTGAATGCATTTACAGGGTGACGCAGGGTTGAGAAAATGAGCGAAATGTAGAGCGAAAAACACAAAATCAAAATCACAAAACACGCCCCAATTTTGCCGACGTCAAACCCAAGATTTAAACTTTTTAGCAACCATTTAAAGTTTTTAGCTGAGAAGCAAGCGCAATTCCACGAAAACAAAATACGCTTTTTTACCCAAAACTTTGAATATTTTTTCAGCTTTATATCAGAAATTTAGCGATACAACAAATTGAGATTTAAGCCATTCAGCAAATGCTACCGTTCCAAGCCTACATAGGTGTAAATAAGGCAGAGCGAATGGTGATTCAAGGTCCGAATGGTTCGGAACAGTGCACAGTGGTCGAAACAGTCAATCTGGCGAGAACAAATTAATAAGTGTGAATAAAGAGAAATTGCAATGAAATGTTCATCTTAAGATTTTAAGCTATTGCGAAATTCGTATTTCAAATTTTGAGCAGGATTGGAAACCTATATCATTTTAGCCCCAAATAACTAATCGGTCAGGAAAAAGGATGTTGTAAAGTAAAACGGATGGATTTAAATGTAAAACAGTTGTGATACCGAATCTGAATTTGGTGGGAATGTTTTCAAAATCCTAATGTACGCAAACGACATGGTCATCCTCGCTGAATCACTAAAGATTTTAAATATCTTCAAACCTGTATTTCAAACAGCACTAAAACAGCATTAAGACTAAGCGAGTCCAAAAGACCACTGAACAGCACATGGAAAGCCTTAATGAATAAGAAAAATGTGAGCGCGAGAACAAAATTCAAAATACAGTTTCAGGCAACAGCAAGATCCATCATGTGCTATGCTGCAGAAGTTTGGGGATGGGAGTCATACGAAGATGCCGACAAATTGTTAAGATTCTTTCTGAAAAAGATATTGTACCTCCCAAACAATACGCCGACATATGCGATACATTTGGAAACAGGCCTACTTGAGATGTTCCATTACACAATACAAGCGCATTTTAAATATACACTGCTCGCCACTTGAATAGGACACCTCTTAAGTCGATTTTCTATAGTTAATTGCTGCTAAACCAAGCCATCTAGGAAAATAATTTTTTTAATAGTGTGTTGAGCCTCCTTTTTTCTCCAAAACCTCACACATTCGGTCTGGAATCGGTCTGGATGCATACAATTTTCCCAAATAATTCAACGATATCGAGCCCCATGCTAATTTGATAGCTGCAATTAGTTCGGGAACGCTCGAATATTGCTGACCTGATCCATATACTTCACGTGTTAGCCATCCCCACACATTCTCAATGATATTCAAGTCCGGTGAATAGGGTGGCCAGTTTAATAACTCCACGTTTTGGCCGTATGTATAGGGGCATTATCATGTTGATAAATCCATTTTAGATTTGCAAAAAGAGTTTGGAAGTGTGGAAAGGCCTCTTTCAATATACCATTATAACACAACGCATTCATGGTGGTTGGAATAAATTTAAGCTCACAGGTGCCATAATAGGAAATGGCCCCCCATACCATAATACCTTCCAGCACTGCTGTGCAACTTATCAAGATGGTGTGGTTCTTTTCGAAGATCATGAAAATAGTAGCTGTAGCCATCGGGGCCCTCCAAATTAAACTTTTTTTCGTCCGAAAAGACAACACGTTGCCATTCCGAAGTCCAGGTGACATGTGCGCGCGCGAAATCAAGGCATTGTAACTTCCGAGCCGGGTTAAGAGGTGGCTTCTTCTTGATTTTTAGTCTCTTCAGGTGTGTAGCATTATTAATAACACGACGCATGGTTGTCAAACTTGCTTTAACGTTGCATTTTTCCCTTATCTTGGCCAAAGAGTCGTGCGAATTGAAAGCTTCTCTTAATATAAGTCGCTTGTCCGCGATGGTAAGCACACTGTGGGTGCGGCCCTTCATGTTTTTACCATAATTAGTCTCATTATTTAAAAAATTTGTTATGGCGTGACGGCTCCTGTCGACTTTTTTTTGCTATTTTGGCAATAGAAAGGCCAGAATCCTTGTAAGCTTGGATTTTTCCTTTCTCCGACTCAGATAATGAAGTGCCACGCCCCATTTTAATTTTTTTAATTTTATATACACTTCAATTAAAGCAAAAAGTTTAAGTAAACCAAACAAAATTTGTGTGCACGTGTCAACGATACCGACCAAATAAAATTCATGTTCTATTCAAGTGGCGCAAAAATTCCATTGAATTTTTGCGAATGCTCACATAAAGTGCAAGCATCTTTAAAAAGGTTCTATTCCAAAACTTGGAATATACCAGAAAGAGCGAAGAATGCTTGCACAAAGATAATATGCAAAAAATACCGTTATTCTGCCATTTCGTTTTCGAGTTACGAGCAGTTTTAAAGAGAGCATACAGGGTGTCCTTTTCAAGTGGCGAGCAGTGTATGAATAAAATCATGTCTCTATCAGCTGAAAGGTATCCGAAAATGGTAGCGTCTGCATTGATAGTGTCTGCATCGCAGTGCTTCCAAAAATGGACAGAACCGGCCTCGGAACACGATGTAAATCTAGACCTAACCGACCGGAACACCTGGAAAGAGAGTCAGTCCACACTACTGGCTTTAATGTACGAGAGTACGTGTGAGGCAAATGTACAAATGTGTCTCGAGAGATGTACAAGCGTTTAAGTTACGAGCTCGGAAAAAATAATTGCTTTAGGGAAGACTATGATACCTTAACCATTTCCTTCACTTTATAGCAGTCTGTCCAATCTTGAAGGAGCTGACGATCCGCTCATGGAACGAGAGCATACCTCACATTGGAAGAGCTTGTAGCAATCCTAAACGGGCAATCTTCGGAGTGTGTGTCGCCAAAATACCTGCTGGATGCTCACAAATACAGGTCAAGAATCCTGCAGGAAGCGTTCTAAAAGAGAAATCTGAAATTTGAATCTGATTTTTTATTAATCAGTGGAGCCCAGGACTTCATCCTGAGGAGTGAAAGATTTACTATCTCGCGACGAGCGGGGAAGGTAGGTGGTGTACCTCTAAAGGAAGGGCGATTCAGGTAGCTCCAGTTTTATATATTTATTTATGTAAATTGTATAATTTTAAATTTAAGGCAAACGGCAAAAATATATATTTAATTGTTCTATGAATAAAGAACTTCTACTACTTGTGATACCGAATCGTTTTCATTATGATGTTTCCGTTTTCGAATGAAATAGAAATCGATTTTCTTTTTAAGACAAATGTTCGTATCGTTTTCAAATTATTATTCAGCTAAATGATTAGCTTAACACTTAAAAGTATAACCGTTGACTTGAAAATTGACAATTACTTTGCATTCCACTGACTCCAAGGCAAAACTTTTGAAACCGAATAGCTTGATCATTTTTCGGAAACGGGAATGGCCAACAATTCCGATTCCGCATGATCTGATCAAAATCGAAAACGAAAACTGTTCGACCCTGCCCGAGCTCGATATAAGTAGTTAGAATTTTGGAGACCAAGTCCAATATAATAAAAATATAATTGAGAGTAACTCTCTCACACACGAGTCCCTACAGATAAGGACCCAGGTAAGGGTGAGAAAAAGGGTCGCTTGGTTTCGAGCACACTAGTGTGAAAAGTAAACACACCATGATGGGAGTGCCCGTGCAAAGAGAAGTCTTAAGTGCAATTTAATAAATTTTAAAGACAAATTAATTTCAATATAAATTGAAATATTAATTTCTAAAATATACTATTGAAAAGACATTTTGATTGAACCCCCAATTTTTGTTTTGTTTTTTTTTTGTAAGTAGTTTTTTCCAAATTCTCATTTTGGGTGTTTGACTTTAGTAGTATGAATATGGGGGATCGGGAAATTTTTTGTACACTCAGTTAGTCTGCTTACCACAAAATACACCAAAGCAGGTGCATACTTTGCTTGTATTGTGATAATGGATAACTTCAATCGTCTTTTTGGTGCTGATCCGCGCAAGAGCGGATACACCCCACTTATCTATTGCACTTACTGTGTATCTGATACGCACTTGGAAAGCGCCAGCGCCAATAAAGTAGGCAACACACTTTTATTGTCAGCCCCAATACAGCCTTATATACATATACATCATCTGTATCACAGCCCAAATAACTCAAAATTAAATTACGAAATCAAAGCCATAGAAACCACCTAAGCTACAGTGGAGTTGGGGCACTCGACTGCAGCACTCTTACTTGTTACTGTACGAGTAACTGCCAAAAAATCCTAAGGAACCCAACCAACCTAACTTCATTAACCTTGAAAGCGTTTCTTTATAAACGAATCCAGAATGGAAATTAGACTGACGGACTGCCCTTAAAAAAAGAAAAGCCTTAACTTTCACTCTGTCGTTTTACACAAGGAAGTAATTAAAATGTTCAGATTTGGCGGAACAGAAATTGTTTTATTGCACTGTCGTTTCTAAGAAAGACCGGAAAAGTACTCTCCAGACAGAAGAGAATTTTTAAAAACGGGCTCCAAGGATTCATTATAGAGCTAGAAAATGGAATGTTCGGACATTTAAATGATTATATCAGGTCTGACTTTATGTATATGGCATTATTTATTTATTATGTTTTTAGTTTATAGTTTAACAATGTTCTGTTTCACTTTAAGAAGGCCTACTTAGGAACGACAATAAATTATCTATTACTACAAACAAGGAGGCGTGAGATGAGAAAGTATAATAATGCAAGTTATAGTTTAATCAAAGGTTTCGGAAGGATTCGTGATGAGCGTAGTTTGTTAGGCAAGGCTGAAGATATGATAAAAGTTTCTAGTAACGCGTTGTGGGACAGCAAGACTTATATTAGATAACAAAGCGATAGAGACGATTACTCCTGACAGGAGATTATGAATACAAAGAACACCATGGCAGTGAAAAATCTAAGGACTTATCAATAAGGCTTTTCTTAAAGAGCAAGAAAAGCTCATTTTCATACTGTCGTACTATAAGAAGTTCGGAAAAAGTACTGTAGCGAAACTGGGTTCCGCCTCCGTGAGCTGGTTCCCTGAAACGGGAATCGATACTGAGGGAAGTGTCATGTAACGATTGATCGATACATCAATTGCGGTCAATAGCGACTTGTCTTTAATTTAAATTTGAATAGATAACAAGTGTTGAATAAAGAACTCTCTGGATTGCCAGTTACTGACTCTTTTCTATCGCAAGGCGTGCCTGCAACATAGTGTTGGGTAAAGGTTATTCATTTCACTGAACATGTTCACTTGTTCTTTTTTTCTAAGTGCTCACTTGTTCAGTTGTTCACTTGTACAGTTGTTCTTTTTTAGTTGTTCACTTTTTATCGTTAAGTTGCTCCCCAGTTCATTTGTTCTAGGTCTATGGCGAAATGTAGTGTGAGCTCCCGAATTCGTTTGTTTTTTTGTTTTGCCGTCGTGATTTCAATGGGGTGGGCTTCTGTAGCACTGATCGCTGTATTGTTTTTGTGGTTTCTGCATGGCTTTTCTGTTCTACACTTATATGTACCTAATTTTTGTGAATATGCGTCGTTTACGCGTCATTTAATACCCATACCTGTAATAGTTGTATCATGATACAGCCCACAGAACAACACATTGAGAGAACAGTTAACAGAGCAAAACAGACAGAACAGTTCACAGAGCGCTCACTATTCCGCTCTCTCTGTCGCGCTCTTAGCAAAAGCGCTTCATTTAATACCTATATCTGTAATAGTTGTATTATGGTACAGCCCACAGAACAACACACAGACAGAACAATTCACAGAGTTACAGAACAGCTCACAGAGCATGACAGACAGAACAATTCCCAGAGCAAGACAGACAGAACAATTCACAGAGCAAGGCAGACAGAAAAACTTAGAGAGCAAGACAGACAGAACAATTCACAGAGCAAGTGATACAGAACAACTCTCTGTGCAAAAGAGACTGAACTGCTCTTAGAACAACTCAAGAACAGCTCAGAGCAAGACAGACTGAACAAGATAGATTGAACAAGATATACAGAACAAAACTCGTTGAACAAAAATGAACAATTGAAGAAGAACATGTTCTCTTGTTCAGTTTAAAGAACAACTCAATTTGGTTCACTCACTCATGAACAAGCCAACACTACTGGATCACCGCGGAATTGTGTTTCCCCTGTCATATTCGCTACAGTACTTTCCGTACAGATTTAAGAAATATCGATTACTTTTTTGAAGGACGGAACTCAAGGATTCCGGTGAGGTAACTTTCATTATAGAGCTAGGAAAATAATTTTTGGACATTCATTTATTATTGAAAGTTCGAAAATGGATGAGATGCCTTGCCTATATGGGGTTTTTGGGTTTTTTTTTACAACCCAACTCTTGAGATTCGTGGAAATTGCATAATTTTCACATTATTACCTTTAAGAGAAAAACATGGCCAACCACTGAAAAATCCATTAAAACTTGAATAAAGTAAACAGTAATAAATGGCCATCAAATGGTGCAGGACGGCTGGGAGTATAATGCCAAGAGTTAGTTAGTTATTACTGCGACTAAAAGCGAACTCTTGACAGTCCCCCTGGTCCGGCTACACACACACAAACAAAAACATTCATTATTTCGTTCATTTCATTTCAACAAAACAATACCAAGGACTATCTCATTTTCAAAACAGAGGCAGTGGCAGTGGCGGTGGCAGTGGCAGCAGCCGGAGCAAATTCAAGTTCTATTTCTCACATGAAAGTTTTGTGTGCAATAAATAAATTGCACAATGCACAAGTCCCTCTTTGTCCCCACACATCCAATGTCAACGTTTCTTTTTGCAAACTGAATTCTCTAGCCGTGAGTTTAGTGCCAGGAGAATTGCATTCCAAACATGACAGGGCGAGGGCGGATGGGAAACGACATGGTCGACACAAAACTATAAAGTTATTTTGAACAAAAAAAAAAAAGTGCAATTGTTTCCAAAGACGCACGGCAAGGATTATAAACGGAATGTCCAGGCAAGTGAAGAAAAAAAAAAACAATTATATTGAATAATGGAAGAACAAAGTGCGTATACCCTTACCAAATAGCTATACGGAAAAGATTTAAGACCACTTTTTTGTAAGCAGAGAGAACGGAGGCTTGCCCTTCCGGAAACGATTGTCTTAAGCTGGTACACGGCTTTGCCATAGTAAATCACTTGCTGAATGCAGAGAGTAAAGTAAGGAATAGATGTTTTGTTGTCCACAATCCGTCCAAAATAATTTCGCTTGCTTTACAACTGAACATTAAAGTTTTATTCATTGCGAATTCCATTTACCCACTTTAATTTCAATTTTGTTCACTCTTTCACAAATCCTTTCAAAAACACAAAAAGACATGTAAGCCTATTTAACAAATACAAAAAATAAAAAGGGCATTAATTGAGCCGAGGAACAAAAAACCGATCTAAGCTGCAGGCAGTCTCCTGCAGCGGATAACAGCTATAACACCAGCCAACAACTACTGCAAAAAAAGGGTACAAACTGCAAACAAAACAAACGATTGAAAGGAAGTTCACACAATCAACAACAGCTGCGCTTTTTCACATACGAATAACTGAACATGGAAACTCTCCAGGGAAATTGTTTTGTATGACGTTTTGCTGGTGCTAGCTGTCGAGGCATTTGCTTGCAGCACAACATATTTGCACCGCCGCCCCGGCAGATGTTGCTGTTGCATCCCCATGGCTATGCTTTGTGGTCCGTCATTGAATTAAATGACAGCAACAAAAGTAGCGGACACTATGTTATCCGGAGTTTCCTACAAGAGCGCTCCAACTGAATGGCCAGTACTTGTCTGGTGGAACACGAGTTGTTGCAATTCAATCGCTGGCAGGGCCTAGCTTTGGGGGTTGGCCAAAAGGTCAGTTGAAGTGTTGAACTGTACATCGCAGCTGCGAACAAGTGATGAATCATACCAAATTGAGCAGGTGTTGCATACAGTTCGAATCCATGCAAGTTGGATATGTGTGTTTCATGGGTAAAAGTGCGCTTTGATTTCGAAACTGTTTCAATTTGAGTTTGTCATTCAAATGACAAATTCAGCTTTGGCACTCTTTAAGCTTATTCCTTGTGCTCTATTGAACCACTACTCTTTGTTCACTCACTAAAAAGTGAGCAACTGATTTTGTTCACTGAAATGAGTATTATTTTTTGGTAACAGCTATACAAACCGCTCGGGAAAAGAAAGCGTTCAATAAACCAATCAATAGCACTCATTCATTATGAATATAATCCATATATAACTGTCACTCATCCGACCTCTATCACGTACTCCAAAAATGCCGGGTCCTTAAAATTACTGTTGTATCACATAGGAGGTCTTCAAGTTCGGGAGGTTTCTTATTTAAGCTTGGTAAGGAGATTCAGTTGTTCACTTTTTATTGTTAAGTTGTTCACCAGTTCAGTTGTTCTTGTTCATTTGTTCTAGGTCTATGGCGGAAGGTAGTTTGAGCTCCCGAATTTGTTTGTTTCTGTAGCTCTGATCGCTGTATTGTTTTTGTTGTTTCTGCATGGCTTTTTTGTTCTACACACATATGTACCTAATTTGTGTGAATATGCGTCGTTTACTCTAGCGCTCACTCTTCCGCTCTCTCTGTCGCTCTCTAAGAAAAAGCGCTTAATTTAATACCCATACCTGCTATAGTTGTATCATGGTACAGCACTCAGAACAACACACAGACAGAACAATTCACACAGTTACAGAACAGTTCACAGAGCAAGAGATACAGAACAGCTCACAGAGCAAGGCAGACAAAACAATTCGTAGAGCAAGAGATACAATAGAACAACTCTTTGAGCAAAAGAGACTGAACAGCTCTTGAGAATATCTCAAGAACAACTCAGAGCAAAACAGATCAACTTCGGGAGGTTTCTTATTTAAGCTTGGTAAGGAGATGCGAATTAGGGCGCTCATCTCTAGCTGTTTTGGCAGGGAAAATTTAAATCAATTAACAGCTAATAGTTATGGTGATTCAATAGTTGTTACAATAGCTTTCTGGGATTTGCAGAAAATGACCTAGGGTTCAACAGTGTTGGGTTAATACTTACTTGCAGTAAAGATCAAAATGTGGGCAGATGTAAAATATAAACTATTTGCAGATAAATAAATGGTTTTTTTGGTTCATAGTTACCTTTATTTGTAATTTTTCAATAATTGGCTCAAATAGGCAATTGTTGCTCTATGGAAACGACTAGGGAAGGAGCTGAATCGACTGTTTAGGCCATGGCATCTCGTTATTATGTACTTATAATGGAACGGCATAGATTAGAAGATGCAGCGACAAAGAAGTCCAAAGTCCGTCCATTGAAAAGTTGTGCAGCTCATACGTTGGACATACGGAATCGCCTTCGTCCACAATTAAATCACTAAGTGCTGGTCCAAAGTTCCTCATCATCAGCCATCTCGTACGAGGAGCTACACGTTCTGTAAAAGAGAATTAGGTTAGGTTAAATTAGGCTTAAAGAGACATTTACATGTATTTATTAAAATGCATGGCATATAGCATGGCACACCTTCTTTGCGCCAACAATTCTGGCAAAAAGGATATACATATCCCGCTTCACATCGCTGCCCCCTTGAGTTGCGATGGGTACGCCATTATCACTTCGGCGCTCCCAAGAAACGTTTCAATGGTCTCCTAGAAAAAAACAAACAATTGGAATATACTTTTAACACTACCCAATGTTACAACTGGCTAGCTCAAGGTCTTTTTTGGTTGATTATAAGCCTTTTTATAACCAACACAAGCCAACAGAGATTAATTAACAACATTTTGGAATAGCAATTTGGTATGTCCGTACAACGATCGCTGTTTCGAGAATAACCAAATTCTCTCATCAGCGGACTTGTTTTGCTGTTCACACTTCAAACAAACATCCAGTTAGTATTTAAACTCTGAAAGGGGCGAATAAAGACATAGAAATTACACTATTATAAATTCGCAGCCCGAATTTCGGCTATGGTTTTTTGTTTGAAGGTGTTTGTTTACCAATTTGTTGCAATTAATTCTGTTGCTTATGGCTGCTGCTAGGTGGTTGGGCTATCCGTCCAATGATCCTCCTTAGCAGGGCCACGAGTTTTTTGTAAATACACAAGGTATTTTTTCTTGTTTTATAATAGGGAAACCGTTTTTGGTAACCCCACATACTTTTAACACTACTTGACTTTAGCAAGGCATTCGACACCGTTAACCACGAAATCTTAATAACGAAGCTAGACAGATTCTATAAATACGCAAATACTGTTTTAAAACTTATTAAATCGTACCTTTAGTTATATAATTTAACTGCCTTCGTACAGGCAGTGGTTTCGGAGTCTTATATATCATCCACTTTGTACCTTGAGCGAGGTGTCCCGCAGGGGTCAGTCCTTGGTCCTCTTCTTTTCTCATTATATGTAAATGACCTGCCAGATATGTTGTCTAATTGTAATGTCCACATGTATGCAGATGATGTGCAGATGTATGTTGGCCGTCCGTTAAATAGAATAAATGAGTGCGTCGATATATGTAACAATGATTTGTTGAATGTTAATGAATGGGCTAAACGTATCAGACTATGACTAAATCCAGCAAAATGTAAATGCATAGTAATTTATAAAAAGTCACTAAGTACCACAGATCTACCTCGACTAAATATTGCTGGCGTAAATCTAGGTATAACTTTCAATGACACTCTTAGCTGAAATGAACAAGTGACTAAAGCCGCTGGAAAAACCCACGGAATACTAAGACAGCTTTCGTTGACTAAATGTTATTTGCCGACTTATCTCAGACTCCTCATATTGCAAAGACGTACTTGACACCCACTCCTTGTTATGGAATTAAAATATTCGAAAACTGTGAGACGACTTAATGTAGCGTTTAATAACATTGCTAGGTATGTGTATAATAAGAAAAGAACTGAACACATTACATGCTTTGCCAGACAGATATATGACCTTGATTTTAAGACTTGGACTGATTATAGATCTGTGCTACTATTAAATAAGATAATATACACTAGACAACCATCGTATTTATATGACAAAATAAGTTTTGCCGTCTCAACGATTACTTTGAATCTCATCGCAATTCGCCATACACTAGCCAGCTCTGAACCCCATTTTTTTGTTCGGTTGTGGAACCATCTCCCACCAAACTTGAAGAGTATTAGAAGTGTCACGCAATTTAGGGTCAAATTGCATTCCTATTAAGTAGACACTTGTAGCACCAGGAAAAAATAATATAATTAAACTCAATAATTACCATATTTACCTCCCTTTCCAAGGGCAGCACCAATAGTTTCCCAGCCACCTTTCCGGCCACCTTCTTCTCCAATGAGAAGTTGTTAATTTATTACTTATTTTAAAACACCGCGCCACACACTTGTATGTATATGTAGACACATGGCCACTATCTTGTGTACCCACCCGACACACAAGAGAACGTTCGCTGCAAGCGAAAGTTTCGCGAAGAACGTTATTCGTATTTTGTTTAGTTTTAGCGAAACTTTTGTGAGTTCCCTTTTATTTTGCTTCTCTCTGCAGCAGGTAGAAAATGACGCAGCGTCGCCGTCGTTTGCTGAACTTTGACTTTGCATTTTCAGTATGTATTTGAAGCCCTTATACTTAGGCAGGCGTCACTCCAATTTGGCTTAGCAAACTGCCGAGCGTCAATCAATTAATCGGTAAACATTGTTTGTTTTATTGTATTGTTTTATGTAGTTAAAAGGCTCATGATCATATTGTCTTAATTGTTTTATTGTGTATTTGTTAATTGTCATAGTGTTGAAATAGTGCCAAACAAAAGGAAGCAACTGCTTTTTATATGGAAAGCAACGCATATTTCATTAAGAAAATAAAACACGTGGAAGCAGCTGCAATGGGAGACAAGGCGATGAATTTAAATAAATATTATTATAAAAAATTTACAAAAATTTCTAGTTATATTAAAAAATTATTTTTTGGAACAAGTGAAAATGAAACTCGTACAACTTTCGCGTCAACATTCGCGGGCGAATTCGCTTGCGAATGTTCGCGTACGAATGTTTGCCTGCCACAATCTGAGCGACACAGTAACTCCACAGTAACTCCGGGTGAACTCCAGACTAACTCACGAAACAGCAACCTGTGAAATCCGTGCTAAATCATTTCGCGGGTATTTTGCAAGTATCTCCGTACCAAGCTTTAGACAATTGGATTTAAGCTCCGGTTCGAGTCACACAAAATCCGATGCTGTTCGATAGCCTGAACATTTTAATAATTAAGAAATAATTCAACTTGGCAACTCTGCAAAGTCGTTCCCTCATACTTGTCACCTATAGTTTTGTACCGATCTGATTACGGCCTTGTACATTTGTGCTTTTTTTTGGGAAAGTTTTGGCGTAAATTTTGTTCCTACAGATGAGCTCTAGCGTTATCAGGAGCATTGTAAGGACGGTAAAGTTACGTTTTCAAAAACATTTTAGGCTCAACCGGGAAAATGTTTTTATAGATTTTTGATCTTACATACACTCAAAAATATTTGTATCAATATCTATTTAATACGCGTTGTCTCAAATTGAAACTGAATTTAGTTCAATTTTGTTTGTATCGACTTAAACTAGAAAGTATTAAGCTGATATTTTGCGTATATATTTGACATTTTAAAATATTAATTTGATACTCAGAAGTATTATATTGAAACTAATGTCAACGAATTTTTGTGCGAAAATTCGAAGAATGTATGAATTGTAGAACGAAGCATGCTGAATGTCGCAGCTGGCTACGCTTGACGTGTCACATTAAGTGTTTTAAGTTTTGAACACAACACATCAGCACTGAATTAAAACTTTTAATTTAAAAGTAAATGCTATGAAAGACACTTTCCCAGACGACGTGCTGAAGATAAATAAATAGATTTCAATACGTATATGGAGCACGAATCTATACATTATTTTTTATGTAATTTTATTATCATTTCTAAGAGAACTGAGAAAGCTAAACGCGGCATGCAGAAAACCCACACGCCAATTTTTCAAATGATATAGCTAAACGCAGCGTGTAGAAAAGCTACACGCCACGTGTTGAAATGAGAAAGCTACTCGCGACGTCTTGAAAAGCTACACGAAACGTTATGGGTGGAAAATCCTACATTTTAGTGTAGTTTTTTTTTCTCTGGGTATCAAATTGATACTATGAAAATACAAAAAATATCAATTTGACACTTGAAGTATTAAAGAGAATGTTATACTCAATAGTTTTAAATTGATATCTATATTGTATAATTTCGATGACAATTTTTTTTTTGGGTTTATGGATTGAAATGAAGGCAATATAACTTACAAGCACCGATTATGCTTTACCCATATTTCTTAGGATCAGACACATCACTGTACAACAATTCAATGACCCATCCAACCCGTCTTGGACTATTTAAAACTTACAGAAAAACAAAAATGTTTGTCGGCCTCCCAACGAACATCGAATATAATGGCATGTTAGCGCATTGCACCAACACTTTTGTAGCTACAAGTCCAAATGGCTACTTATACTTTTCTGAATGATGGTTGAGTTGAGTTGAATTGTGCTTTTTTCCGGCACTTTTAGAACATTAGTGCTCAAAATTTTTTATAAAGTTTTTTTCTCTTATTTTCAGCTAAAGGGAACTTATTAAAGTTTAACAAGCTTTTTCCCCTCAGTATTGGTACCTCATTGCCATTATAACTATGTTGGTGGACTTAGAATCATGAACCATTTGATACAAAACGCTGCAGATCTTTTGAATCACTTTGTCATTGGCATAGGGCCAATGATATCTTCGAGATGAATGTCAACACTTAGTTGCTTTTGTAGGTCATTCAAATATAAAGCAAAAAAGTAAAGATGAGACATGCTTGTGTCATTGCTGCTTCAGTGGTCAACTCCTCCATTATTGTATCTTTGTGGACACTCCTATCATTTCCAATTTAGATGCTTATGCATGTCAAAAGCAGCTTTAAAGTGCACAAAACAGGCTTAAGTTTTTCTATATTCCTCAAACTTTAGTTTCACTGTTGCCAAGAGCGTAGCCAGGGGGAAGGGGTGGGCGGCAGTGTGGGGCTGCCCCTTAAATCATAGATTTTGCTTCGGAAAATTCTCATTTTCATTTATATGTACGAGTTTTTCTCATTTTAAATAGAATGAAGGAAAAAAGGAATGTTAAAGAATCGTGCCGCAACTTTTTTTTTGAAGCTAGCCAAGCCCCTGACTAATTAAGTTATCCACTGTTGAGTATTTTGCTCTGTAATCCTCCTGATCATTAAGAACTCCTTAGTCCATCTCCATCTTTCGAAGAAGAATTGCTATAAGAAAATCAAGAGGGCAAATGAGAACTGCTGTAGATTTATAGATGCTGTGGAAGCTCTGGTACATTTCTCGATTAATATGCACCATAAACTTACGAATCAAATGGCGTCCATATAAGCTTACATTTTGATTTAAAAAAAAGAGCACGATCCTTATGCATGTCTAATTAATACTCACGTGGCTGCTCATTCCAAAAATGTTGTATTTTCCACTTGCTTGGTAGTACGTATAATTTTATGAATTCAAATACTAATTGCATCGGAGCCAAGACGTATTTTCATGAGTTTTGCCCAACAATTTCTTAAGAAAATCCCTCACACACACACGCACACACAACTCAACTGAAACATCCTTTCCTTTCCGCTCGAGGGTCGGTGCAATTTCAAGTGCTGGCTTAATCCTTTCTGGTCAGTGAGCTGTGTTGCCCTCAAGTACATGATACACGGATAGCAGCACTAAATAATTGCCTTCAGTTGCCGGCTTCCTTCTACTTGTAAGTACCCAACATTTCGTTGCTGGTCATAAATCTCAGTTGGCATGTTGAACGTGTGTCAGCTTTGCGTTTAAAAGAAGACAGAATGCTACGGGTAATGCCAAAATAGCCAATTTCATGGCTAGTGTAAATCAAACACACCTGCAATTAGGCGACGTATACGAGGGACATGCCGGGCCGAAACAATTTCAGGCAATTGCCCAGCCACTCATTAACATGCACAACTGGGCGTGGCACGCCCTCTCCCGCTGGCCCTTTGTCAATGGTCAGTTGACTTTTGGTGATGTTGTTTGGCCAATTTTAAATATGAGAGCGGCTAATTTTTCCTCTGCATCTGAATCAGTTGGGGCCATAAAATGCAGCCAACCAAAAGGACGCTTCAAGCATGCTAAAAAGGGGTCGAAAATAGGTCTCAGCATCCGCAAGCCTGCCATAAAAGCCCAAAGTGTTGAAACTGTTGCAGTGCCTAAAAAGTACGAAATTTTGCCACTAAAAACTTGCAGCAGATAAAACGCCAAACACAAAACAAATTATTCACAGAAAAAGTCACTTTCAAGGGCTCTTAGGCCAAAATGAAATTTGAGACAAAGTTGCGGAAGAAATTGTTTATGAGCCATGAAGCAGTCTCAAAAGACAAAATTTATGAGAAGTGGTTGGCAAATGTTTACAAACTATATCGTCTCTTCATCTTTATAATCAAATTAGAATTAAAGTCTCACAAGTCGAATTACATTGCTCATTCGTGTCCACTTAATCAACTGTTGCTTACTTACTTCAATAATCCTAAGCTTATCTGTTCCAGACACATGACAACGCCCTTCAGATTTACAAAACAGCGGGACAAATGAACAGGCAGACCCAACTCAAAGTGGCGCTGACAGCTTCAAATTGTCGTTTTAATTTCAGTAATTTACAAGCCGCAAAAGAACAGTGAGCGCTCTTTAATTACCCAGCCACAGTCTTGTTTGCTTTAATCCTGCCCAGACACAGAGAGATAACAAGTCTGGGGTCAACAATAAATGCCACAGGCGTTTGGCCAAGCGACCTTTAATAGCATAAACTTATTTATTATAATATTATTTATACAAAAAAAGTAATATGCAAAATAATGTTTGGGTACAGCTGCCTGAGCTGAGGAGTCTGAGCCTGATCCTTGGGGTTAAGGCGACAGAAGGCACTGGGATGCTTTTGGGGTTGGCTTTAATTTATAGTCCTTGGGTCGGCAGCAGGAAGTTGCATACATTATGAATACCCGCAGCCGGGTCTGTGCCACCGAGCGAATGATGATGACGATGCCGATGAGAGAGGAGGAGGAGGGGCGAAGTGGCTGATATAGAAGCCATAAACTTTTAAACGGCACAACGTCTGCCCTTATGCTTCAGCTGGAACGCTTTTTGGGCTTTAATGCGTTGACTAAAAATATGCACTCAGTTTGCATGCAACACACAACTGATGCCTTTAGTTTTGGCGAGGGTTGATCGTACAAAATGTGGGGTTTGAAATATTTATGTAAAAGCTGAAATTGGTTTTAGAGAAATGACTAATCTTACCCTAAAGCTTATTACTCTGGCGACTTACATTGAAAACATTTTTGGGTATAAGTAAAAGAAAACCAAAAGACCAAGCTAGCTTCGTCTTTGCTGAAGTTTTTATACCCTTGCAAATGCTGGTTTTGAAATATCAGAGTTTAACACTTAAATCAAAAGTATTTCTTTGTCGTTGTCAGATTACGAGCAAATTTTCCGATTCTGTTTGAAAGCATATAAAATTAACAATCAGCGATCAATCATTTTTCTCACAAAGACCCACCCTCAGACCGATCGGTCCTATGGCAGCTTTAAAATATAGTCATCCGACTTTGACCAAAGTTTGCAAATCTGTTTGAAAGCATATAATATTTATAATAGCCGAGTTTAAGGACGGTAACATTGAAACCAAAAAAGTTTTTCTCTCAAGGACCCATTTTTCGACCGATGGTTCCTATGGCAGCTATAAAATATAGTCACCCGATCCGGTCGGTTACAACATATTAATTAACGGATCTTCATGGTAATAAGACAGCTAAATACTTCAGAAACTGCTCTGTAAGACCACAAATGAACACACAGAACTACCTAACTATGATTATGACAATACTGAACCGCGATAAATAGCATGATCAATGGCAAAGAATATGTTCTAATCATAAAGAATGTTTTAAACCACTTCCCTTTACTGACAAACCATCAAATCGTTGAAAAATACCAAAGAGGAACAACAAATGTAATAATGCCATACAAACTTTACTTCCAACCATGTGGAAAATAATGCCAGGATCAATGCATAAGCGTAATTCGCAGCAAAGGGATCTCGATGGTAATAAAACAGCTAAATGCTTAAGTAACTGCTTTTCAAGACAGCAAACGATCAAACATAACTACTTTGCCCTGTTTATGACATGGATGACCAATGATGAAGAACATACTACCGGTGTCTGTCGGACGCGCGTACAGTACCTTAAGAATAATTTGCACAAAATTGCGAAATATTATATAATATAAATAGTATTATATAAATATTTTTGGTTACAGTGTTAAAAATGTTATTGCTTTCGTTTGTCGAAATGTAAAATGTTCAAAATGGTAAATTAACATGTTTTTTATTTGTTAACTATTAATACTTTTATACACACAAAATTTATTGTGATTAATGCCCTTTAAAGTATGCAATGCTTTTAATAAGGAATGATTCAGAATTATATTTATTTTATATTTGGCTTAATACAAGATTATATTGCAAACCTATTAATGGTCTGACAACCTAGATGAATTGACAGTGTGGATTATGTATGACGCTGCCATAACTGGCTATCAATGTTTGCGTTCTAATAGAACATTTTATAATTAAAGCCGGGTATCCAGCACCGCGGAAACGAAAAAATTCCTGGCAAACTTCATATAAAAAAAAACTGTGCCAGGAATTTTTAGTTTACGTGTTGAGCAAAAATTTGGGGGGAATGCTTTTATGTTTCTGTTATGAGCTATCATCTTGATGGGGAACCAGCAGTGTGCAAAGATTGGTAGGGGATGGTGCCAAGGGGACACTTATGCCAAATTGCATGGACACAAAAGTCGAAAAGATGTCGTAGGTTGAGACGACTTCTGAGCCTGTTTGTCGCCAGATCAGAGGCAAGTCTATGGGAGTGGGCCACCAGTCGGTCATGGTACATAATAATAGCCAAACAAACAAACAAACCTGCTGGTGTGCATATTAATTTGGGGCGCATAATGGCAAAGCGTCCAAATCGCGGTATATAAGTGTATGCCTCTCATACCAAGGACCTCACATAGAAGATTCTACGTTCTTGACGGTAGTGGAGCATGCCGTACCCCATAAAGGGATCCCTCAGATCCACCACTTCGAAGCTTGAGAAGCCAATTGAGCTTCAATGTCATATTTGCAACTGTAGCTACTGCCCGAGACACATAGACTGGTCAAGCGGCGGTCCAGAGATACGCCAAGGTATTTAACCGCGGTATCCTTTTGATCCTAAGAATCGCACACGAGCAACTTTTCGGGATCTCATAGCGATCATGTTGACTCTTTGAACGATTAACGGCTATGTTCCAGCAGTTAGGCGTAGACCAAAGCCAAGGTACTGATCCGGCCACTGAGTTGACAAACTCCTTAATATTAATGCAAATGTATTTAGGCAATCTTGTACCCGACCATGAAATATTTCATTTGATTGACGACCAACCGAGATGTCATACTACTTTGGAGATTTGTATGGCATTATAAAGTTGTGCACATAATTGTGCGCCATCCGGGCAACACTGCAAAGTGTCATTCTTAGCCCACGGCTTATCATCCCCTAGTATAAAGTAGCACCTACTTCCTCTGGAAATTATATTTTTTTTTTTAAATTAGTTAAAATTCAAATAATTATGTGATTAACAGCTGACTGATCAGAGTGACCATGCACCTTTTTGGTGGATGGTCACCCTGTTTTAGTTATGTTCCACACACACAAGAAATAACTAGCAAATTCCTGGCAGGAATTTTCCGCAGTGCTGGACACAGGCCTTAAATAAAGTTTGCATACTTTGAAGGGCATTAATCAAGATAAATTTTGTGTGTATAAACGTAGTTTATGTTAGCATTCGAAACACACTTTAATTAAAGTGTTAAAAATGCTTAGTATTATTTATCAGTGTTCGTTATTCTGACAAAAATTTTATAAAACTCTGTTCAAAACATTTTGATCATTTCTAAACAATCAATGAAAAAAATAATGCTTACTGGTTTCTACATTGTTTAGAAACCGATGTTATTTACTTTGTGTATTATTTACCAATCCTGGAGATAACACATGATGATGTGAAATGGAAATTTTCACTGGCAACATTTTTCATCTTACACAGAAAAAAAAGACGAGCTAAAATCAAAACAAGTATACTTGAATCCAGCACGAAAGGATTGGAACAATGCGTCAAAAAACTTGTATCAATCTGAATAATGCTTAGTCCAAGTACGAATCCTAATTGAAAATCAAATGATCCTGACTCGAGATTGAAGTAAGTACGGAATTCCACTGTCAATGCGAAAGAGCGAAAAGAAACCGAGAGCAAGTTCGAACCTGAGAGAGTAAAGCTTTTTTAGGCTAAATGTAAACACTCACGTACACAAATTCTTCTGACAACTTGGCTGTTATTGGTGGTGTGGATTTTTGCACTAACCGTGAGAAGGTAGCTGCTGAATTGCATTTGATGGGTCAAGTCTTTTGTGAACAGTTTCGAGGCTATGACCATAGGTTAGGGGTGGTCCATACGGACTAGTCAAAGGCCTAGGCATAGACTGGTTTTCAGAACCGCAGGGTCCTTTATAATGTTGTTTGTGTCCTGTTTTAACAGTTAATTAATGACCTCGAGCCGGATAGAATTAGCTGGTTTGATAATCAAAAAGGTCTTTAAAAAGTAGTATGGCGTACTTGTGAGATGCTTTTTTTTGGGTCAAAATGAGTTTTAACATCTAGCTAAATTCAATCTCAGTAATTTTTGCTGCAATCTTTTTATGGACTTAATCTCGGGTATTCTTGATTGAATCCTACTGAGGGATCTAACCGAGCTCGAATAACAAGATGAAATCAGTCCCTTGTGAGCTAAAGTGGGTATCAAGACAAAAATTCCGGAATTGAAAAATCCGTACTCAAATCAATCCTTCTCGTACTTAGCTTGAGAAAATCAAGGCTTGACCGACATCTGACATCATTTGGGATTAATTTTAGTCAGTCAATGCTCTTAACTATGTGTTGTATCAAAAATTGTACAAGAGTATATTGAGATATATGTCAGGTTCAAGAATCCTATAGTGGTAATTAAAATGCATACATATATATGGAGCGTTTTGGTATGCGGGTATTGCTATTCTCGATGTACCTGTTAAAAGTCGACTAAAAAAGGCTGACAACAAAAACTTAAACTCGTTTCAAAAAACCTTAAAAATACATATTTCCAATAAAGCACGACAAGTTTCTCTGCCGTTTGATGTTAGATGTTGCTCAGAGTAAATAGTCCTTAAACGAAAATCCACTCGGAACCCAGAACGGTATGTCGTTAAGTATTTTCCTGGCCTGAAACTGTTTCCGCATAACAGGCAATATTACAATTGGTTCAAACTGGCATCATTAATATTTACGAAATGTGATTAAGAAATATATTAAAGTGCAATTTTAGACCTGTCCTCAGATGCCTTAAATAATATTATTAAATATTATTTTCATTTCAACATATGTAAATAATAAACAAGTACGCCAGCATCTCACTATGAATTTGACAAGCCATTCATATTGCTCCAACAATAAAATAGTTTCCTTATGTTATGAGAATTAGCTTTAATAATAAAATTTAAAATTTAACACGCAAAGCAATTTGAATTTGTGTTTTTCGTAACTTTTATGGCGTAGCAGCGATAAATTATGCCTGGCTGACCAAACATAACACTGGCATAACAATTCAAAACTAAATTTATTGATTTATAAATCATTAAAAGTTGTTTAATTAAGTTGTTGACTTTTCATTTGATTTGTGCTTACTCCTATATAAAATTAGTGGCTCAGGTGGCACGACTGAAATTTTGAAAAATCTCTGAAACTCGCCTCGCAGCTACCAGTGGTCGTTCGTTCCCGTATGCATAAGGGGCCGTGTCGGTAGCTTCCGCCCTCAACTGCAGTCACAGTGCCAGCTCGATCTACTGCATCTGTACTCGTATGTTTCATAAAGTTTTTCGGCTGTTTGGAACGTGTTGTTTGCGCGCTGAAACATCATAAATTACATGCGTGCTTTTTGCCACACACGCCTCTTGTGTGTACGCGCTCAAAACTCGAACTCAATCTGGTTTGGTATCATCCCCTGGGTCCGTGCCCCGGCTCTGACAATATTGCCACTAAAATGCATTTTTGTTGTACTATTTTATTTGTTTGTTTGCTAAAACAAAACTCAAATTTTAACAAAAACTGTACAATTTTTAATGTTAAGATTTTATTCATGAAGTGCGAACAATACTGAAAGATTGGAAATGTTTTTGGGGCTTAGCAGCTGTCGGCTTTGAGGCTGACAAAGCCTCAGACAGAGAAATGGCGTGCGAAATTGCATGGGAGATATTATTTATAATGCGGTTGGGGAGTACATTGGACTACAGGGATGACAAATGGGAAATGGAAATACATTAAAACGAGAAGACTAAGATTACATAGTATGTGCCGAAGTTTTTATACCCTTGCAAATGTTGGTTTTTAAATATTAGATTTTTAATACGCGATTAAAATCAAACAGTTTTTCTTACTTTTCCTTCTTACCATTTTCCGACCTATCATCATCCGATTTCGAAAAAATTTTACAAATATGTTTGAAAGCTTATTAAAGTAACAATCATCGAGCTTAGGATCGATAAAATTTAAACCAAAAAGTTTTTCTCACTAAGATCCATTTTCCGACCGATCGGTCCTATGGCAGCCATAAGATATAGTTATTCGATTTTGAGAAAACCTTGCAAATCGGTGTGAAAGCATTGAATATTAATAATGGCAGAGTTGAAGAACGATATAATTGAAAACCAAAGAGTTTTTCTCACTAAGACCGATTTTCTGACCGATGGGTCCTTTGGCACCCATAAGTAATAGTCATCCGATTCTGACTAAATTTTACAAATCAGTTTGAAATCATT